>WNWK01000669.1:57500-275000 GCA_009830355.1 Cherax destructor | reverse complement strand
ACCCAATTTTCAATGCTACCCAAGAAATAAGCTTTGACAATTCTACCCACTCATGCGCGAGTCCCTCAAATCCAACCCTCTCACTCATGAATTTATCCAACCTAAATTTGAAACTACCCAAGGTCCTAGCTTCAATAACCCTACTAGGCAGACTGTTCCACTCATCAACTACCCTATTTCCAAACCAATACTTTCCTATATCCTTTCTAAATCTAAACTTATCTAACTTGAATCCATTATTGCGGGTTCTCTCTTGGAGAGATATCCTCAAGACCTTATTTATATCCCCTTTGTTAATACCCATTTTCCACTTGTATACCTCGATCATGTCTCCCTCATTCTACGTCTTACAAGTGAATGTAATTTTAGGGTCTTCAATCTTTCTTCGTAAGGAAGATTTCTAATGCTATGTATTAATTTAGTCATTCTACGCTGAATGTTTTCTAACGAATTTATGTCCATTCTGTAATATGGAGACCAGAACTGAGCTGCGTAATCTAGGTGAGGCCTTACTAATGATGTATAAAGCTGTAATATAACCTCTGGACTTCTGTTGCTAACACTTCTTGATATAAATCCCAGTAATCTATTTGCCTTATTACGTACGCTTGGAAATAAATGGTATAAAATACCGACACAATGGAAAATAAACACATAAGCAGTAATGTGATCCTTTATTGACAACGTTTGCCCACGCAGGGCTTATCGAGTCACAGACAGATCTGTCTGTGACTCGATAAAGCCTGCGTGGGCGAAACGTTGTCAATAAAGGATCACATTATACTGCTTATGTGTTTATTTTTCCATTACGTACGCTTAGGCATTGCTGTCTTGGTTTAAGGTTGCTGCTTACCATCACCCCCAAGTCCTTCTCGCAATCTGTATGGCTAAGTTCTACGTAAGGAAAATTCAGTAACATTCATTGACAACTGGGACCTCTTCTATGGCAGAAATGACATGTATGCCAGGGATGGGGTTCACTTATCCAGGTCTGGGGTGGGGGCACTGGCAACTGCAGTGGAGGGCTGTTAGGGCTTTAAACTAGAAATAGTTAGTGGTATGGGTTTTGGGGGGAAAACAGAGAAGTCCCAGTGTAGTAATATTATAAGTTGTAGGAGAACTAGTAATAGGCAGAATAAGGTGGATAGTGAAAAGCTAGTGACACTAGATGACAAGGACAGTAATAGGTATAGTGGAAAAACAGAGATGAGCAGGAAGGGTAAAGAGAAAGGAGGGTCTCTAAATATATATTACACCAATAGTCGTAGTGCTAGGAATAAGATGGACGAGTTGAGATTAGTTGCAAGTACGGGTAATATTGATGTTTTTGCAATAACTGAGACATGGTTTAATATAAAAAATCGGGACTTGCCTGCCGAATGTCACATTCAGGGTTTTAAATTGTTCCAAGTAGACAGAAGTATCGGGAAAGGGGGTGGGGTGGCACTCTATGTCCGTGATCATTTAAATTGTTGCATAAAAACGGGTATAAAGTCTGAATTAACACATACAGAGTCTGTCTGGATAGAATTTTCAGAGGGGTGTGAAAAATTGATTTTAGGCGTGATTTACCGTCCTCCAAACTTAGATAGGGAACAAGGAGACTACTTTGGGAGGAAATTGTTAAGGCCACAAGACACGATAACGTAGTAATTCTAGGGACTTTAACTTTAGTCAGATTGATTGGAATTTCATGACAGGGAATTTAGAATCTAACGACTTTTTAGAAGTAGTTCAGGATTGCTTTTTGAAGCAGTTCGTAACAGAACCTACAAGGGAAATAACCTACTTGACTTGGTTCTGGCAAGCAAGGAAACCCTTGTTAATAATTTAGAAATTACAGAGGAACTCGGCTCAAGCGACCACAAGTCAATTACCTTTAGCATTGAATGGATGTATGATAGTAGGGATAATTCAGTAATGGTCCCAGATTTTCGCTTAGCAGATTATAATGGACTTAGAGAACACTTATCAACTGTGGACTGGGGTGAAGAAGAGAGGTATCAATATGAAAGTTTTCTTAACACTATACAGGCTGCCCAAAGAACATTTATCCCGTATAAAGAAATTAGATCAAGTAGAAATGACCCAAAATGGATGAATAATAGGCTCAAATATCTTTTAGGGCAGAAGAAAGGAATTTATAGGCGCATAAAAAGAGGTGAGGGTCATCTTATAAATCAGTATACTGACATTTAGAGGGACGTTAAAAGGAATAAGAAAAGCTAAACGGGACTATGAAATTAAAGTTGCTAGGGATTAAAAAACTAACCCAAAAAAGTTTTTTCCAGGTTTATAGAACAAAAGTTAGGGATAAGATAGGTCCCTTAAAAATAACTTTGGGCATCTTACTGACAAGGAGAATGATATGTGCTCTATTTTTAATAATTATTTTCTCTGGTTTTCACACAGGAAGACATTAATAATATCCCAGTAATTAATTTTTACAGAGGCCCAGAAGAAGATAAATTATGTAATATCACAGTCACTAGCGAAATGATTATGAAACAGCTGGACCGACTGAAACAAAATAAATCGCCGGGTCCTGATGAGCTTTTGCAAGGGTTCTTAAGGAATGCAAAATGGAACTCTGGAACCAATATCTAACATTTTTAATTTATCTCTTCAAACAGGTGTAGTGTCTGATATGTGGAAGATGGCTAATGTAATTCCTATTTTTAAAGCAGGGGACAAGTCACTACCGTCAAACTACCGCCCAATAAGCCTGACCTCAATTGTAGGCAAATTATTAGAGTCAATTATAGCTGATATTATTAGAAGCCATCTAGATAACCATAATTTGATTAATGATACCCAGCATGGATTCACGAGGGGCCGTTCCTGCCTATCTAATTTATTAACCTTCTTCAGTAAAGCTTTTGAGGCTGTTGATCACGATAAAGAATTCGATATTGTTTATTTAGACTTTAGTAAGGCTTTTGATAGAGTACCGCACCAGAGACTGTTAAAGAAAGTGGCAGCTCATGGCATTGGGGAAAAGTGCTGTCATGGATCGAGTCATGGCTCACCAATAGGAAGCAGAGATGTGCATAAATGGGGTTAAATCCGAATGGGGACTTGTAACAAGTGGTGTTCCACAGGGATCAGTCTTAGGCCCATTGTTATTTATAATATATATCAATGACCTTGATGAGGGAATTACTAGTGATATGAGCAAATTCGCCGACGACACGAAGATAGGTAGGATAATTGATTCAAACATAGATGTCATAGAACTTCAGGAAGATTTAGACAAACTTAATTCGTGGTCAGAAAAGTGGCAGATGCAGTTCAATGTAGATAAATGCAAGGTTCTGAAGCTCGGAGTGTCCATAACCCAAGCACTTATAAGTTAAATAACGTAGAACTTAGCCATACAGATTGCGAGAAGGACTTGGGGGTGATGGTAAGCAGCAACCTTAAACCAAGACAGCAATGCCTAAGCGATGTAATAAGGCAAATAGATTACTGGGATTTATATCAAGAAGTGTTAGCAACAGAAGTCCAGAGGTTATATTACAGCTTTATACATCATTAGTAAGGCCTCACCTAGATTACGCAGCTCAGTTCTGGTCTCCATATTACAGAATGGACATAAATTCGTTAGAAAACATTCAGCGTAGAATGACTAAATTAATACATAGCATTAGAAATCTTCCTTACGAAGAAAGATTGAAGACCCTAAAATTACATTCACTTGTAAGACGTAGAATGAGGGAGACATGATCGAGGTATACAAGTGGAAAATGGGTATTAACAAAGGGGATATAAATAAGGTCTTGAGGATATCTCTCCAAGAGAGAACCCGCAATAATGGATTCAAGTTAGATAAGTTTAGATTTAGAAAGGATATAGGAAAGTATTGGTTTGGAAATAGGGTAGTTGATGAGTGGAACAGTCTGCCTAGTAGGGTTATTGAAGCTAGGACCTTGGGTAGTTTCAAATTTAGGTTGGATAAATTCATGAGTGAGAGGGGTTGGATTTGAGTGGGACTCGCGCATGAGTGGGTAGAATTGTCAAAGCTTATTTCTTGGGTAGCATTGAAAATTGGGTTGAGCAAATATTCTGTTAGTGGGACGGATTGTGAAGGACCTGCCTAGTATGGGCCAACAGGCCTGCTGCAGTGTTCCTCCTTTCTTATGTTCTTATGTTCTTATGTAAGTGCTTGGGTTATGGACACTCCCGAGCTTCAGAACCTTGCATTTATCTACATTGAACTGCATCTGCCACTTTTCTGACCACGAATTAAGTTTGTCTAAATCTTCCTGAAGTTCTATGACATCTATGTTTGAATCAATTATCCTACCTATCTTCGTGTCGTCGGCGAATTTGCTCATATCACTAGTAATTCCCTCATCAAGGTCATTGATATATATTATAAATAACAATGGGCCTAAGACTGATCCCTGTGGAACACCACTTGTTACAAGTCCCCATTCGGATTTAACCCCATTTATGCACACTCTCTGCTTCCTATTGGTGAGCCATGACTCGATCCATGACAGCACTTTTCCCCCAATGCCATGAGCTGCCACTTTCTTTAACAGTCTCTGGTGCGGTACTCTATCAAAAGCCTTACTAAAGTCTAAATAAACAATATCGAATTCTTTATCGTGATCAACAGCCTCAAAAGCTTTACTGAAGAAGGTTAATAAATTAGATAGGCAGGAACGGCCCCTCGTGAATCGATGCTGGGTATCATTAATCAAATTATGGTTATCTAGATGGCTTCTAATAATATCAGCTATAATTGACTCAATGGAAACCAGACGTCATTTCAAAATTCGCCCTCAAGAAGTACATACCAGCGCCCAACCTAACACAGAACGCCAGAGCAAGAACATGAATCACATAGCACAAAGGAATATCCAACTCAAATTTTTAGTTTTTCTACAGGTCCTGTCTTCTCACTCCTTCCTTGACCCATCCTCCCACACGCTCACCTGGCACTCCCTACTCCCCTGCACGGGAAGAGGTGCAACTTTTCCTATAAATTCATGTTCTTCTTTCACCTGTGTATCTGCTGAAGAGGATCCAACAATGAGGGGTCCAAATATACAGATCAATTAACCAACTGTATCTCTGTTTACATGTAAGTTACTATTGAGCATATATTTTATTTGATCTGTTGTAGGGTTCCCTCTTTGCTGGAAAAATACCTTCGAGATCCTAGTCTTTGCTGACATGATAGTGTCATGCAATTGCAGCACATTTCTCGGTTGCACATTCATATTCATGCTGTGAATCTTCCCTTCCACAACATCCTAAAGATTTAGCAAAATTCTGACCCTAATATCTGCATGTTGCAGCAGGAATCACGATTCTTTAGACTAGGCAATCTTCAACTCTTCAGTTATGGTGAGCCAGTGCCAACTGTAGCCTCAGTTTCCTGTTCTTAGCTGTCAGGAGTAGAACCCAGTGTAGGATTTTGGTTCTGTAACCCATTCACTTGAAGGTTCCATGTATTGTGCGTCCAAAGATGCTCTTCTGCATACCACTGTTGTAACTCACAGCTATTTGAGTTACTGTTGCTTTCCTCTCAGCTTGAATCAGTCTGGCCATTCTCCTCTGTCCTCTCTCATCAACAAGGCATTTTCTCCGATAGAACTGGAGCTAACTACAACCATTCTTTGTAAACTCTCAAAGAGTGTAGTGCTTGAAAATCCCTTGAGATCAGCAGTTTCAGAGATATTCTAACCACCCCGTATGGCTCCAATAATCATTCTACGGTCGAAGTCACTTAGATCACATTTCTTCCCAATTCTGAGTTTGGTGTGCACAACAACTGAATCTATTGACTAGTTCTGCATGATTTTTAGCAATGAGGTGTTGCCACGAGATTGGCTGATTTGATATTCACATTAACGAGCAGTGCCCACTAATAAAGTGGATACTAAGTATATATTCGAAGTTTTGTATAAAAAATTTATTGACCAAAAGACAAGATAGCCATTTTGAATATCGTTCATGGGTTACATTCTACCTAATCACCATGCATACTGAGGCACTTACCCAGCAGTTGTTACCAGTTTGTTTATGACTTCCGCATAGAATTCTATCGGTCGATTAAGCTGCTCATATTCGACGTAAACACCTGCAGCAGGTGCGTCATTTTGGTAATCACTGTTCACGTGACCATGCACAAGCTACTAATTCTCTTGTCTTTTGGGAAAATTGCAAACTACATTAGCCACTAACTTGACTATATAATAATGTCCTACGCATTATATCTTTTTGCAAATAAAAATAGACGGGAAGACTTTTCGATTTGCCCTCGTAAAATGTTTTTTTCTTCACTCTTACAGGCTCTTGCCACTGTAGTATCACCACACGGAAGAAACACCTCAATCACTCATTTTTTTTAAAGCGCAAGGGTCTCACATTTGAAACTATAATTTGCACTCCGGTCCTTGAGAGTGGAGGTACAGTACTTCGTATCCCCAGAACTCGAGCCAGACTACCAGTTTTTTTAATTCCTTAATAAATGTTTCCTTGATCACACTCCAACATCACCTCAAATCCCAAAGGCTACTCGTTTCCACTCGCTTCGAATTCATATTCTCACACCATGTGCCTACTGGATGTTCAGGAGGAGGAGGATTTGATAGAGAAGGCTATGGAGAAATAGGCGGTATAAAAAAAAGTGGAGGAGAAAGAGGAAGGATAAGAGAAAGATTAGGAGGAACAGGGGAAGCAGTAGCAGTTGGATTACCAAAAAGAAAATGACGAAAGGAAGGAAAAAGTAGTTGCCGTTCTTCTACCTCTTCACCTTCATCTTATTCCGTGAACGTGAGATGGATACAAATCTCATTTTACCCCATTTTCGTCTCTCCTTTCTCTCCCATCTCACTCCTCTCCTTATGCCCTACCCTCCTTTCATTTCCCTCCCTTCCCACCTCTTCCCTGCCCACACTCCTTCCCACTCACCTTCCCCCATCTGTTCTCTCCTTTTTGTATACATCACAATTCTTGCTGAGACACGGACGAGAGAGCAATTTTAGCTCCCAACATGGGGAGATGAGATCTAGGCTCGGTGTGTTGTGAGCTCAGGAAGAAGCAAGGGAAGAAATGAGTACATTCAAACGTAGGTATAGAGACATGTCTTTACCTTTGCACTCACCTGTACTCTACTAGAGAAGACTGATGCGCAGCTGAAATCTTTCATCAATAAAGATACCCAAGCGTACGAGGTACAATGGAGTACACGAGAATGCACACATGTACATAGGTGTATACGTAGGCATGTAAAAATACCTGTTGGTACAGGGAAATTCACTAAGGTGCGTGGAGTTGTATGAAAGTGAATGGAGGTACATGGGAGTACATGGAGGTACGTAAGAATACATAAAGACATATTAGAACACATGGGAGTGTATGAAGGTACATATAATGACATGGGAATATGGGATTTCTTGAGAATAATGCATTGAGGTATATGGAAGTACATAAAAATACATGGATGCGCAGTGCAGTACATGAGAATGCATGTGTACATTGTAGCATATGAGAGTACCTGTGAATATATCGTCCGACAGATATTTTACAGTGCCGGTTAAGGTTTCAGGATTCTGCAACTTTCTTAAAGAATAGGCAGAAAAGGACGGGGACGATGGGTTCATCCTGCTGCAAGCCTTCAAATACTGTATGGCCCATAAGGGTTTAGCGCTAAATTTGATCACCATAAAAATAATAACACCTTCACATGAATTAATTTCGTGTTCACCTAAGTTTTGATAAACACTCTTAAGGACTGGAATGAGTGGACAGAGTGAAGGGAAATACTGATGAGGGTACTCGGAGGGCAGCGTCCGTAATGAATATGTAAAAGCCTTGGCAAAAGCTAACTGAACCAGTACTTTTGGACATATTAAGTTAACAATATTAGCTCGTCGGCGATTTAGTCGCCTCGAAGAGGCGACTAAAATGCCGGGAGCAAGAGGCTAGTAACCCCTTCTCCTGATACATTACTAAAGTTAAGAAGAGAAACTTTTGTTTTTCTTTTTGGGCCACCCTGCTTCGGTGGAATACGGAAGGTTTGTTGAGATATATATATATATATATATATATATATATATATATATATATATATATATATATATATATATATATATATGTGTGTGTGTGTGTGTGTGTGTACTCACCTAGTTATGGCTGCAGGGGTCGAGTCATTGCTTCTGTGTGTGTGTGTGTGTATGGTGGTGGTTTAGTGGTAGTGATAGTGTTGTAATCGTGGTGGTGGGAGTGGTGCGGGCTAGTGTGAAGGAGAGCAGTATGATGGCGAGATGGTGGTGCTGGTGCGGGTGATAGCAGTGGTGGTGGTGATGGTGGGGATGGTGGGTTGGAGTGGTGGTTCGGGCTAGTTTAAGGGACAGCAGTAAATATGATTGTAGTGAATGTGGTGTTAGATGTGCTGGTTACTATTGTTATTTTCTTCACCCTGCTTCTTCCTCATAATTACCTCCATCTTCTTGCAACATTCCTACACGATATCTTGGCTTCCTCTCTTCTATCCTGACTTTCTCTTTCTTCTTTCCCTCTCGTCTCCTCCTCCCGCTCTTTTCGTTAGCCACTTCTTGTCTGTGCCATTCTCCTTTCAACCCTCCCTCTCTGTCTTCTGTACCTCCCTTTTCAAGCTTTACTCTCTCAGATACGTTCTTATTTCCCTCCCTCCTTCCCTCCAGTATTCTTTTCCTCCTTTCCTTCATCCCTTCCTCCACGTTCCTCCTCCTCCTTCCCTATAACATCCTCAAAAAAAAAATATTGTAGAACATGTTTTTCTGCTCAAGTTCACCAAACACATTGGCCAATTCTGCTTCTCTCTTTCTATATATATATATCAGTCTTCAGTCTCTATCTCTCTCTTTCTCTTCTCTCTCTCTCTCTCTCTCTCAGTCTCAGTCTCGCACTGAAAACTCTGGCAGCTATTTTTGTCATGATGATGGTTTTATTTGGCGCACCGATACTGGAAGACTCAATCGGAAGTTGGAAATGTTCGCTGGAAATGTTACTGTGTTGGAGGTGTGTTTTGGAAGCTTGTTTTGTTTATGTCTGCTCTCCTGGTCAGTGCTGATGGTGCTTCCACGCTGGTGAATTATCCTCGATACTCAAGGGGTAAACACACACACACACACACACACACACACACACACACACACACACACACACACACACACACACACACAGATAAAGCTCTCGCGGATGATAACAGATGCGATCTGCCTGTCTGGATATCAGATCCTGAGGAAAGACAGGGGTAAACAGAAGTGGGAGAGGAGTTATAGTGCTCATCAAAAACCAATGGAGTTTTGAGGAGATGGGAGGACTAGTCAAAAGTGAAGCGGATGACTACATAGTAGGGACACTTCGGACCAGGGGTCCAAAAGTGATGATAGCAGTGATGTACAACCCGCCACCGAACAGCAGGAGACCAAGACAAGAATAGAATGAGAACAGAAAGATGGTGGCCACTCTAGCCGAGCTACCTGGAGTCTACCTGGAGGGCATTCCGGGGATCAACGTCCCCTCGGCCCGGTCCATGACCAGGCCTCATATTGGATCAGGGCCTGATCAACGAGGCTGTTACTGCTGGCCGCACGTAGTCCAACGTAGTCCAACGAACCACAGCCTGGCTGATCCGGGACGAGGATCCGGAAAGCCTTCATGGAGATCTGGACAGACTGCAGACCTGGTCAGACAAATGGCTCCTGGAGTTTAAGTCCAGCAAGTGCAATCTTGAAGATTGGGAAAGGACAAAGAAGACCGCAGACGGAAAAGAGCCTAAGAGGTTAAAAGCTGCAAAACTCACTCAAGGAAAAGGATCTTGGAGTGAGAATCATACGGAGCACATCTCCTGAAGCGTACATCAACCAAATAACTGCTGCCACGTGTGAAGTATGCAGCATCAGTATCGAACCCACACCTATTCAAACCCGTCAAGAAATAAGAGAAAGTGCAAAAGTTTGCAGCAAGACTAGTCCCGGACCTAAGAGGTATGCCCAACGAGGAGAGGTTAAGGGAAATCAACCTGACGACACTGGAGAACAGGAGGGATAGGGGTATTGACAAGGTGGAAAGGGATAGAATGTTTCAGAGATGGGACATAGAAACATGAGGACGCAGCTGGAAGTTGAATACTCAGATGAGTCACAGGAATGTTAGGAAGTGTTTCTTCAGTCATAGAGTTGTCAGGAAGTGGAACACTCTGGAGAATAATGTAGTGGAGGCAGGATCCATACATAGATGAAAGAAGAGGTTCGATAAAGCTCATGAAGAAGGGAGAGGCAGTGCCAGGAGCTATGATTCGACCCCTGCAACCACAAACAGATGAGTATATATGATAAAGTAGTAGAAGAAAAAATAAAGTAATAAGACATAAAAAAGAAGAAAACGATGAAAAATTAATAATAATAATAATAATAATAATAATAATAATAATATTGAAATAGCGAAAAAAGAATAAGAAATTAACGAAAAAAAGGAGTAGAAGAAAGATGAACATATAGTAAGAGGGAGAGAAAAAAAAATATTCAAGACTGAAAGAATTATGGATTCAACTAAAATAATTTTACATTTATCCATCCGGATACAGTGATGAGCGGGTCGTGAGAGAAGGTGTCCAGCGAGGCGATCTTGCAGCTATAAAACACACGATTTGTTGACCTCAGGAGTGCGAGCCCTTCTCCTCTCCAGGGGGTGCCTTGACGTCTGTGAGGGAACTCTTAGAACAAGAAGGTGGACATTTTCTCCACCTCTTTGGGTCAATCTTGATTGCCTGCAATTAAAGTAAATTAAGCCTATAAGGCTAATCTCCAGCCGAATGTTAACTCGTAGGAAGAAAATATGTATTACTGAAAGATATTTTGGTTTACGGAAAAGAGAGAGGAGAGAGAGAGAGAGAGAGAGAGAGAGAGAGAGAGAGAGAGAGAGAGAGAGAGAGAGAGAGAGAGAGAGAGAGAGAGAGTCTGTGTGTGTCTGCATTGAAAACGAACTTATATGAAAGTAAAACAAAAGTTATGAATACTCAATATTTATGCCACAAGCTCTCTTCACAAAACTATAAAATATGCTTTATATGCACACTAAGAGACCTGAAGCAACTAGTAAATGCATCAAGTTTTCACAGACCTTGTAAAATACTGAAACTAAATTCTGATACATTGCCTCAAAGATTTATTTTTTGCATGTAAATGATTTTTTTTTATGTTTTTAATGAAAGCAATTATAAAGTCATGAATCTTAACATGCTGGAAAACGCATGAAATGTCATATGCATAGATAACAGATTTTTTTTTATGTTCATTGAAGTTGAAATTTCTTCTTGTTCTTTCTAACTTCGACTGGAAAGATTTTCAAGTGCCCCAGCCCACAGTAAGAGTAATTTTCCAAAAATTTCTTAAACAATTACCGGTACTTTGTCGAAGAACTCAATTTTTGTTAAAGTGCACTGATCACTTTTCCGGTGTTCTTATATATACATTTGTAGTAAGAGTTTAAAGAGTGTAGCATCATCTTCTATTAAGTTGCAATCCTTTTTTTCAATCGGTTCTATAGTATCTAACATTGGGTCTTGCTTGGTCTTCTTTGTATAAATCATTATTTATGCAAGTGTTTGTAATGAACTGAGGTAAGATGACAGGTCTTAGCTGTTATCTTACCTCTTGAGATAACAGCCCAATAATTCAAAGATGGTGGCATCTGCTAAATATGAAATATGAAACTTATAGTCATAGGCCTTTCAGTGTGCCACAGCAGAACGATCGATGGACCACCGGTTCGTCTGAAATTTGAGAGCAGGAGGGAAGTGATTAAGATACTCGTTGCTGCCTGATGTTTGCACGCTACTTGAAGACTCAGACAGTGGCGGTGCCCAGGGGTGTGAGCTCATTTACTAGGTCGGTGGTAATCTGGAAATGTTGTGCCGGAGGTCACCCCCAAGCCTGTGATGTTCCCAAGACGAAGGTGGTGCCGCAAACACCCGCAGGAGAGACAGAAGGAGGGAGAGGGAGAGAGAGAGAAAGAGAGAGAGAAAGAGAGACAGCAGACAGACAGAGAATCAATGGAAAAGACAGAGAATGGAGGAATTTGGAGACCACACCAAGGATATCTGTCAAGGTTAAGAATTACCTCGTATTATCTAGGTGATTAAGGAAAAGTTAGTAAAGCTGTAGGCTCTCTCCTCACCTTCCACTCCTTCCGGCCACTGCCTCATTCCACAAAGTAGAATCGTTATGGAATTTACATAACAGAGATACTCGTGTTTCTTCACTGCGCAAAACTGTTGTACAAGACAGCCAATAATTTTACCACAAAGATTATTAACTTGACTGGATCGTCGTCAACTGACCGACCTGATGAAGCTGCCGAACAAACATCAGGAATCCATTGATTTTAGTTACCCAAGCGTAGTATCCCTGGTCCAGGGGCAGGCCTGGTCGTGGACCAGGCCGCAGGCGCGTTGACCCCCGGAATACCTTCCAGGAAGTTCAACCTTGTATTAGCAAACAACAATTGCAGAGGGTAGTTTGTTTCATTATTCTATAATTCTCTGTGCCACAAAAAATGCATCCCTTCGTGTTGCATCTTTGGCACAGATGTTTCACTAGAGAGAGTGAATGAGTTAGTGATTGTGTTTATGCGTATTTTGCTGAATCACCCTTAATCACTCGGTATGAGCAGCTGATTCATTAATTTTCCCATAATTGGTGATTACAGTATAATACTGTGTCCGGAACAATACATAAATAACCCGTACATAGAAGAGAGGAGCTTACGACGACGTTTCGATCCGACTTGGACCATTTGTTTATTATTATAATTATTATTATTATTATTATTATTATTATTATTATTATTATTATTATTATTATTATTATTATTATTTATTATTAATTTTATTATTATTTATTATTATTAATATTATTAATATTCATGGGGAAGTCCTAAGCCCGTAGGGGTATACAGTCAGGTTTGATTCAAGGATGGAAAGGATGGTGCCAGGTAGCAAATGGCGAAAGCCGAAAATTGGTGAATGAGACAGAGCGAAAGAATTTTACAAAACGTTCTAGGAATAAACAGCCCCGCTGTGGGGCAGTGGAAACCCCAACTTTGGCAAAACGTCGCTAAATAATTGGTTTATTACGTGTCTATGACTCGCTGAGGGTAGTTCCAAATCCTTGGAATAGGAGTCTTGTATCTGAGTCTAGGCACCCCTTTCCCACTTTCTCTAAGGAAGAGAAAAATGTGTACGAAAGAAAAAAATATATATACGCAAGAGAAAGGTTTGTACGGAAGAGAAAACTGGGTAAGACAGAGAAAATTCGTTCGAAAAAGTAAGGAAATGTACAGAAAATTATATACGGAGCTGGACGGAAAAGCGTATAAAGAACGAGAAAAGTGTATATGGAACAGACAAAAATGTGTACGGTAGAATATGTATGGAAGAGAAAAGCGTATCCAGAAGAGAAGAGTGTGTAATTGGTTTTCTTCAATGGAAGGCAGTTTGGGAGATGAAGTTCACTTCTGGAGGATATTTGGTGGGGCAAAACGAGGAAGGAAATTGTCGCGCTGTGTCAATATGAGGCACGAATTTCAATTAGCATCGTCTCGTACCTGGGTCCCGAGGGAACACTAGTGCGATACGGGGGATGTGGAGGGGTGTGTGGGGTATAATGGAGGTGTGGGGGTGATGGAGGTGGTGTGGGGGTGATGGAGGGGGGGTGTTGAGTGATGGAGGGTGTGTGGGGGTGATGGAGGGTGTGTGAGGGTGATGAAGGATGTATGGAGGGTGATGAAAGATGTATGGAGGGTGATGAAGGGGAGTGGGGGTGTGGGAGAGACGTGGGGTGTGGGAGAGCTGCAGGTGCTGACGGTGTAGAGGTGATGAAAGTTTTAAGCTGGAGGTAAAGTAATTATCGGGTTTTACGACTACCATGGTAAATGATATAGGTAAAAAAAAATGTTTTGGTAGGAATTTAATTAAGGTCTTTTGAGTGCCCACCTCCTCTACTTCCCCCCTCCCTCTTTCCCCTCACCCACTTCCCCTTCAGTCAGCTTATTAACCCCTCCCCCATAACCCATTCCCACCCCTACGAGACCTCCCAAATGTAAGCCACCCCACCCCCTCTCTCCACAGGGAAATACACACACACATCATACACACACTACGCTAATGGTATGAGACACCCACACCATGGAAATGTTTTGAGATTTTCACGTCATGATAAGGGTATAAGCTACATACACCATTGTGCTGGCAGAAGATACCCACTTCTTGGAAGTGTTATGGGATACCCTCACTATGACAATGGTATAATATATTCACCATGGCAATGGTGAAATGTATCCACACTATGGTAATGGTATAAAATAACTAAACCATGGTAATGACAGGGGTCCCACAATGTCATGATAATGACAGGGGAGTCCCACCATGGTAATGACAGGGGAGTCCCACCATGGTAATGACAGGGAAGTCCCACCATGGTAATGACAGGCTTTTTTAAAGAACAAAGAGTGTGATCTTTATTGATGGTACCGTCGTGTGCTAAGGGAAGCTCAATCCACCACCCACAAGATACAAATAATTTTTTTTTCAATTAATAGCCCCTTTCCTCTGTATTGTACTGACCAGTGACCACTAAAGCACGATAGTTTAAGAAATTTCTCATACATATTGAAATTCATGTGTTTTTGAAGACGATTTCGTTTTTTTTTTTTTCAACATCTTATGATTTTTTTTTTATAATCCCATGCCCAGACTAAAATCATGGCTTAAACACCCCTATATAGAAATCCTTTCTGTTCTACTGGTCTTGTGTGTTCTCTGTGTAGCAAGCCAATGTATCACCATACCCGTACCTCTTCCAAGTGCTAATTCAACTAGGCTCTGATGGCTATAAGGGCCAGCGAGTCTCTAACAACAACAACCAAAATGATCTGGAAGTCAACGAGGAAGCCTGGCTAAGCTGCGAAGGTGAAAACCCTCGTAAGTAGGTCACATGCATGTTATAGAGAATCCCGCAGGTTGGAGGGTGCAATGCTATAGGGACTACACATTGAATGCAGGACAAACGCGCAATTAAATCCTAATGGAATAACGTTCCTACTTTGGTTTCACTTGGCCAGATATTTCTAACATAGCTTCAGCCATGCTGTTGAGGACGTCCATGTTAATATGCAGTAAATGTGTGATATTCTTTAGACGAAAACACAAGTATAGCGACGATACTTAAATTAGGGACATCGTTTCTCGGTAATTCTAGCATTTTTCAATGACTTGAAAATAGAGAAGTTTTAAATTTTGACTTGAAAAGTAAAGAATTTCCAAGTCATTACTTGAAGTACGTAGAGCTTCTTTCAATTTATGAATCAAAAGAGCTCTATGCTGAGCGAAATGTTATCCTTGGTTAAAAGGCTTGCTTTTTTTTACCTTCGTCTTTGTCCACAGAATATCACGCAGTTGTGTTCACATGAATGTCAACAACAGCAAGGCTGAAGCGAAGCAGGAAATAGCCTATAAAGTGAAACCAAAATAGTGGTGTGTTCCAGTACGAATTAATTTGTTCATGTCCCACAAGACAGCACATGAAACGCTGTTTATATGGTGTTTCCTTGGTGGCCCAGCACCAAGACACTTGGGAAGACACATGTGGCAGACAACAGACAGATGTTGATGTTTATAGTGGTTGTTGACGTTGTTTTGGTTATTGTCACTGTGGTTATTGAAAAATTATCACTATTATTATTACTATTATTATTATTGTTATTATTATTAGTAGTAGTATTGCTGTTTTTATATACATAGGGTAGAGTACAAAGTACGTAAAAGGGTATGACAACTCCGGGGAATGACAATCAGGATAGATCTTAGGAAAACAAGAGTAGCTATAATTCCACGGATCAAGAGACTTTTACCAGCATAAAGACACATCTTCCCCTTCATCAGTCATGATTGTGACAGCCATGTTGTCACTGTTTGTGCAAGGCACATCAAAGTATAATGAAAAAAATAATGATAATTTTTTTTCATTTATGTTAATGTAAAAATTAATAATTTTGTACCAAAAGAACCTTAGAAAACTTACCTAACCTTATTATAACAAGCGCAATTTAATAAAGTCTATTCAAACTAAATATATTTTAGATAAGTTTGCAATAATTTAATAATAAACAAACACAATTAAATATATTTTTTATTGTTAGGTTCAGAAAGATTTTTGCAAAAATACTGCATACTCAAATTTTCACTTGTTTTATTCGGCAAGAAGAGCTTTACTATTTTTAAGATAGACAGTATATTAACCAATGTGACATGTCAAGATATCTTATTAATGAAAATAAGATACCATTATACTAAGCAAATTTCCTAAATTTACTTGTAACAGATAAGTGAACTGTAGATATGTAGATATAAATCCAAATGTATACCTGTTAACCCTTTTGGGGCCTAGTTCCTGGGCATTTTGTGTATCCATATGCTCTTCCGCTACCGTCCACAGGATGGATATGGGGTGCACAATAAACTAACCACTTCGGTGGCAAAATCTAATCTATTTAAGCCAAAATCGCAAGTTTTACCTATTCGGCACTACATATATGTGCGTACATTCATTCACTTATGGACTCCCACACACACACAAACACACATCATTTAACTAAGACGAGTACACTTGCGTGGCATATCTGTCTCGAACTTAGAATACGAAGGATCGAGCCTCCACCACACTTTGCACTTAAAGACCCACACGAATTTAGTACTTATTATTATGTGGATAATACCGATTCTTAGTCAAGTGAAAGTTTGCACTGCATATTGACACGGGTTCATAATAAATGTATATTATTATATTATTTAAAGTTTTGGTCTTCTGACTAAACTAACGGGAAAGAATTTTAATAAAAGTTCCTCGATATTTTTTTTAATTGACGTGTGCGAGGGATAGAGGGAAAAGGGGAAAGGGAACTGAAGAGGGATAAGAGTAAGAATAAAGGGATAAAATACATGGATATTATAATTATGGGGAAATTCTTCGTCCGTAGGAGTCATACAGCGCTCGGAGAAAACGAGGTAATCAGGTTTGATCCGAGAAAAGTGAGGCTAGTTCTAGTTCCACTGGTCAAGATCCTTTCAGCATCCAAGACTTCCCTCTCTAAGGAAACGAATAAGATAAACAAAAAAACTGCAGTTTCATTCTCACATTCAACACCACACGTATTCGCCTTGGTTCAAACTCGTGTACTTCGCTAACCTAAACATTACCAGCAAGCACACTAACACAACATAAACAGTCATGCGGAAACCCGACTAATTCACTACCTACTACTCCCTTATACTACACACTGGGCCAACAGAAGAGCATGGTTCAGTATGCTTTCACAGTGTTAGCCTCATCTCTTCTAACACTAGGAATGGCGCTTGTGGTGTTGTGCTGGAGTCTGGTGGTAATGACCCGTGTGGTGTGTTTGTGTGTACTCACCTAGTTGTGGTTGCAGGGGTCGAGTCACAGTTCCTGGCCCTGCCTCTTCACTGGTCGCTACTAGGTCACTCTTCCTGCTCCATGATATTTATCATACCTCTTCTTAAAGCTATGTATGGATCCTGCCTCCACTACATCACTTCCCAGATGCTCCTTAATGACTGCAAGAGAGTCGTTTGGCTTTAAAAACACTTATTAATGAAAATAAGATACCATATATACTAAGCAAATTTCCTAAATTTACTTGTAACAGATAAGTGAACTGTAGATATGTAGATATAAATCCAAATGTATACCTGTTAACCCTTTTGGGGCCTTAGCTAATTTCACGTTTTCTTGATAATGCTAATTTACTATTGTCCCGTAGCTCCGTTGATAATACATTCAGCTCACACATTGAGGTCCGTGGTAAGATCCCAGGTATGGGTGGAAACATTGTAGCGTTTTTCCTTAAGACACCTGCTGTCCATGGTCACCTGCCATTAAGTAGGAATCTGGGTGTTAGTTGACTGGTGTGAAGATAAAATTAACCTAATTTGCCGGAAATGCTCTTCATAATAAGTGGCTTTCTATATAGTATGTCACTGGTGTCTGCTAGATCTGTACGTTGGAGATGTATTTTTTTTATTTATTAACACATCAGCCGTCTCCCACCAAGGTAGGGTGGCCCGAAAAAGAAAAACTTTCATCATCATTCACTCCATCACTGTCTTGCCAGAGGCGCACTTACACTACAGTTATAAAATTGCAACATTAACACCCCTCCTTCAGAGTGCAGACACTGTGCTTTCCATCTCCAGGACTCAAGTCCGGCCTGCCGGTTTCCCTGAATCCCTTCATAATTGTTACCTTGCTCACACTCCAACAGCACGTCAAGTCCTAAAACCATTTGTCTCCATTTGTAGAAATAATAATAATAATAATAATAATAATAATAATTATTATTATTATTATTATTATTATTGATTCAATGTTGTTTTTCCCACTCGAATTACTTCATTAATATGCTTGATACCCTCCAAAAATCATTTCCATTGAGGAGTTTTACTGGTAAGCTGTGTCTCCAGGCTCAGGAGACCTTCACCAGCATAAAGAAACCTTCCATGAAGGGACACGTGTTGTTGAAAGTGTGGTTTGTGTGCATTTTTTACAAGTTTGTCTCTTTGAATTGGATTTCAGCTACTTAAATTACATCATATTCAGTTACAGTTTATCCAAAAACAATAACGAATTTTGTCGTGTTCTACATTTTCTATGAATAGCTCATGACTGTTTGCAAATGTATATTATAAATTATGTATTGATGTTAGCTGTGCCATTTACGTCATTTACGTGATTTGTTTTATATTTTTTATTTTGGTTCAATACATTTCACTAGCTCTGCTCCTCTTTGAATTACATACATGTCTCCGTTTTGCGAGTTTCTACGTGTGGTTTTGCTTATTTTAATATTTTTTTTTAAGAACCTCGCCCATTTCCATTCCATAGTGCAACTCTGTATCATATTTGCTTTGGATTATAACATAATTTTCTGTTGCAGTCTCTGTGCTTATTATTTTTCCCATCATAATTCTTTTCAACGTGGTCTGCTTTTGTTCAGGAATGTACTTCTTTCATTTGTATTTCGTAGCTTGCATTATGTTTCCACAATTGAAAGCACTTGCTTTCTCCCTCTTTTTATAATTTTCTTGTTCCGTCCCTCAGGTCTATGATTACGATCCGGCTTCTTTTTCCTTTCTTGTCTGGCTTATCGCACTTTTCCTATGATTTTTTTTTTTTGGGGGGGAGGGGGGTTAGCTGCTGCTGAGAATAATGTTCAGATATTTTGGCTAGTTTTCTGCTTTCAAATGTGTTGCTTCCTGCATAGCTTTCCTCTCTGCTTCAGCAATCTTGCTCTAATGTTTTTTTATCTCTACCTCATCTTTCCCTCTTGCAGTATTGCCAGCTATTTTTTTTTCTGACCCTCTCATATTTTATTCTTCTTATTTGTTCTCCGTGATCTTTACAACTTCCCCTTACTTTCCCTTTCCAGTCTTCTCTCGTACTGTTGCTCTCCATTTAAACCTTAAGCAGCTACTGCTCTATCATTTCTCATATTATCTCCCTAAGGCAGTTTTCCGTGGCTTTGGTTACACTGCCACTGTCTCTGGTGTCTAGTCGCCTCTTTGTTCTGGCTCATACATATCGGCCACCGCCCTCTCAGATTACTTCCCTAGAAAAAACCTCCTTCCTATGTTAAATTCCTGAAAAACAGACTTCACACGTAATCTCATTGTTGTGTTCCTTGTTTTGCAATGTGCCACACCTTGTTACTGATTAGCTGCGCCCAAGAGCCTAAACTTTCACTGGCCCACAGATAAGAGATGAAACTAAACGAGGATTTTGTTCTTCCTGAGGTAGGATGCCAATTGATGACGGTCAAGTTTCATGTCAAATGTGTTGGTTCGTTGTGTACTGTTTCAGCAACAGGAATGTGACTTATTCTTCAGAATTAGCTTTATATGACCAATCTATAAAGAGGTGAACGAATTTCGCTGGAATAAAATCAGTAAGCGGATAGTCTACTTAAGTTGTGAGATTTGACTCATGTCAGATGTAATGCACTTCGGCTCATTTCATTTCCTTAATATTTATCATCTAATTTTCTTTTATTTTATATTTCCGCTTGTAATTTCTCCTACTTCATCCCTCCGGACATCAATATTTTTGCAATATTTTCCTTTACTGGTTGGCGTTTTTTTTTATCTGCTGGACTGTCTGACTGTTTGTATTTGTGGGTTTGCTAATTGAATTAGGGCAGTTACTGTCTTTTTGTCCTTTATTATGTTTCTCTTAGTATTACAACTTCCTCACTATCTCTGTTGTTTCACTTCCTTAGAGTTTGGCAATGATTGTATTATCTCGTGTGTGTGTGTGTGTGTGTGTGTGTGTGTGTGTGTGTGTGTGTGTGTGTGTGTGTGTGTGTGTGTATGTGTGTGTGTGTGTGTGTGTGTATGTGTGATAGAGAGAGAGAGGGAGAGAGAGAGAAGCACATTAAAATAAGATGAAAAAGGCAAAGATTAGCTAGCTACAATTTCTTGCTTGCTAGCCACAGTTTTCGACACTATCAATATAACGACAGAATTTCCCTAACAAAGCACAGCAGAGCAGACTGGAAAGCGATATAGAAGCAAAAACATTGCATTACTTCAAAATGGACTTCGTTAAATTCAGAGTCAGGCAGCGAATAAAAATTCAAGAGCATAAAGCTCAAAATCGTAAAACGTCATTTTAAAAGTTTCCCGTCTTGGAGGATTGGCAAAGAGGAGATATGATGACCATATAAGGTCTTGAGAGAACTTGAAAGAGTAGATCAAGAAGATTTCTTAGTACCTGCTACGGGGATCACAAGATGCCGCCGTGGCAAGATAAATATAAAGTGGAGTAATACAATACACTGGTTGACCAGTGTATTGTATTACGTGCTGCAACAACTTGAAAATTAAAAAAATATATATATGACTAAGAGAGTATGGAAGATGAGACACTACTAGCACAGCTCTGCTCCTGTAGCTACAAGTATTCAATTACACACTCTCTCTCTTTCTCTCTCTTTACAGAGTTATAAAAGTTAGGCTAAGGTTCCTAACTTTATTTACAAGCTAAGAGCTGTTAGCTACATCAGCTCATTTGAAAGCATCTTTATCTCCCTCCCTCCCTCCCCCCTCTCTCTCTCTTTCTTGCTCCCCCCTTTCAATATTTCTCTCACACACACTCCTGCACACTTCCTAAAATCCTCAGTTCTGCCAGTGAGTGCTTGTGGGCGAGTGTGTGGGAACAAGGACGCCTCAGTGTGAGTGTTTCTGCCATCCCATTCACAATTGTTTATTTTTCTACTCAGCCCATCAGAGACACTGTACGACCCCAGTTTCTCACAAGTTAAGAACTCCCGGTACAGACTCCCAGCTCCCGGTAATGGTCCGGTTGGGGCCTCGCGTTTCCACTGGACTCTTTCTCTATTGTTTCTTGTCGTGGGGCTTTGTGGTACTGATATGGTGTGTGTGTGTGTGTGTTTGCAAGAGAGAGAGAGAGAGAGAGAGAGGAGAGAGAGAGAGAGAGAGAGAGAGAGAGAGAGAGAGAGAGAGAGAGAGAGAGAGAGAGAGAGAATGATCAGGATAACGTTATCGAGCATATTTATTCTTCTATAACATCCAGGATCACAGTCACAATAACATCCTGCATTGGCGTTAATATGTATCAAGGATTTACCTTAGTCTAGAGTTAATTATCAGTGTTATAAGACAGATGTAAAGTAATGTTAAAATATCTGTTATGAAAAATTCCCGTAGCTCCTTTACTAGTGAGCGGGTGTGTGTTGTTCGCGATATATATATATATATATATATATATATATATATATATATATATATATATATATATATATATATATATATATATTAAAAGAGTCATCTTAACTGCACATAAATGCACAATTAGAAGATGAGCCTAGTACTTTTAGGTCTGTGAGTTATTAAGTAAAATATGGCTATGCTGCCCTTTAAAAAGGTATTCCATTGGAAAGGTTCTGTATGTATATTCTTGACCACGAAGGAGTAAAACTGTATTTAATAATTTAATTAAATTGTCTACATCTGCATATCTATTTAAATTATTTGTAATTAAAGAACATCGAAACACTTTTACATAAATTAAAAACTAATTTATAATTAAATAACAAAGCATAACAAGTAAATACATATATAAATATAAAAAAAATATATTTTCAACGGATGCACTAAAGAAACGTATTTTCAAAAGTTTTCGTTAGATTTTTTTGCAGAATTATCAAAACAGATGAGCTTTAGGAAGATTCTAAGATTCAATTTCAAAGTCTAAATCTTAAACGCAGATTGTTTTTCTGGCAGGAGAGAGTCGGGAAAAATGCAGGAAGAACGGCAGAGCCGGAATAAAACTCCTCGAAAAGTCTGTGAGATCATAAAGTCCAGGAAGGGAAGCAGGAGGCGGAGCAGCAGGGGAGAATAATGATAAGCAAATAGGAGAGAGAGAGAGAGAAAGAGAGAGAGAGAGAATGTGAGAAACTGTATGTCCTTCCTAAAAGGGCAATTTGGACAATCAAGCACATTCATTCCCCAATCACATCGTATTTCTGCAGCACTTTAACCTTGAACTGGCTGTCGGTACTGTGAGGCAGCTGATGGTAAATACTAGCCACTTGGAAACACAAAATTAAACCTTCTTACTCACAACAAGAATCTTATCAGAGAAGAATGTCGTCGAATGGAGTAAATAAGAATTTTTATTAGTGGGAAACAGACAAAAATAAAACTGGCATCAGGGAGAATGGGTTTGAAAACAATGTCTGAATGGTTAAACCCTTTGTTATACTATTATTCTATTATTATATATTGTCACTTTTTTCCATTCATTATATAGTTTATATATATATATATATATATATATATATATATATATATATATATATATATATATATATATATATATATATATATATATATATATATATATATATATATTTATATATATATATACTATATTACTATATCTATATCCACCAAGGTAGGGTGGCCTGAAAAAGAAAAAACTTTCACCATCATTCACTCCATCACTGTCTTGCCAGAGGCGCGCTTGCACTACAGTTATAAAGCTGAAACATTAACACCCTCCTTCAGAGTGCAGACACTGTACTTCTCATCCCCAGGACTCAAGTCCGGCCTGCGGGTTTCCCTGAATCCCTCCATAAATATTACTCTGCTCACACTCCAACGGCATGTCAAGTTCGAAAAAACATTTGTCTCCATTCGCTCCTATCTAACACGCTTACGCATGCTTGCCGGACGTCTAAGCCCCTCGCACACAAAACCTCCTTTACCCCCTCCCTCCAACCTTTCCTAAGCCGACCTCTACCCCGCCTTCCCTCCACTACAGATTTATACACTTTCGAAGTCATTTTATTTTATTCCATCTTCTCTACATGTCCGAACCACCTCAACAACAACCCCTTCTCAGCCCTCTGGATAATACTTTTGTTAATCCCTAATTTCATCCTAATTTCAAAACTACGATTTTTCTGCATTATATTCACACCACACATTGCCCTCAGACACGACATCTCCACTGCCTCCAGCCTTCTCCTCGTTGCAACATTCACCACCCATGCTTCGCACCCACATAAGAGTGTTGGTATAACTATACTCTCATACATTCCCCTCTTTGCTTCCATGGACAAAGTTCTTTCTCTCCACAGACTCCTCAGTGCACCACTCATCTTTTTCCCCTCGTCATTTCTATGATTCACCTTATCTTTCATAGACCCATCTGCTGACACGTCCACTCCTAAATACTTGAATACATTCACCTCCTCCATACTCTCTCCCTCCAATCTGGTATCCAATAATTCGTTACCTAATTTTTTTTATCCTCATCACCTTACTCTTTCCTATATTCACTTTTAATTTTCTTCTTTTACATACCCTACCAAACTCATCCACCAACCTCTGCAACTAATCTTCAGAATCTCAAAAAAGCACAGTGTCATCTGCAAAGAGCAACTGTGACAACTCCCACTTTGTGTTAGATTCTTTATCTTTTAACCCCACACCTCTTGCCAACAGCCGAGCATTCACTTCTCTTACAACTCCATCTATAAATATGTCGAACAACCACGGTGACATCACACATCCTTGTCTAAGGCCCACTTTTACTGGGAAATAATCTCTCTCTCTCCTACACACTCTAACCTGAGCCTCACTATCTTCGTAAAAACTTTTTACTGCTTTCAGTAACCTACCTCCTATTAAATACATTTGCAACATCTGCCACATTTTCCCCCTATGCACCCTGTCATACGCCTTTTCCAAATCCATAATGCCACAAAAACATCTTTACCCTTATCTAAATACTGTTCACCTATATGTTTCACTGTAAACACTTGGTCTACACACCCCCTACCTTTCCTAAAGCCTCCTTGTTCATCTGCTATCCTGCTCTCCGTCTTACTCTTAATTCTTTCAATAGTAACTCTACCATACACTTTACCAGGTATACTTAGCAGACTTATCCCCCTATAATTTTTACACTCTCCTTTGTCCAGTTTGTCTTAATACAAAGAAACTATGCGTGCTCTCTGCCAATCCCTAGGTACCTTACCCTCTTCCATACATTTATTAAATTAAAACACCAACCACTCCACCGGCATTCTTATGCAAAGGCAGGGTGACCAGAAGAAGACAAAATGCTTTCTTAAATTCTTTATTCTTTTAATAATTTATACAAGGGGTTACTAGCCCCTTAGTCCCGGCATTTTAGTCGCCTCTTACGACACGCATGACTTACGGAGGAATAATTCTGTCCCACTTCCCTACGGAATATATATATATATATATATATATATATATATATATATATATATATATATATATATATATATATATATATATATATATATATATATATATATATATATATATATATATACGTATATATATATATATATATATCAACTCGTCGGCCGTCTGTATGTGTGTGTGTGTGTGTGTATGTGTGTGTGTGTGTGTGTGTGTGTGTATGTGTGTACTCACCTAGTTGTACTCACCTAGTTGTGGTTGCAGGGGTCGAGTCATAGCTCCTGGCCCCGCCTCTTCACTGGCCGCTACTGGGTCACTCTCCCTGCGCCATGAGCTTTATCATACCACTTCTTAAAGCTATGTATGGAGCCTGCCTCCACTACGTCACTTCCTAAACTATTCCACTTCCCGACCACTCTGTGACTGAAGAAATACTTCCTAACATCTCTGTGATTCATCTGAGTCTTCAACTTCCAACTGTGTCCCCTTGTTGCTGTGTTCCATCTCTGGAACATTCTGTCTCTGTCCATTTTTTCAATTCCTCTCAGTATCTTATATGTTGTTATCATGTCCCCCCTATCTCTCCTGTCCTCCAGTGTCGTCAGGTCGATTTCCCTTAACCTCTCCTCGTAGGACATACCCCTTAGCTCCGGGACTAGTGTGTGTGTGTGTGTGTGTTTGTGTGTGTGTGTGTGTGTGTGTCTGTCTGTCTGTGTGTCTGTCTGTCTGTCTGTGTTATAGGCACACGAACGATGGGGACATCTTTTTAAAAAAATAATTCGTGTGAACTATCGAAATCTCAAATTCCATTGTCTTCTGGCATACAAAAGTGTAAAAAGAAGCAATAACACAAGTTTAGAGTCTCGTAAATGCCCCGTTTTTCAGAGGGTGTTGTGATGGGTGTCCTGCCAGACTCTCAGCCTTTTTATGAATAGCTGAGCACCTCACCCAAGACG
The DNA here is from genome assembly GCA_009830355.1 of Cherax destructor. Classification (NCBI taxonomy): domain Eukaryota; kingdom Metazoa; phylum Arthropoda; class Malacostraca; order Decapoda; family Parastacidae; genus Cherax; species Cherax destructor. The sequence goes on along the minus strand of WNWK01000669.1, from coordinate 249,206 downwards.
CGGGTCCACAGCCCATGCAACACAGGAGAGAAAAAGAAGTGGTAATAAAAAAGGAGTAAGAGCAAAGGACATGTAAAGATTCTCAGACGAAATTGGTAATATTACTACTACTACTAATAATAATAATTATAATCATAATAAAAGTACTACTACTACTACTACTACTACTACTACTACTACTAGTAATAATAATAATAATAATAATAATAATAATAATAATAATAATAATAATAATAATAATAATAACAATAAAAGTATTAATAATAATTATAATAATTACTACTTGGCGGTCTTTAAAGTACACACAACTTACATACACCTTGTAAAAATAATATATACTCAGAGAGCAGCTCTTAGGTGTTTTGCACGACTGACTGCCGGCAGTCACCCAACACGACCAAAAGCTTAGTCATCATATGACTAAGACCTCGTCAGGAAACACTTTCATATATATATATATATATATATATATATATATATATATATATATATATATATATATATATATATATATATATATATATATATATATATATATATATATATATATATATATTCAAAAGCTATTTATTGGATTAAGGAATTTTTAAGTTCTTGGGGTACAACCTTAATTACGATCCTTAAATCAAGAGATTTACAACTATCAACGCTAATAATTCTTCCCCACACTTCATTTAATCTGAGAATTATTTTAATGCCAATATAAGAAATTAATGCTTTCTTGACTGTTGGTGTACAGGTGAAATGCAGCCTTAATGACCTCTCTGCAGCTAATAGGCTTTTAACTTAACAAACCAAACTACACTAATTTACGTTACCTCTAAACTAATTATTCTGTTTCGCTAATTTCGTGCGCTAAGTGACAAACCGATTAACGCATTTTTTTTTTTCAGAGTGCTCGTTTTGCATGGTAAATACAGGTGTGCATTTGGTAGCGAAATACTTGATAGCCGTGTTCAGTGTTGTAGAGGTAAATTAACTAACCGTTTTAAAGGGAAATTAAATAACATGTCTGTCTACTCCCACTAAAATGGGAGTGATTAGTTAAAACTCCAAGTTGGACCGAAACGTCGTCATAACTTTCATTCACCTACGTGCAGGTTATTTTCAGTTTTTAGTTTCATGAAGAGAACAAGTGTTGGTGGTGTCTCGTGTAAATATTTTATATAATTAAGGAAAATCTAAATGACCTTGGAATTCTATATTTTCACTGATTTCATATCATTTTATTCACCGTTACACCTGAACATTTTGTCCTGATTCTTTTCCCCAGATTAATTTTTTTTACATTTTGTTCTTCATATTGTTGACACCATGAAATCCTTGTGTCCTCGTTTCATATTTTTGACAAATATACACTCAGGTATTTTATCTGTCCGTCGCCTCTTCGCTAACCTGGGCGTTTAAAATTGCTTTAATTCGTCTTCATATTTTTATTTCTTCAATCGAGAATACATTTTGACGCATTTTTTTTTTTTAATCTTTTATATTATACCGTTTTTTTTTTAAACGTGAGGTCTCCATATAACAGCTGAATATTTCAATGTCATCTGGTGATATCATGATACAAATAACTTTCGTAATGTTCTTTTCCATCTTCGATGCTCTTGATATTTGAACACACAATTTACAATCAATGTTACGCTTTTTTTCGCACTTTCGTTCATTTTCATTATGAAGGAAATTATCAAAATTTTACCTTGCACATTATTTTTTTCCATTGTTTAAAGAAATATTTGTGCAATATTCTCATTTTGTATTTTTTCGACATCGTAATTTTTTATGAAGTCCCAAAGACCATAATATTGAGAGCGGATAAGATATATGTTCAAAATCCAGGGGAAGAGATTTTGTCTGCATAAATTAGACTACATTTTATCAATCCAATGTTATTTCCCAGTTTCGTTTAATTATTTTTTTTTGTAAATATCTTATAAAACTGCTCATCAGGTTTTCACATTTCTACATTTTTGTGAGTGGTTTAACTCTGCCATCATTTTTTTTCTTTATAGCTTCACATTTAATTAAATGTTTATAAAGGTAGTGTGTGTGTGTGTGTCAGCACACGCTACCTAATCTCTGAGAGAATCTACCTTTCAATCTACCACTTGCAAGTCTTGCAACATTGCCTAGCTTCTGATGAAGCACGAAAATGTGAAAGGCCTTAAAATAATTTCTTTCATCCCCCCGACTCTCGTTTTGTATTGTTGGGATCGCCTGGTTACGACTGCTTTAATTTGTGTGGCTGCGAAAATTTGTGTATGCAATAATATCGCAAAAATCATTCTGAACCTAACGAAAAAAATAAGTTTCATTGTGTTTGTTTATTATTAAATTATTGTAAACATATCTAAAATATGTTTAGTTGGATTAGACTAAATTAAATTACGCTTGTTATTTTAACGTTAGGTAAGTTTTCTAAGGTTCTTTTGGTACAAAATTATTAATTTTGCATTAACATAAATGAAAAAAAAATATCTTTTAACGTATAAGAGAAATTTTAGAAAGGATATATATATATATATATATATATATATATATATATATATATATATATATATATATATATATATATATATATATATATTCACAAAAAATAAAATATTAACTCACATGGCCAATACCTTCATAGCCGCTAGAAATTATCCAGAAGCCAATTGATAAATTTTCAACGGACTGCTTTTGTCTGAAAACAAGATAACTTTATTAACACGGCTGTGTCCACTAACGTTTTTCTCTTTCCAGGCCGATTTTTACCGTCAACAAAAAAAAAAAGGTGGCTGAGGTGGACAAATTTCTTGATATTCGTATTGTAATCAATCCCTCAGTCTTATGAAGATTGATGGACTGATAACATCAACTCCAGGCTGAGGGACTGATTACCCGAAACTCCGACAGACCTACACCATTCTTCTTTGTATTGGACTGATGAAGCCACTGGATGGCAAAGCGTTACCACAACAAAGATACCCAAGTGTTACACTCGTGTCTAATTTATCATGTTATATATATATATAATTTTATCATATTTTCTTAAATTTTTACTGGAATTTTGTAGCTCGGCATTTACACATGCACAGCGGAATATTACCAAAGTGTTGAAATTTGAAGCAAAATTTTCACTTTCTGTGCGAATCTGTGGACAGTTGCCCGCACTGTCTTTATTGGGTAATTCCGCAGTTCTCTCGTCGTTATTTTGCTTGGTATTTTGTATTGTGGTAAGTGTTAGTGTGTGTGTGTGTGTGTGTGTGTGTGTGTGTGTGTGTGTGTACGCACTTAGTTGTACTCACCTTTTTGTGGCCTTTTCACTGGTCGCTACTAGATCACTCTTCCTTCTCCATGAGCTTAATCATACCTCTTCTTTAAGCTATGAATGGATCCTGCCTCCACTACATCACTTCCCAAGCTATTTCACTTCCTGACCACTCTGTGACTGAAGAAATACTTCCTAACATCCCTATGATTCATCTGAGTCTTCAACTTCCAACTGTGACCCCTTATTGCTGTGTCTCATCTCTGGAACATTCTGTCTCTATCCACCTTGTCAATTCCTCTCTGTATTTTATATGTCGTTATTATGTCCCAACTATCTCTCCTGTCCTCCAGTGTCATCATGTCGATTTCCCTTAACCTCTCCTCGTAGGACATACCTAGTCTTGTTGCAAACCTTTGCACTTTCTCTAGTTTCTTTATGTGCTTGGTTAGGTGTGGGTTCCAAACTGGTGCTGCATACTCCAGGATGGGCCTAACGTACACAGTGTACAGGGTTCTGAACGATTCCTTATTAAGATGTCGAAATGCTGTTCTTATGTTTGCTAGGCGCCCGTATGCTGCAGCAGTTATTTGGTTGATGTGCGCCTCAGGAGATGTGCCTGGTGTTATACTCACCCCAAGATCTTTTGCCTTGAGTGAGGTTTGTAGTCTCTGGCCCCCTAGATTGTACTCCGTCTGCGGTCTTCTTTGCCCTTCCCAATCTTCATGACTTTGCACTTGGTGGGGTTGAACTCCAGGAGCCAATTTCTGGACTAGTCCTGCAGCCTGTCCAGATTCCTTTGTAGTTCTGTCTGGTCCTCGTCCGATTGAATTCTTCTCATCAACTTCACATCATCTGCAAACAGGGACACTTCTGAGGCTATTCCTTCCGTCATGTCGTTCACAAATACCAGAAACCACTGTAAGCAGATCCCAGCACCTCACCGTTATTCTGTTTTCTGTCATGAGATGTTCCTTCAACCACTCTTGGATGTGATTTCTGGGCTAGACATCAAATTCTTTTCTACATCTAAGAATTTACCATATATGCAATACACTCATTTTTGTTTGTAATCTTAATATTTCGTAACATTCCAGTAGATTCGTATACCAGCTCAGCCATCTTGTTAATTTGTGTTCAGGTTTCCGTAATTCAATATCTCCAGGTGTTCTGCTAGTCTCTTCTCCATTATCCATACCATCACTTTATGCATCTCAATGATACTGTAGAATAATTAAATTTCTTCCATCTTGCTTACATATTAGTATCGTTCTGGCTGTTTCTCATCTGTGTGTCGAAATCCCTTTAGAAATGACTTACAAATGTTCACTAAAAGTTCAATCACCTTCTATCCGCACTCTTAGCGATACGATATCGAGTTCGATAGCCTTTATCTTCTCCAGGTTTCTCTGGTGGCCAATTCTTTTTTACAATAAAGTTTCCAAGTAAAGATTATCTTGGAATTTCTGCTCTATAGTCTAGTTTAGACGCTATATCATCTGTGAGAGCCTCTTATTTTATTTGTGGGGTTTAAAGCCTTGCCACTACGGGAGGGGCATTAAGCCTTCATAAAGAACATTTACACCACAAGTCAGGGATACTTTGGTCCCAAACAAATAGGAATTAAGGTACACTATCAGCATATATACACAAAGAGGCACACACTATCGGTGTATAAATCCATCTGAGAACTTCTGGAAATCAACTGTATAGTGTGCGGATGAGAAAGAGAATATGGTGAGAGATAAAGAGAGAGAGAGAGAGAGAGAGAGAGAGAGAGAGAGAGAGAGAGAGAGAGAGAGAGAGAGAGAGAGAGAGAGAGAGAGAGAGAGAGAGAGAGAGAGAGAGAGTAGGGATAGTTTTACTGGGAATTTGGCTCAGTTTCTGTATCGGAAAATCAAATTTTTATTATGACATTCACAATAGAACGCTAAGTACAAATAAGTCATATACAGCACTGGAAAAACAAGGCATATTTTTTTTCAGAAATATTTTTTTTGTAGTCTTCGTATTCGTTGTAGCGGAAAATCAAACTAAAAAACGGTGAAGTCGGAGCTAGCAATGGGCCACAAAATGAATTTGGTTATCTGACTTCATTTTACAAATGTCCATATGCTGTGAAAAGCCGTTAAAAACCCCGAGTCATCCGAAGAGTGAATGGCTACTGATTGGGTGGTAACATTGTGGACCAGCACTCAAAATTGTTAATAATCGTCGTGCGAGGTTAAAGCTGTCTTCTGGCAGTGTGTAAAGTGGGGTCTCGTAAGAGACGAAGAAGGTATCGGCTCTGATGCCTGCATGGCATCCTTACTAGTGTTTTCTCTGAAGCAAATGCAGCATGCAATTTGTTGATCGTGATAGATATAGCTGCAGGTTGGTGACTGGTGCACCCGAGATTAGTGGATATCTGTCTTGTATCAGTAAATATTAGACTGCGAATATGTACATAGTGGCAACGATTTCTGCTGCGGCATGACGTTGGTAGGTTCAGAATTAGGCGTAATCCATTGCGATGTGTTAGAACGAGAGATTCGTAGCATAAATGTGCAGCCGACAAATCTGCCTTTTTCTCAAACCTCTGCACCTCACTCGTGTTTCAATTTATTCGGACAGATTCTTTTGAGCAAAGCTATATAAGAAAATACAGCTCTTCATGTTTACCTTTTACTTCCGACTAATTCCACACTTCATGGGTATTTCTTCTAACCATTAAAGATGACTCTCTGGGTCTAGAATTTGTATTTTGCCAGCAAGTAGGTCTACTATTTTTTTTATTGCTAGTAGCTTCAGTTCCATTCTGTCTATTAAAAGATGGATGTTTGCCACCGGGAAACCTACATGTTTTCTTCATCGACACAAGGTCATCCTGGTGAAGGGCCAAAGACACCCTCATTATAATGCCAAGGATCGCTAATTTTATTTCTGTTTACTTCCCAGTGTTAGATGGCTCGTCGCTAGACATCTAACATTCACCTATAGACTTGTTTAATAGCATTCCGTTTGTGGAATGCAAGTCTTTAGCTCTTCCTCAGTGTAATGTACTCAGCATCAGCCGCCTTATGACAGTGGTAACTGTCATAAGGTAGATGTTGCCTTATGACAGTTACCACTGGTCACACACTGGAAATGAAGGATCTATTTTTGTTGGAGATACAGGATATGAACTGTCAAGGCATTTAATTTGTTGTTGCATCACCACAGAGTAGGTCACTCTCTCTCTCTCTCTCTCTCTCTCTCTCTCTCTCTCTCTCTCTCTCTCTCTCTCTTCTCTCTCTCTCTCTCTCTCTCCTCTCTGTCACGCGTTAACAGGAGCCGTGATATAGTGGAAAATTGGAGGGAAAATTGGTGGTAAAAATTGGACCTATAAATCCAGAATTAAATGGTATGGGATATTTTTTGGGCGTTGTGATGTGCAGGTCACGTGATGAAACAGTAATTGAGGCTTTTAGGGGCCGTATATATTTTTGGAGTGTTTGTGAGTGTACCGAGTGAACGTACTTACCTATATGGATTTGTAGGATTCGAGACATTACCGATCCCAAGACTCTTAAGCTCCATCATACCTTCTCTTGACACTGTGTGTGGTGTGTGCTTTCAAGTTTAATTCTTCTAAATTACCCAATATCCAAAAACTTAATATTTCTTAATATTTCACTAGCTTATCTGCATCTTTAGGAACCACTTAAAATCTTTGGGCCTACAGCAAACATCTCAGTCTGTCTCTTTCCTCTTTCTCTTTCCTCTTGTGTGTTTTCTGTTCTCCCTGGTCTTCCTGTCTTCAAAGTTGTTTATGTGTTACATAAACAATAAATGATTATCATGAGAATAAGGTCAATATTATTAGAACACCTGAAGGTGTTCCAGCCTTGTTGATAATCTGAGGTCTCACAAGACATCATCTGGGGGAAGTTATTTTAGGGTTTTACAAAGCATCACCTGGGAGAAGTGATTATGTGGTATTACAAGATATCATCTGGGAGAAGTGATTCTGGGGTCTCACAGATATCCACCTTTCTTTTCCTAGTATAAAACAGAGCATTTTCAATCCGTACTGTAGGGAAAATATCACGTTTTTTCTTTCAGGTTGAAGGAAAATTTTCGATTACAACTTGGAGAGATTAACAATTAAAACTGTACGTTTTTCTTATTCTTTTAGCTCCATTTTTGGTAGAAAGACAATTGATGTAAATCAGACCTTTATTATACACTACGTTCCTCAATGATAAAACTACAGAGAGCGACACATAGCCTATAATAAAAGTTTTCTCTACAGAAAGTGTCTTTCTACTACACTTACTGGCTATATTTGACATCCTATACAGTTCCATATTTAGTGATTTACATCTTCAGTAAAACTTGTGTCTAACAATAACGTGTAGCTAAAGTGACAGATTCATAAGTATATAGCTACGTGACACCTGGAGTCAAGTTAGTCAAGTTTAACATTAATATTTGTTTTCCATGATTAAGAGTCCTGCCTACAAATTAATATATCCTTTCTTGGGTCGAGTTGTACATTCCAACTACTGAATCCAACACCTACAAGCCAACGATTACTGCCGCCTTGGCCCGCTATAGGACCATCGTCTACCAAACCATTACGAATCTTCAGACACAGTCTTGCCTCGCCCTACCATGTCAACGCCACCAGAGAACGAGTCCTCTTGTGACAAAAAATAGTCTCAGCGTTTTTTTCCTGACCAATAATGCAACACTACTTTTACTGTTGGTACTGTAATAAAAAGTTGATATGACTGACGTATTACAAGAGAGATAAGTGTTTTCCCATTGATAACAAACTTGGCCTGTCCTAAAAAAACATTAAAGTAAATTATTGAGACAGCCTTACGTCCAATCAGTTATAATGTACATATTCATATTGTGTATCTATTTAAATAGATTAAAGTACTAGGAATTAGTGAGCCAGTGAAAACTTACTGAAATATCAGGAAAATAAATAATTTTCAATAGCTTTCTCGAGGATTAAAACGAAGAAAGAATTAGTGAAAAATAATTAACGAATAGCCTACACTTAGGAGAGGAAGCTTAAAACATTCTAGTCCCTCTTGGCCCCACGCATTCCTAGATAATTTACCAACTAAATGGCCCTGAAAAAAAAGTAAATGAAACGACCTCTTAGTAGGTGAAGTAAGAAGTCTCTGAGAGTCAATACAATCAAACAGGCACGTAGTAAAGTTGTTCATTAATTAGTGTAACATAACAGAAGAGCCAGAAGCAGTCAAGCTCTCCAGTAAGGTCTTAAAAAGACCATCTTTGTAAAGCATTAATTAAACGCAGGGATCAAATGACAAATGAACTCTCAACCTTTGGCATATTAGACCGCATTGTAAAATTAATCTCTGTCAGCTGAAAGTGGTACTGTTCAACTGGTTAAGGGTTCTTGATCCTAGGGATTTGCATATATAAACAAAAATGAACACAAAACGGTCAGTTTAAAACCACTAATATCAATCAATAGCAACCCAATAAAATAACTAAACCAACATTACGATCATAAATGTTACTCATATTTAGAGTGGATGCCTTTTAAGAAGGCGAGTTCTTCCAGTTACCCAGGACACGATATGACCCCTACAGGTTTGGCTTTTTCCCAAGAAAATAATAATAATAATAATAATAATAATAATAATAATAATAATAATAATAATAATAATAATAATATGATTATTATTTTTTATTATAAATAATAATGAATATAATAATAATAATAATAATAATAATAATAATAATATGATTATTATTTTTTATTATAAATAATTATCATTATTTATATTCATTATTATTATTAATGAATATTTTTATAATAATAATAATAATAATAATAATAATAATAATAATAATAATAATAATAATTATAATAATAATATGGGAAGGAAAAATAGAAGGAAAAGTTCCAGTGAGAATCAATTACAAGTTTGGACAGAGCTGCTTACTTTAATAGATTTAAAAAAAAATGTGATGGTATTCTTGCACAGCTTCACAAACACTGTTGATTCCATCACAATTTAACTTTTGACATTTTGTTTTGTATCAAAAATAAAATTTCCACTTGGAAATGTATTGCAGATAGATATATTTCCTTTTCTTGAGTCCAGTCTATAAATTTTATATATTTTCATTTATTTTTCAAGCAAAATGTATTGCAAATATCTATTTTTTTTTCCAATAAGAATTATTATATTCATGGGAAGAGCTAAACTCGTAAGAGTCATACACCTCTCGGGGAATGGGAGGTAATCAAGATTGATCCAAGGACTGGGAGAGCTGATTATATTCAAAAGTCCATTGCCAGTATCAAAGAAAAAAACCTTCCCTCTTGAAGGCTAAAACAATTTACGTTTGATCCTTCTTTCTCTTTTCCACTTAATATAAGAGAATATCTGATAAAAAAATAATAGGTGATTTAATGGTGAATCTCTGACTTTAGTTGCATTAAACCCATACGTAAAACGTTATCCTAACTATAACAACTTTACGCTCTACGAAAGCTTTACCATGTTATTTAACATTATCAAGTTGTAACTTTGTCAGTTATAACTTGATAAAGATAATCATGAGCGAAACGTTATTTGTTTACACTCTTTTATGACATTTCATCCTCACATTTGTTTTTTCTTCTAGTATGTTAGTGTTAGTGTCTATGATATATATATATATGAATATTTTTAGTAGCTTGCAAATTGTTACACCTGAACATGTATTGTTAATCCTCCTACCATCTTTTTATTACTGTTTGTTTCCCATATTACATACCATGAACTGCAAAATTATATAAAAATTAGTTAATTTTCTTTAGTTTAGTCGCTGTTAAAATCACTTTATCCGTTTATATTACAACATATATATATATATATATATATATATATATATATATATATATATATATATATATATATATATATATATATATATATATATATATATTCCTCAGTGCCTATACACGAGCCGCCACTATACACAAGTACATTCTGCATATTTATTATATTCACTTTCTTTAATCTGTTGACTCTTTGATCTTTCTCTTTCTCTCTCTACAAGAAACTGGGAGTTTGGATTCACTTAGTTTTAATTAAAAAAAAGTAATGAATAAGAGGAGAGCACATCAAATCTCTGCCCGACTGTATTAGTATTCAGAAGAGTTACGGATAACTTTTTGCTGTGGTCGTAGGCAAGTAGGGTAAAGTGATGCTTATTTCTATAATAGTATTAAATACGAGGGCATTTTTGAGCGAAAAGCCTCTATTCTATTCTATTCTATGTGATTTGCCGGTATGGATCCCGGCCCGGGTCTCGAAAAGCCTCGAGCTGACATAAACAATGAAAAAGTTTGTGGAGTTGTATTAGATAAAAATTTAAAGCATATATATCAATTAAATAAATCTTTGGTGTAGTGGTAAATCAATGAACTATGAATTTCAGGATCGTCAGACTTAGGCCTCAAGATTTGATAACTCCATTAGTTGTATTCGTGTATTACAAATTCTCGGTCCAACACAACACAAGCAATTTATAGTTCCCAGCAGTTATCTAATCCAAAATTGAATTACAAAGCATCGGTAACGATAAGGACACCACAACTTCATGTTTGTACCTCAGGTTAAATAAAAACATGAATGTACACTAGATAAGAGCTTCTAAAAAGTACCGACAATACAAAAGTACATAAAGAAAAACAGGACCTAGATGCAGCGCAAGGCGATTCTGCCAAGCAAAATAACTGTATAAAATTTAGTATACCATTTCATACAAATATGGCGATTGGTTTCTCGTTGCAGAATCATACAACACCTGAATGATGTTGCAAGCCAAAATACAATCCAATCCTTTAATAAAAAGCTTCAAAAACGGTTTGTGAACGTTGAATTCAATTAATGCAATACAAAGGCAAATCTATAAACACATCGAATAAATTCCTGGAAGTCTGCTTCACGAGGCTGGCAATATTGGCTGAAGAGAAATGTATTTTCAGTGAGATTTTGACAGTGAACCCTGGACCCTGAGGCTCACCGACAAAGAATGCCCAGGAAAATGGAGAGAATGAAGAGCATTGCCGCCCAGAGGTCCTGAATCCATTGTTATCTCCTTAACTCTGAGATAACGCGAAGATAGTGTGAGGATAAAGACACAGAATGCAGACCATCTTTTCTTGGGACCATGGTTGGCTCAAGAATGAGGTAAACGTGGTCCCAGTAAGATCTTGTTCTGTATCCTCTTGTCTTTATATTTATTCGTTTCGGCATTATGCCTTTATATTCACAATGATAGCTACATCTACTGATAATAATCATTGATTGTTGTATGGACGAGGTAGAGAAAGGGAACGCTCTGGTTTCTACGAAATATAGAAATTTATTACCCAAGAGCTTATTGTTTTGTGATTAATAGCAACAACCAAATCAAAGAAGTGAATCAGAATTGAATAATTTTAGTAATTGTAGTAGAAACTGGTGTTAAGTCTATGTTATAAAGTCTTATTTCCTATTTATTCTCCATGTATTAAATGCGTTGCGTCATAATATTTATTTTCACCTAAAGTACTTTCTGTTATAACTATAGTGATTTCGGAGGAAGTAGAGAGTAGGAACAAACCCTTCTACTTTACTATGGTGACAGTAGTCACTTTTTTATTCTCTAGTGATTCTCTCTCTCTCTCTCTCTCTCTCTCTCTCTCTCTCTCTCTCTCTCTCTCTCTCTCTCTCTCTCTCTCTCTCTCTCTCTCTCTCTCTCTCTCTCTCTCTCTCTCTCTCTCTCCTCTCTCTCCCTCTCTTTCAATTTTAAATACTCCAATTTCACTCCCCACTTTCCCTTTCCCTACCGTTGCTTCAATTTCACACAAAAATATATATCCCCCTCTGTATCACAACAAAGATACCCATAGACAACAAACCACAGTTTTATACTCTATTGCATAGCAGACCCTAAATCAATATTCACCTGGTAAGTGTTTTCACTGCAATGGTCAGATCTGACGATTCAAGAGATTAATATGACAAGTTGTTCTATGCTAGTTTGCAACATGCAGCGAAATCTAGGATTTCCTCATAGTAGTTTTGACATTAACTGGTCTGGAAATCGTGAGGTTTTCGTAGGTATTTGACAGTTCTTATGAACTCCGTTATGTGAATATTTAAAAACAATTAGGTATTCCTTCTTCCTAGTTAATGTACATAACATGGAAAAATGGTTTTCTTATAATTCAGTATCAATGAAGAAATATATATGAATATATATATATATAAATATATATATATATATATATATATTAAAAAAATATATATATATATATATATATATATATTATATAATAATAATAATATATATATATATATATATATATATATATATATATATAATATATATATATATATATATATATATATATCACAGACATGTGTGTGAATCAGTTCAATATAAATGGTTCAGAAAACCGATAAGTTGCTGAGCGAGACACTTGTGAAAAACTTGGGTATCATTATTGTCAACACGTTTCGACAACCAGTGGCTTCCTCAGTCCAGCCTGGAGTCTATGTGTTCAGCTCACCAATTGAGTCCATCAAAATTGATGGACTCAATTCGTGAGCTGAGGGACTGATTACCTCAAACGCCTTCTCACCTTCCACCATTCATCTCAGTACTAGACTGAGGAAGCCGCTGGTGGGCGAAACGTTTCCACTGAAAAGATACCTAAGTGTTGTACAAGTGTCTCCTTCCTGAGTATCTGTGCATATATATATATATAAGCTAAGAGTTTTTATCCCTATTGTAGGGATTAAATTGTTCTTAATTGGTGATTAACAAGTTAGCTGCAACGATAATGACCTTCATGTCGTCGTTAAGCAATAACATTAATTAGCTAAGCAAATTTGAGGAAGAATCAAATTTTGAAAATTCTAAAACATATTGAGAGGAATTTTATACTATTATATAGAGTTATGATAAGAATATTTATTATTATACGTAGCTGACAAACCCAATAACTTATTATAAATTAGTTTTATATGTAAATAGATTTTTATAATAGTAATAAATGTTGCGTTACATATTACTGTTTAAATAAATCATCTTAATGTTGCCGAAACAAAAAGTAACTTTCACAAAGTATATTGGACCTAATTATTCTTATTAAAAGTATTTTTATATTAAGAAAATACTAAACCATTCATACAATAGAGCTTTATGAGGTGAAACAAAATACCTTAGGGCACAAAAAAGACTGAAGCTGAAATAAGTGGGCCTTAAAATTCAGAGTTCTGAGTAGAGATGGCCAGTAAAGATGGTCAACTTGGAGAGTCTCTCAAATTAATGATTTTATCTACGAAATTCACTTTGGTATGAGCGCTGGCCTGTGAGACGAAGTTTACGCCCTGCTGAAGCAGTAAAAAAAAAGAGCTTGAAAATATTCCCACCAAGTTATTTAGTGTTACTGTGAGTAGGAATAGTGTGTCTCTTGAGTTACTGAGAAATTATACCTGGTATAGGAAGCTATGGAAGCCTCCCAGACGGTGAGGCTTCTCCATGATGACATTTAATGACATAAGGCGGGAGGCTCCTTTCCCTAAAGGAAGATATTGAAAAGTTTGTGACATTTCTTGGGAATATATGTAATAGGATGGGCGAGCATTAGGGAGACTGGGTTTCTTGAAGAAGGTATTTTTTCCTCTCCTATTCTCCTTCCTTCTACACATATTTTTTTTTATTTTTCACTCCCACGTATTTTCCCCCCCTTTCTCCTCCTTCTACTACCTTCTTTTTCATATTCACATGTTTTCTTTTTTCCTCCTTTTCTTTCTCCTACCTTTTTCTCCTTCGTCTCTGCGTCATTCTCTTTATCCTCAACTCGTAACAATTTTCCTTCTACATCATTTCCTCTTTCTCCTCATTTTGTATCTTCCTTTTTTTCCTCCTATTCTGTATTGCCTCTTTATTCTCTTCATTTTTCTCCCAATGCACTTTCTCCCACCATCTTTTTCCTTTCCACCTCCTCACTACTACTTTTCTCCATCTATCCCTCCTTTGCCCCCTACGTCTCGTCCTCTATGGACCTCCTCTTCCCCGCCTCCACCTCCTCTAACTCCTCCAACTCCTCCAACTCCTCCTCTCGTAGCTAATCCTACTAGAAATTAAAGTTGCTTGTAAAACTTGTTCATGTTGTTGCTTATGTTGCTGTTGTTGCTCATGTTCCTATTAATACTCATGTTGTTGCTGCTTATGTTGCTGTTCTTGCTCATGTTCCTTTTGTTGCTCATGTTGCTGTCATTGCTTATGTTACTGTTGTTGCTCATGTTGCTGTTGTTGCTCATGTTGCTGTTGTTGCTCATGTTGTTGTTGCTCATGTTGCTGTTGTTGTTGTTGATGTAGCTGGCGCTGCTTTCCGGGTTGGCATTATTGAATATCAGATCTTGTGTTACATTAATTTCCTGTTGATGTGAGGCTTCACAGTTGTTGTAGCTGTCTTTGTTGTTATTGTGAGGCTTCACATTGCTTGTGGCTGTCTTTGCTGTTATTGTGAGGCTTCACACTGCTTGTGGCTGTCTTTGCTGTTATTGTGAGGCATCACAGTGCTTGTGGCTGTCTTTGCTGTATTGTGAGGCTTCGAAGTGCGTTTGGCTGTCATTACTCTTGTTATGAGGCTTCAGTGTCTGTGGCTGCATTACTGTTGTAGAGGCTTCAAGTGTTGTGGCTTCATTCTTTGCTGTGAGGCTTCACAGTGTTGTGGCATTGCTGTTGCTAGCTTAGTGTTGCTACCTTTGCTGTGCTAGGCTTCCAGTGCTTGTGGCTACCTTTGCTGTTGCTAGGCTTCCCAGTGCTTGTGGCTACCTTTGCTGTTGCTAGGCTTCACAGTGCTTGTGGCTACCTTTGCTGTTCTAGGCTTCCAGTGCTTGTGGCTACCTTTGCTGTTGCTAGGCTTCCCAGTGCTTGTGGCTACCTTTGATGTTGCTAGGCTTCACAGTGCTTGTGGCTACCTTTGCTGTTGCTAGGCTTCCCAGTGCTTGTGGCTACCTTTGCTGTTGCTAGGCTTCCCAGTGCTTGTGGCTACCTTTGCTGTTGCTAGGCTTCACAGTGCTTGTGGCTACCTTTGCTGTTGCTAGGCTTCCCAGTGCTTGTGGCTACCTTTGCTGTTGCTAGGCTTCCCAGTGCTTGTGGCTACCTTTGCTGTTGCTAGGCTTCCCAGTGCTTGTGGCTACCTTTGCTGTTGCTAGGCTTCACAGTGCTTGTGGCTACCTTTGCTGTTGCTAGGCTTCACAGTGCTTGTGGCTACCTTTGCTGTTGCTAGGCTTCACAGTGCTTGTGGTTACCTTTGCTGTTGCTAGGCTTCACAGTGCTTGTGGCTACCTTTGCTGTTGCTAGGCTTCACAGTGCTTGTGGCTACCTTTGCTGTTGTGAGGCTTCACAGTGCTTGTGGCTACCTTTGCTGTTGTGAGGCTTCACAGTGCTTGTGGCTACCTTTGCTGTTGCTAGGCTTCACAGTGCTTGTGGCTACCTTTGCTGTTGTGAGGCTTCACGGTGATTGTGGCTGCCGCTGTTGTAGTGAGGCTTCACAGAGCCTGAGGCTGCTGCTGTATCGTGAGGCTGCACGGAGTTTGAGGTTGTTGCTGTGAAGTCTCACAGAGCTTGTGGCTGCTGTTGTGTTGCTGTGAAGGTTCACACAGAGCTCCTGGCTGTGTTGTGACTCTTGGCTTTGACTGTCGCTGTTTTTTTTTTTTTTTTACAAATCTTTATCTCGTAATATTTTCTCTGCTACACATTTTGTGTGTATATTTCTCCACGATATATTTTTGCACTGTGCTTATACGAAAATATTTTAAGTAATACAATACTGTTCGTAAAAATCAAGTTTCTCTCTGTAAGATTGTATTGTGTCTTCCTTTCTCTTATGTAGTTTGTTTATTCTAGTTAGATTCTGCTTGTTTCCCCCAATTTCTGGGTATTTTTTAATTTTCTGGTTTGGTATTTTAATTCTTACACTCTGTCTCTCTCTGTCTCTCTTTCTCTCTAGTCCGTTGAATTAATAAACCATAACAATGAACCAAGCACACTTCCCTCCTATACGTTGACACAGTGGCTCTCAATGTTGGTGGAATAAATCTGCAGCGTCCCGTGAAGATTCTTCTGGTCCTGGAGTCGTCTAGTGGCTGAGAATACACAACGGAGACAGCTCACACAATATAAGCTTCAACTATATATATATATTTTTTTTTTGGAGGCAATATTTTTTCCCACACAGTACGAAATGCTAACATAAACAAAATTGCTGCCATTTTCTCTAGAATTTAATGCAAAGTTGATTTTATCAGACAGTAATATTGGGCTGCAATTGCTGGTCATCGTCCAGCTTTTCGTTTGTGAATTGGTACAAAAGTGGTCATTTACGCTGCGTTAGCCAGAATTGAAGGACGTTGGTAAGAGTAATGCCAGTTGCCCGGCACTAATACGTTGCAATGAAGAGCTATAAGCTGTTTAGGGCCCTTGTATCCTCCTGTGAAGATACCTGTTAGTGAATGACCTTAAGGCTTATTCACGTGCAGGTGACTGGGTAAAGAAGACGAGAAGTTGATTTAAAGACATGCAATGCAGAGAAAGCCTTTATTTCAAAACACTTGATAAAGTTTTGGAAAAACTCGATCAGGCATAAATCTCAATCCTACGCGGAACTTCGACGAAAATAAAGGTATACTCTGCTTGGTTATATATGGTCATTATGCAGTGCTCTAGTGCTGGTGATCTACAGTGTGATTAACGAAGTCGTATCCTCTGTTTTTAATATCTCGGCAACTACTTCAACAGTGCAATTAAAATACTATGTCTGCAGTGAGTCCTTTGTTAAGACGTTTCTTCATACACTGTAAAGTCCAGACATGGACGAAACGCCGTAATCAAAGTTTCAATGCAAACCTTGTGTCTCTCTTGCAATCTTTTGGCTGACTCCATCCGTTCATTCCCCATAACTTTGTTGTGCTGGTATTTCCTTGAGAACGAGATGAGGTCACAGTATGTTGGCGATCGTGGTGCTGGTGCTGGGGCTGGTGGTGCTGGGGCTGGTGGTGCTGGTGCTGGCGGTGCTAGGGCTAATAGTTCTGGGGCTGGTGGTGCTGGTGTTGCTGCTGGTACTGCTGTTGTTGCTTCTAATGCTGATGCTGCTGATACTGGCGATGTTGCTATTGCTACTATTACACTTCCTTAAGATCGAGGTGAAATCAGTGTATTGGTGGTGATGGCACTGTCATATTGTCTACTCTGGACTATAAAACTCTTTTCTTTCCTTTATTTTCTTTGATTTTATCTTCTACAGGGAAAAGAGGTTGAGGGATAGGAAAGGAATGGGATGAGCCGAGAACTAGAGAAATATAAGGAGAAATAAGGAGAAATAAGAGAGAGGGATGTGCTAGAGTGGGAGAAAAGGCGGAAGGGTGAGGTGGGAGGAAGGGAGGGTTCCAATGCATGGTAAAAAAAAAAAAAGAAATTGAAGAAGTTTGCCAATAATACTCCCAGCGCCATTCCGCGAGTAGAAGTCAAATGGACAAGAAAATTCGACACATTAGTTAGAGGTTAAAGGTGAACTGAGATGTACATTTTAAAGTTGGAGTGGTAACATATGTTACTACTATAATATATATATATATAATATATATATATATATATAAAATATATATATATATATATATATATATATATATATATATATATATATATATATATATATATATATATATATATATATATATATATATACATATATATATATATATATATATATTGTGTCGATTAGGTAAAACTGGTCAATTAGCAAGAACTCATTTAAATTAAGTCCTTTCAAATTTTCTTATACGTTTAAAGATATATTTTTCATTTATGTTAATGTAAGAATTTATAATTTTGTACGAAGAGAAACTTTGAAAACCTACTAACCTTATTACAACAAGTGCAATTTAATTTAGCTACCCAACTAAATATATTTTAGATACGTTAACATTAATTTAATAATAAACAAACACAATGAAATATATTTTTTCGTTATGTTCAGAATGATTTTGGCGAAATTATTGCATACACAAATTTTCACTTGTCTTATATGGCAAGGTGAGCGTTGTTATTTAAGCCAAAATCGCAAGTTTTACCTAATCGGCACGACATAAAAAAAAAAAAAAATATATATATATATATATATAATATATAACGAAAAAAATATATTTCATTGTGTTTGTTTATTATTAAATTAATGTTAACGTATCTAAAATATATTTAGTTGGGTTAGGCTAAATTAAATTGCTCTTGTTGTAATAAGGTTAGGTAGGTTTTCAAAGTTTCTCTTGGTACAAAATTATAAATTCTTACATTAACATAAATGAAAAAATATATCTTTAAACGTATAAGAGAAAATTTTAGAAAGGACTTAATTTTAGATGAGTTCTGCTAATTGACCAGTTTTACCTAATCGGCACGACATAATATATATATATATATATATATATATATATATATATATATATATATATATATCAATAACAACACTGCGACTAGCGGAGGGCTCGAACCCGTGTTGTTTTGGCCCGCCTCATGGTGAGCGAAAATCACACGACGCTCTAACCCACAGGACCACCCAATCCTACAAAGATCACGCACCCAGCAGAGCTAGGTGTTTTACTGTCATCCGAGGCTCTCTGCCTCATTCGATCAAACACGCTTCTTCTGATCATATTTGGTTGGACCTTCTCCTCTTTTCTGCAACTTTGCAAGTTCCTGATATGTTGTTTGCAACACGAAAGGCCTAGAGCTATCATTTAACTCCCCCCGGGGTTGTTTTACATCCTGTATTGCTTATTCGCGATTTTTGCATTATTTGTATAATTCATTGATATAACCCCATAGAATTAATCAACACTACTATATTTATTTTAATTAACTAGAACAGCCTCCAATTATATGAATTTCCTGAGCGGATAATGAAAAATGTTCGTCGCTCAGATAATAAATTGATGGAAAACATTCTTACAGATAAGCACGCGCGCGCGCGTGTGTGTGTGTGTGTGCACAAGTGCGTGAGCGCCTATGCACGTCTCCATCGTCAACAAAATTCCACTAAACGTACATTAGGTACGAAACACCAATTCTCCACACGGAATCCTCTCATTAAAAAAAAAAAAACCAGAATCAACACAAAATAATCCCAGCTATATATTTTCCACCTTCACAAACAGTAATAAAGCAGACAGCGCTGCATTCTACATTGGCAAAAAAAATGTTATGTGCTAATTAGCAAAATTTACAATGATAAACCAGGGCCTCGAATGGGTCAGATGTTAAGGATTTTTCTTTTTTGCATTCAGCACTTTCCCAATTATCTGATAAAAGGCTCTCACAATGAGTTTTATGCAAACAACGCTGGGTATAATGAGGCTTCGGATGATGTTGCATAATACAGTAATCTTTTCGCTGTAAGGCACTGTGCTCGCATTATATCTCGCCCTCAAAATACAGAGTTAAAAACCAGTATACTTGAAATACAAATCTGCGATCAAACAAAATACAACACCTACAACCCGACCTTAAAATACAACACCTACATCCCGACCTCAAAATACACCACCTACAACCGACTTCAAACTATAACACCTACACCACGACCTCAAAATACAACCCCTACAACCCGACCTTAAAATACGGCACCTACAACCCGACTTCAAAATACAATACCTACAATCCGACCTCAAAATAGAACACCTACAACCCGATCTCAAAATACAGCACCTACAACCCGACTTCAAAATACAACACCTACATTCCGACCTCAAAATACAACAATTACAATCCGACCTTAAAATACTGCACCTACAATATATCCTCAAAATACGCCATCCACAACCCGTCCTCAGCATACACCATCCACAGTCTCTCTTCAAAATACCCAATCCACAACCACTCTTCAAAATACATTATTCACGCAGAGTATTGATGAATATTGTACATAAAAAACGCTCCATATATAATGTTAGTTTCCGGGATTTGTTCTGAAACCGACGCGTATTATTCCTGGTCAGTCAGAGTGGCCAGGAGAGTAGTGAGGTGTGTTTGTGGGGCGCAACACCTGGAGCAAGATGTAGGGAATTTTTTTTTTGTAAGTTTATACCATAGGTTAGTTTTTTGGTTTAAGTGCTCTCGTGTTTACCCATAAGGCCCTAGTGTGTAGAGGCCTGTTTACGTTTTGAAAGAGTACTAGTACATACTGCAGGTGGAGGAGCCTACATAAGGGGGGGGGGTCATGGAGCCTCCCTCTTTATATATTTTGTTTTAGTTACTAGTAACAGTGTGCTAGTGAGCTAATGTTGAGTACTGGGTAAATGTGTACTCGAGTGTGGTGATTTTGGTATGTATTAGAATAGGTTGTATGTTGTATATATAATTTACTATTAATATTATATATATATATATATATATATATATATATATATATATATATATATATATATATATATATATATATATATATATATATATATATATATATATATATATATATTGTATAGGTGAGTTGTTGTGTCCTTCCTCATAATAAATTTAATATTGTCTCCACACTTAATGTAAAGGTACGAGCTGGCCCTAGAGTGGCATTTTTCCATTTTAAATAATAAAAATGCCCTTAGACTAGGAAGGTCGTTTACCCTTTAGGAACCAGGACTTTTATTTACGTTACACAGTCAAAAGAATAACATACACCATCCACAACCGGCCCTCAAAATACACCATCCACAACCGGCCCTCAGAATACACCATCCACAACCGGCCCTCAAAATACACCATCCACAACCGGTCCTCAAAATACACCATCCACAACCGGTCCTCAAAATACACCATCCACAACCGGTCCTCAAAACAAAACATCAGTTCTCTAAAGTATAATCGCCGGTCAGTTTATGAACGCTGGTTACTATTCATTCATCACTGGTCAACACTCATTTTCTGGTCAACGATATTACAAAGGTTTTAGGGAAAGTTTGTGGTGCTGATTCCGAAAATGTTATCGGCTTCGCTTGATTGGTATCCCATTGGTATCCCATTGGTATCCCATTGAAAAACATAAAAGATGTGAAAAATATATAGATCAGTCGGGGCTACAGGTGGGGGATGGTAGTAGTAGTAGTAGTAGTATTAATGACAACGGTAAAAATCATAATGATGACAATAATGATGACGATATTGACAGTGCCTTATGACGGTGGCAAGAATGATAATGATAATCATAGTGATGATTAAAATGACGTTAAGGTCTATGGTGACAAGATGATGTGTACAATATATTCCCTGTAATGTGGTGATTATTATAAACTTTCTCTGAAAGATAATTGATATAAAGATACAGAAGTGAACATATGCAGCGATAAAGATTATGATAAGCAGAAGGAGGAATGGAGGACGATAATTATTAAGAACTCATAATAAGGATGAATGGGGATTAATGTAAGGGAGAGAGTGAGAGGAGAGAATAGATTAAAAGGGAGAGAGAGAGAGAGGAAGCTATTATAGGGAGCAAATGAAAGGAAATTATGAAAGAGAGAGAGAGAGAGAGAGAGAAGCTATTAAAGGGAGCAAATGAAAGGAAATTATGAAAGAGAGAGAGAGAGAGAAGGCAGATACAGACATACGGAGACAGAGACACAGTGATAAAAAGATGATGGTGATTCCAGAACATAACGATAGATAATGATGGTGTCTAAAACACTTGACTACTACAATATAGTTTTAATGAATTCAGTTTCCTTATTTCTTTATCATAGATTTTAATTAATAATAAATATATTATCATTATTATTTTCACTACTACTACAACTACTACTCTTTTATTATTATTATTATTATTATTATTATTATTATTATTATTATTATTATTATTATTATTATTATTATTATTATTATTATTATATTCAAAGAGTAGCACTAAAGCCTAAATGGTTATTCAACAAGTTGAAAATGAAAGGTAATCAGGTTCGATCGAACTGAAGGGCAGCTTTAGCTCCCTTGGATCAAGAACCCTTCACCAGCATCAACGCGACTCCATCCATCTCCCCTTCAACGGTGTTATATTATAAAAACAAATCAAGTGGGAATAAACTCTAAAATAAATCATTTTCTAGATTTACAAATCAGCCGAAGTAGCATTACAACTCTTAGCTTTTAAGATGTACTAACTCTCTAGTCCTTAATCCCGTAAAGCCCTGAAACAGTCATCCAAAAAAACAAGTGGTTTTGAGTCATTTACCAAACTGCGGCAGGACAGGATTCGACCCCACGACACATTGTCCCGCTGGGCTCATGTTTGTAGTATCGTTGGCTTAGTTGATAAGGTGACATGCACATTGTTTGGCCTCTTGAGGCGGGACAACGTGTGCGGTCGAATCCTGGCCTGCCGCAGTTTGGTAAATGATTCAGAACCACTTGTTTCGTGGTTTCATTGCTCTTCTCTCTCTCTCTCTCTCTCTCTCTCTCTCTCATATATATATATATATATATATATATATATATATATATATATATATATATATATATATATATATATATATATTCTGTATGCTATTGACTTGCATTCAATTATCACTGACTCTATAGGGAGAACTAAATTCAATGAGAAGCTGAGAGAGTATGGAGTGGGTGGAGAGTGAAAGAGTAAACTACATAAGAGATAACATAGATAGAAGCTGCAGTGTAAGTGATGAAGACAGGAATAGGGGAATGTGTAATAGATAAAAATTAGGAGAGGAAGAGAAAGAGGGAAGCTAAACATATGGAGATTAGGAGGAGGGGAGGATTTTTTGAGTTTACCCTTAAATACGCTGAAAAACAGAGCGAGAGAGAGAGAGAGAGAGAGAGAGAGAGAGAGAGAGAGAGAGAGAGAGAGAGAGAGAGAGAGAGAGAGAGAGAAAGAAAAAGAGTATAGACTGTACCCTTCTCCAGAACATAAGTTCATCTGAGATCATTTATTCCTAGGATGACTCGAGTCTGGAACATGTTCGTACTGCATAACGATATCAGTGAAATAAAGTCAGTTGATCAAATGAAATTGCTGGCCCACAGATGGCTCCACCTTCATCCTGTTAATTATCTGTATGTCTCATAACAATAAAAATGCTTTTAAATGAGCTAATGTAGGTAACACCTCTTAGCTTGTAAATAAATTTAGGAACAATTAACCAAACTTTGTAAAACCCTGTGTAAAAAAAAGTACGCAGCTTCGCTATAAGTTTGATGTATTAATACGATAGAGTTACACCAAATATATTGAATCATATTGCAAGCGTTTTTTTTTAGTAAACACTATTTTTTCTAATGTATGTTTGAACCTTTTATGTAAATATTCCTGGATTAAACCACGGTACGGGTGGGGTTAGAACCCATGGCAAGTGAGTCGTAAAACTCCAGGCCAGTGCGTAAGCCGCTGGGCCAGCTGGTTGCAATAAGATCATTCAACTAGGTATATTTATACACCATAGGGAGGTTAGCATGGGCCACCACTGTGACTACAAATGGATTCTTACTCTGACCCAGTACCTCATCATCCTCTTGAGATAAGAGCTGCTTTGTAAAAGCTGTCACGAGTGTGGAATGATCTGCTCTCAAGAGGGCGAGCTCTTTAAAGTATTCCCGGATACCAATATTTACACTCAGAAATATATAAATAAAGTTAGGTGTGAAATTACTTTCTCCCCGAGCGTGAATTCTGAAAATGTTTTCTGACGTTGCTGCTTACACTTTAAATAAAAGGTAAATGCATTTCTGGAACCGGCAAAGTGAAGAAAATATTTGCGTCGACTCTGCCAAACTGTAAATTGTTCTTTAAATTCTGTACTCTCAGCCAGAGTTAAAATGGTTACTTTGCTTTCCTTTGACATTCTCGCGCTTTTCAGAGACATAATTTTAATGTGGTAAAAATACTAAAATAAAACTTTTTGTATGCGTTCTCCTACTTAATAAACAGTTTATTGTTTTGTAAGGTAGAACTATATTGGAAAAAATGGTATAAAATGCCATTTATGTCTACTTTTCTACATCTGTCTGTTTGAGAAACGGACAGTAGTAGATACCGTAAAGCAGACCCATACACTGCCATTACACAGGAACTAAACTATGAGTTGCACTTAATAAGGTAACAGTCGACAGGAGCCTTTCACCGGGATGTGACCTCACCGGCACCTAACTTCACATAACTATTTTAACGTGTTCTGTATTGGATTAAAAATTAATACATTCTTAAATATTACACACGCGGCTTTGTGCCTCACTTTGTCGGTGCTCACAGACTTATATTCAACGACAATGAACATATATAGAGTTTATTATTGCCTCTATATTATCTCTAAATGCACTGGTGATGCAAAGGATGAAGACTAGTTATATATATATGTGTGTGTGTGTGTGTGTGTGTGTGTGTGTGTGTGTGTGTGTGTGTGTGTGTGTGTGTGTGTGTGTGTGTGTGTGTGTGTGTGTGTGTGTGTGTGTGTGTGTGTGTGTGTGTGTGTGTGTGTGTGTGTGTGTGTGTGTGTGTGTGTGTGCGTGCGTGTGTGTTATAGTGTATGAAGGTGTGTATGTTTGTATGTATATATATATATAGTATATATATATGTCGTGCCGATTAGGTAAAACTGGTCAATCAGCAAGAACTCATCTAAAATTTAGTCCTTTCTAAAATTTTCTCTTATACGTTTAAAGATATATATTTTTAATTTATGTTAATGTAAGAATTTATAATTTTGTACCAAGAGAAACTTTGAAAACCTACCTAACCTTATTACAACAAGCGCAATTTAATTTAGCCTAACCCAACTAAATATATTTTAGATACGTTAACATTAATTTAATAATAAACAAACACAATGAAATATATTTTTTTCGTTATGTTCAGAATGATTTTGGCGAAATTATTGCATACACAAATTTTCACTTGTCTTATATGGCAAGATGAGCGTTGCTATTTAAGCCAAAATCGCAAGTTTTACCTAATCGGCACGACATATATATATATATACATACACAAAGTAGACTTTACTAGGCACACTTGTACACCTGCACGTGCAAGCACCTCAGTGCCTAAAAGAATGCAGACATGGTCAAGAGGCTCAGTTACTCTTTAAAATGAACATCAAAATAAGCAAGTGACTTTGATGGTCTTATTATTGCTGGTGCTAGACGAGTTGGTTTAAGTATCTCAGAAAATGCTGATCTGGTATTTTCATGCAAGAGTCGCTAGAGTTCTCAGAGAATGGTGTAAAAAACACAAAACATGCAGTGCGCGGCAGTTCATTGGACGACAACGCCTTGTTAATAAGAGAGGTCAGAGGAGAATGGCCAGACTGTTTCAAACTGGCAGGAAAGCGACAGTAACTCAGATAATCACACGTTACAACAGTGGTATGAAGAGTATCTTTGAACACAAAACACGTAGAACTGTCTGCTAAGAAGAGGAAACCGAGGTTACAGTGATCAGAGTCTCACCAAAACTGGACAGGTGAAATTGAAAATACGTCGCCAGCTCTGACTTATCGCAATTATGCTGCGACATGCAGAATATAAGGACAAAATTTGCTATAAAGTTTTGGGATGTAGAGGAACGGGTGATTAGCAGGAAGAAGGTGCTGCCGACAAATGTACATCAACTACGAGATGGTATCATGTCAACATGGACCAGAATCATTAGGGAATGTTTCCACCACCTTGTTTAATCCATAGAGGGCCCTACCCGGTACTAAATGGGTGTATCTAATAAAGTGGCCATTGAGTGTATATCGTGCGATTTTAGCATAAATACCAACGCTCTTCTTGCCGAATAAGACAAGCAAAAATTTGTGTATGCAATAATTTCGCAAAAATCATCCTGAACCTAAAGAAAAATATATATTTCTTTGTGTATATTATTAAAGTATTGTAAACTTATCTAAAATATATTTAGTTGGATTAGGCTAAATTAAATTGCGCTTGTTATAGTAAGGTGAGGTAACTTTTCTAAGGTTCTTTTAGTACAAAATTATTAATTTTTATGTTAACATGAATGAAAAAATATATCTAAACGTATAAGAGAAAATTTTAGAAAGGACTTAATTTTAAAGGAGTGCTTGATAAATAACCAGTTTTAACTATTCGGCACGACATATATATATATATATATATATAATATAATATATATATATATATATATAATATATATATATATTATATAATATATATATATATATGAGAGTATATATATATCTCTCATATATATATATACTCTCATAAAGGCTCGGGTGTTAATCCTCACAGTAATAAATAAGGAACTGAAGCTTTTGAAATATAGGGTCTTTTGAGGCAAAACCAGAATCTCAACATTTCGAGGTACCCTGAATAGCACCCGTGGGAATCCTTGGAGAGAGAGAGAGAGAGAGAGATAGAGAGAGAGATAGAGAGAGAGAGAGAGAGAGAGAGAGAGAGAGAGAGAGAGAGAGAGAGAGAGAGAGAGAGAGAGAGAGAGAGAGAGAGAGAGAGAGAGAGAGTAAGGTATATAATGATTACTGGAAGAAATCAATTTGCTTTCTGTGCAACATGTAAACTGCTCCAAGGCTACATACACTTAAAAGCCACTTGATAAACAATGTCAGGGACAGTTTTTAAATCAGTTGAGGTAGATAACAGCGCTTAGTTTGTAAAAGATGGTATTATATCTTAGCCTACCACTGAACACCTTTATGTAAAAGGGAGACAGAGAGAGAGAGAGAGAGAGAGAGAGAGAGAGAGAGAGAGAGAGAGAGAGAGAGAGAGAGAGAGAGAGAGAGAGAGAGAGAGAGAGAGAGAGAGAGAGAGAGAGAGAGAGAGAGAGAGAGAGAAGAGAGAGAGAGAGAGAGAGAGAGAGAAGGCGTCCCAAATCATGAATATACCCACGGACCCAGGAAGAGTAATTAGCACTGGCGGGGTTCACATCAAAGCTTCGCAAGACACCTGTGTAACCCCTGAGGGCTGGCGAATATCTTTTCATCATTGTCTTCTGCTTCCCCATGTCTTTCTCTTATTTTCTCTTTCTTTTTTTAGGCCTCGAGAGTCATTTAGTTCGGCTGCCCTTTCCTACGGAGTTTACCCATTGTGTTTCTCAGAGACAATTAAGAGTGTTACGCATCCTAAATGCAATGTTCAGAAAGTTGCATTTATGTCCATTTACATAAATCGACAAGTCCCACTGTGCTTGACAAGTTTGATATCTGGTAAAGGCCCACTTTGGTTAATACGTTTGGTACGTGATAAAGGCCCACTGGTACGTGATAAAGGTTCGCTATTGTTGAATACGCTTAGTCCTTGATGAAGTCTCACTGTGGCTGATCCGTTTAGTACTTGATTAAAACCCTCAGTGGTTGAAACGTCGTAAAATAATAGTTCACGATGCTTAAACAGACCTTGAATTCCCTTTCCCAGAGACGATATTGCTGTATCAACCAGCGTTCAACACTTAAGTATTGACTCGCAAAATTATTCCTGTGGCTTTTATCCTCGTCGAGTTCCCCTTCATATCTACAAGTGTTTAACGGTGAGACCCGGACAAAGGAAACATAAGTGATTTCCTCCAATGCCAAGTACCCATTTTCGGTAATCTGGCTTAAAGCAGGGAGGAAGAGAAGAGAAAGGAGGGAGAGAGAGAGAGAGCTGATGCAGGTAAGAACTCTTAGTTTGTAAATAAAGTTAGAAACCTTAACCTAACCTTGTAATACCCTGTGTATAAAAGAGAGAGAGAGACAAACCGAGAGAGACGTAAAATAACGTTACTTACGGTCGGAAATAACACTGAGGTTAATATAATAATGACTGGTTGGAGCCATTATGGTGTGGGGAAAATGTGTTATTCCTTAGCATATTTCTGATACTGGGAATGTGTGTCGAAGTAACGCCAGAAATTGGATAAGAGAGAAATTTGATAAAAAAGAAAAATGAGAACTTGAATACTGCAGTTGGATCAATACGAGAGAGGTGAGAAAGGGAAAAGCAGAAAAGAGGAAGGATAAATTAATAGGGGACGGAAGAAGATGAAGAAAATAAAAGCAAGAAAGGGGATATAAATGAGAAGGGAATTAAGAGAGAGGTATGAGAACGATATCAAGAAGGTTAAGAAGAGGAGAAAGAAGAAAACCAGCACCAATAACTGCAGCAACTACAACAACAAAATTCAACAATAACAACTACCACTACAACAACAGTAACAACAATGACGACAACAAAACTCACATAAGAATAAAAAGACGAATAAGTAGAACAAACAGAAAGAGTAGAAAAAATAAAATAAAAAAAAGGCAGAAACGGGAAAAGAAGAAAAATGATAAGAATGGAGAGAAGGAGAAACAGAATATCAAGAAATTATATTTCATAAGAAAAGTAGAAAAAGAAGGGTTAGAAGATAGAAAATACAGAAGTAATCGTGGGAAACAAATACACAGATAAAGCCTTGTATCAGAGATTCGTGCTGTTTCTTTGAAGAATATTTCTGAACATTTCTGGTATTTACAGAAGCAAGATAAACATTACTATTTCGCACAATTCTAGCTAGCTACAGGCCTTAATAGTCACGCTACAAGTATAAATTCTGAAACGTATCTGTTTGGAAAGAAATCCCTGTAACCTGTTACAAAAGAAGCAAGCAGATAATCTGTCTCAAACACACACACCCACACACACACATACACACACACATACACACACACACGCACACACAATAGGTGAGTACACACATATAAAAACTGCCATCACGCAATAGCAAGCAAACACCTTCCATAAATATATACGCACTCACCATTCTATCAATGCAAAAACAAGTCATTATACCATTCAAAATACACTTCCTTTATTACTGAAAGAGAATGTCATACTCAAAGGAGTATACTGAAAAGGGTCACAATAAACATTAAAACACAACAGCATTTTCAATAGGTACCAATTAAAATTTAAATCAGCTTAGTGTCTACGACAAGAGATCGGTAAAGAAGGAATGAATACTGGATAGGACGTATAATTTCCATATCAATTAGTGATCTGAAATATTGACAGAGAGAGAGAGAGAGAGGAGAGAGAGAGAGAGAGAGAGAGAGAGAGAGAGAGAGAGAGAGAGAGAGAGAGAGAGAGAGAGAGAAAGAGAAAGAGAGAGAGAGACAGAGAGAGAGAGAGAGAGAGAGAGAGAGAGAGAGAGAGAGAGAGAGAGAGAGAGACAGACAGACAGAGAGACAGAGAGAGACAGAGAGAGAGATTGAATTATGCTAAACAATCTTTGAAATAATAACAGGTTTGACACAACATTAATTTATAACGTATGCCTCTTTTAACGCATGCATCTACACTGCCATGCATTCAAAATGTGGTCAAGTCTGCCAGTCATATACCAATGTTACATTAATCATTTCTATTCAGCCAAGCAATCAACCCAAGGAAAACATTGAGTTCGCTTTTCCGGACAGCCATTAGTCAGCCCATTTGTTATTAAGGCATTTAGCTTGAATGCCAATTACCGATATACAACAAACTAACAACCAGTCATTTACATTATTAATATCTTCGAATTGGGGAAAGCACAAAATTCGAAAGAGTCGTACAGCGTCAGGGAATGGGGGTGGAAATCAGATTTGACCCAAGGAAAAGTAGAGTAACTGCAGGTCTTTGCAAAAATAACTTTTCACTGGGTTAGTTGTTTACCGACAAGGTAACCAATCAACAAAGAAGGCTGACATGGGCTGTAGTTTCAGAGGGAAGCAACAACCTCCAATAACGACCACAAAGAGAACGACACCAGCAACGAATGGGGTGATTAGGGTGGACAGAGGTAGGGAGCAGACCAGCCAGTGTGAAGATGTGGTGGTGACAAAGGCAGGAATGTTGTCAGAATGGTGGAACATTTATTCCTAAGGAATTTATGTCCCTTGTGAGCGCATCCAGCGATGAACTTTTAAACACGCTGTATATAACGTTATATGAACGTTTGATGAAAATCAAAAGAACGTTCGGTGGAAGTGGCTTGAACATAGAGCGTTTACTAAACTGTGCAGCATCAACATTAAAACCGTAATTTAATATCGCCAGAATAGCTGTTAAAAGTCGATAAAGCGTCATTAGAATTTTTTTCAGAATGTCGGTCAGACAAAGGCTAAACGATGCTAATCGACAGACCGTCAAAAACAAATGTCCATCAGAAAGTTATTAAGCGAACGCCGTAAAACCATCACAGTGTATTAGACAAGGTAAATATATGGTGATTATATATATATTTATTACTTGGGGAGAGGAAACTGTTGCACTTAGTTCGCCACTATGCATATTTCAAGTTACCAAACCGCTTTCTATGAAAAAAAAATCACGTTGTTGCTGTGCTATAAAACTTAAATATTTCGTGTTGACCCGAGTATTATTTTTTAGTGATATCCCTATAAGCCTAGTACAAGAAAATGAAAGGCAAATTTTAAAGACCAGTCAAAGACTCTTTGGGCTTATAATTACCATTTGGCTAATTGTAACTGATAAAACAATAGGAAGTTCCAAGGCTTTAGTTTCCTAAGATCTTTTCATCAAGATAATGCAAATAGCATCCAAATACTATGCAAAAATATTTGACCTACAAGACTCTTTATTTATGGACATAAAGTCCATAGAATCTTGTACAGGGGAGGGGAAGGAAGTGTTCAAATATCGCTTTGGTGACTTACGAACCGTGTCACTGAGAAGATCAAAGGCTTTTAAATTCTCAAATACTCCCAGTGGTAATAATTTTATTAATCTGCTTGACGCAGTTCATTAGAGCATAGCTGTGTAAACCTTGCCTTCATATCCGATGAACATATAATCGTGAAGGTAAATGAATTTTACTGAAGTGTATACAATACCCAAACCTTTGAATAAGATGTCTTATTAAAACCTCCTCATTTTTTTTTATGGGAAAGGTTTATAAAACCTGTAGGTTGAAGAATGAGACAAATGTTGAACAAGTGTCTCATTCTTCATACCAATTTTTAACCTGAAACATTCCCCCTTGCAACTACAAACTGGAAAGAACGATAAAAACAAACGAGCATCAGAATGATAACAACAGAACGGAATAAAGACATCATTATAAAGAAGCAATGGATAAGAAAAAGTATATGTTGGCTATTTGTGTTTATTTCAAGGAGAGAGGGAGCTACCTCATTATATTTTGTTCTTGGTGATCTTTTTGTTTCTTTGTCTCAGTATCTCTGTGTATCCTTCCGGCACTGGCATTCTGTCTGTCTGTGTCTCGCTGTCTTTCTCTTTCTTTCTGTTTTTATGTTTCCCTCTCTCTCTCTCTCTCTCTCTCTCTCTCTCTCTCTCTCTCTCTCTCTCTCTCTCTCTCTCTCTCTCTCTCTCTCTCTCTCTCTCTCTCTCTCTCTCTCTCTCTCTCTCTCTCTTTCGGACTTATCTTCAAAATAAATGAGCCAGTTTTCAAAGGCTGAATGTGTAGATACTGCTCAGTTTATGTTCCATTACAAAGCCTCACCAAACTTTTACTGGCAGCCTTACTCGATCATTATTTCACTGATAAGGGACATTTTCTGAGGTGAAAGCCATTAAAAATAACTATAGACGCCTTTAGGTCGCCTCAAATGCCATTTGAGCTCACGTCTATTTTTCTTTTACATATTAATATATTTTGTTTTATTTTTATTTTAATTATGGCGTAGTTATGGCGTAGTTATGGCGTAGTTATGGCGTAATATGAAGTGTGTGAAGAGCAGCCTAAAAGGGCAGAGGTTAGAGAAACTGAGGATAATACTGTATTAGAGAGACTAGTATTAATATTAGAGAGACGGAGATAATACAGACGAAAGTAATATTAGAAAGAGAAGGGGATAATATTAGAGAGATACGGTTGTTAGAGACGGAGATAATATTACAGAGAGACGAAGATAATATTAGAGAGAGACGGGAATAATTTTAGACAAGACGGGGATAATAGTAGAGAGAGACGGGGATAATACTAGAGAGAGACGGGAATATTAGAGAGAGACGGTAATATTAGAGAGATACCGGAATAATACTAGAGAGAGACGGAGACAATATTTCAGAAAGGTTCATAATATTACAGAGACTGAAATAATATGAGAGATAGAAAATGAGATAATATTGATAAAATGGTGATATTAGAGAAACTGAGATAATATTTTTTATTTGATGTAGATGATTAGAGGATGAAAATTCCTGCTTGTTATGAGGAGCCTGTATGAAATCATTGATACAGTAGCTCTTGATCCAGTTAATTGGATCTAACTTCCCATTCTTTGGATCAAACCTATTTACCTCCCAGTCCACTGGCGCTGTGTGACCTAAGAGGGTTTGGCGCTTCCCAATGAATATAATAACAACAACAATAATAATAATAATAATAATAATAATAATAATAATAATAATAATAATAATTGACTGAACTAAGACTGAAATGCTGAAAGTAGACGGATGTAATTTTCTGGAATGGTCAATGGATGTATTAAATCAAGACATCACAGAAAGGAATGTACCCAAGGATTGGCAGAGAGTATAAGTGGTTTTGCAGGTACAAAGGGAAGAGGAAAACGAGTATAAGATCATCGGGGAATAAGTTTGTTGAGGTGACTTTGTATAGTGTACAGCGGAACTGAGTGCAAAAAAATCACAAAGTGTGCAGATACCTTCTGACTTAAAAAAAGAAAAAACTTGTCCTAGTAAAAGATTGTTCTGCGCACTTTGTATTAACGTCCACATTAATGTCCGCCTCTTGTTTCCTGCCTGCAGAATTATGTTGGAAGGAGCGAGCTGCAAGCCAAGTGCATGAAAAGATAAAAGTGGCTTAAGAAAGAAGGGGATATGTGGAACAACTGTTTGCATTAAATAACATGAATTAGTAACACTTGGAAATGAAAAATAATATGATGCAGTAATGGATTACGAAAAGGCCTATCTTATTATGGAAAGGTTAAGTGATGTGGTGGGTGTTGTCACGGTGCCCCGTGGATTGGTGGCTGAACTACATCTTCACACGGCGAGGGTCTGGGTTCGATTCCCAGAGAGGGTAGAAACATTGGGCGC
The DNA here is from genome assembly GCA_009830355.1 of Cherax destructor. Taxonomy (NCBI): domain Eukaryota; kingdom Metazoa; phylum Arthropoda; class Malacostraca; order Decapoda; family Parastacidae; genus Cherax; species Cherax destructor. The sequence continues at coordinate 215,875 of WNWK01000669.1, read as the reverse complement.
GAAACTTTACACCGGTTGTCTATGTTCACCCATCAGTGAAATGGGTACCTGGGTGTTAGTGAACTGGTGTGGGTCGCATCTCAGGGACAAAACTGACCTAATTTGCGGATAATGCTCTGCATAACAAACGGCTTTCTACATAGTAGGATGTCACTGATGTCAGCTAGCCTGTATACCTTGTACATGTACTTGTAGAAATAAAGATTATGTGTGTGTGTTTTTTTGCAAGTTATTGAGCTCAATGCTAATTTTTGTCAGTTATCTGCGGTTTTGAAAAGAATTAAACATCATAAACATGTCTTAGTTCGTGATTCAGGATCAGCAAGATTCTCTTAAAAAAAAATATTGCCTGTCACTTTAGTCAATAGCGAGTTAACATCTAAAGTAATAAATTTTCCCCCGCACTCAATTTTAATTTGCACAAACGTCCAATAAAATTCTGACTGTTAACTGTTCGTGGTTTTGGAATGCGGAAGCTCGACAGAATTCCAGTCATTGTCGGGTTTTCAGTTTCTGAATAAGTATAGGAATACGATCCTCGCACAGAGTGTCACAATAGCCAGAGAAGACTTTCATACAGTAGTATTTACCTTTCTCTGTCAGAATAATTTGTTTTGATGTCTTTACTTTTTCTTCCTCTTAAGAATATACCTGAATCTTGTTTGGTTTTGGAGATGTTGCAGCTCCTCTTGTGCAAGTCTCACGCGTGAAGCAGTTCTTTTGAGAACGTTTTCAAGGTCAAGTGAGTGAGAGAAAGGAAGGGAAGGTGGGAGAGAGAGAGAGAGAGAGAGAGAGAGAGAGAGAGAGAGAGAGAGAGAGAGAGAGAGAGAGAGAGAGAGAGAGAGAGAGAGAGAGACAGACAGACAGACAGACAGACAGACAGACAGACAGAGACAGACAGACAGCCAGACAAACAGAGTCGGAGACTTGAACTGATTAAGTCGTGCGTAGTTGACTGCAAGTTTGAGTCTGAAGTGAAATACCATTCTCAAAGGCAGGGAATGGCTATGGAGTTTTTTCAAGGCTAGGCTAGACTTAACGTATAAAGAATGAAATGCGCGCCACACACACACACACACACACACACACACATTTCTCATATTTCTCATGAGTTTGCCTCCACTACTGTCTCCTCCAAATCATTCCAAATCAATTCCACTGTCAATCTCCCTATCCCACCACCACCACTCTACCATATTGTGGTTTCCCTAAGGTCCATGTGTCTACCTTTACCCCTCTATCTTCTTGCCTTCTCTCTGATTTCCTTCTGCTGGATCATGTTTCCAGTTCTCCATCCGTTTTTTGCTTCCAGTAGTTCCATGTCACTTCCCCAGGTGACCTTGCTGGATGGGAACTTGGTCATGTCTAGCTGGTCTACCGCCGAGACTGTCCAGGTGGGTGGAATTACAGGCGGGGACACAGAAATCTGCGTCCTGTAATTACACCCACCAAGACAGCTCGACCACCAAGGTTATTTTTTTTCACTTGTGTCCGTGTGCGAATTTATTTCTTTTGTTGCACAGACATGCACCTACACACACACACACACACACACACACACACACACACATGATATTCAACACAGTTTCCTCTCTTTGTTATAGTCAGGCGTTGTCAAAGTCAGAAGCAGTTATAGCCTGGTAGTTATGCCTGGAGTGGTCATAGATCTGTTCTTAGTCAACTGTGGTCATACTCATAGTCAGCTGTGGTCATAGTCAGGTGTGGCCAGAATCAGGTGTGGTCATAGATAGGAATGGTTCGTGTTTTTTGTTTTCTTTAGTTCCGTGTCTTCAGAAATCCGTCTGTGTCCCCTCAGATGAACTCTCTTCCCCTCTTTCCCAGGTGTGTGTGTGTTTATGTGTGTGTGTGTGTGTGTGTGTGTGTGTGTGTGTGTGTGTGTGTGTGTTGGCCCCTTCCCAGTGACCTTGCTAGATGGGAACTTGGTCTTGTCTAGCTGGTCTATTGCCGAGACTATCCAGTTCAGGTGGGTGGAATTACAGGAGGGGACACAGAAAACTGCGTCCTGTAGTTACACCCACCAAGACACCCACCAAGACACCCACCAAGACACCCACCAAGACACCCACCAAGACACCCACCAAGACACCCACCAAGACAGCCGCCAACCAAAAACTGCCACCCAACCAAGCCCACCAAGACGGTTACTCAGGTGAAAATCTTTAACTTCTCATTTAGTGTTTTATAGTGAAATTTTAGTTATTTGTTTTTATGTTTTCACTTATGCAGCTGTATAAGTATATGTGTGAACGTTTTATTGTGTATATTTGTGTCCGTGTGTGACTGCCTTCCCACTTATAAATCTACTGTAAACATTATCAACTTTCTTTTTCGTTTCGAATCGTCATTGTTATATATATGCAAGGCACCGAAACGTACACAAGTAAACACGTAAGGATACTTACACAGATATTTACACACAAACACACACACATACACATGATAATCACAACACACATTTCCACGTACACGCATGGTATGTTACAGTCCAATCTCTGTCACTCACACACATATTCAAACGCAAATGTTACTGTACCTTTTTGTACTGTTTTTGCATGTTACAGTATCGTTTTTGTGTTGCTGTATTCTTGTGTATTACCCCTCAGTCCTTGTTTTTTACTTAACTGTTATTAGTTACTTACTGCCCTGTTCTTGATTGTTACTTTACCCTTCTTACATGCTACAGTTCCATTCTTGTTTTTATTCACTGTTCTTCTATGTTGCTGTACTTTCCTACAATATCTTCCAAAACAATGTCTCCCACAACGACATTTATGTTTCCCAAAACAGTTATGTTGACTCAAAGTTCCCAAAAGTTTCACTTAACATTTCGCAATAATCCCATAAGTGTCTCATCCATACTAATCTCCCAAATACAGTATTAATTCAAATCACAATATAAACAACATTCCCACACACAGAAAATAAACCTTCTTGTAGATAAAGTCGATCATCATGGTAGTCTCTATTTACTGACTAAACAGAAAAGGATTTCAGCAGCCCATCATGCAGGCTGGTTTTAATGTCTCCAAATACTGATGTTTCTATTCACTTATATATTGCTATGCAGTGCATTTGTAACTCTGGTAACAAATCTAATGTTTTTTTTTTTTGGCAACAATTCACTTCTTTTGTTGATTCAACGTTTGCAAAAACATGTTGATGCATAAATTCACTTCCCCTTTCTAAACTTAGCCGGTTCTTCGTTACTTATATTTTGTCTTTTTTACCCATCAATCCCATTTCTGACATAATAAACAAGCAATAGATAAACACAAAGTGTTTATTTTACTTAAACAATATTTTACAGTTCTAACACTGTCCAGCAGTTGTGATCTGTACCAGAAGTAAAGGGAGGGACAAAAACTAGACTGACTTAGTGTGATGAGAATCTAGAAATGCCATTAAAACCCAGAAATTATTTTACTGCCGCAACGATGATCCATTCAGTAGTTACGATAGTTTTAAATGGATTCAGTAGTTACGATAGTTTTAAATGGATTCAGTAGCTACGTCAGTTTTAAATGGATTCAGTAGCTACGCCAGTTTTAAATGGATTCAGTAGATACGCCAGTTTTAAATGGATTCAGTAGCTACGCCAGTTTTAAAGATGCCTTTCCCACAGAGTTGAAGTCACTTTGGGCACAATAGCTATAAGAGTTTTAAAGCAGGGCCTATTGTTGGTAAACATGTGAAAGTTGTAAACAAAAAAACTCGTTTCTATTCCCCAGTTTATGGATCTTTAAAACAGAAATTGTAAATATTATTAAAGACATGCTGGAAAACATGGTTTCATTCTAAATGCGAAATAATCACATTTTAGTACATAAGTCTATCAACCTGTATGGGAAATGTAAGATTATAATTTAATACGGAAGAAGTTATTGAAATATTCTTTAATCATGAGCTGAAATTGACAGTATTAAATTATAACACATTTTCGGTCCATTCTGGAACATTATCATCTTTGTAATGGTTGGGTTTGGAACAAAACGTTCTATTTAGTAGAACAGCAAAAAAAAAAAAAAAAAAATGAAAATTTTATGTAAAGAAACGAGAAATTTTAATTTCAGAGAAAGTGGAAACTATATGAACAACTCAGTATATTAGCTTACAACTCGTGTATATCATATATTATATTCCTTTTCCCCGAGCTGCATAGCTGAAAGAAGAAGAAGAAGGATGAAGAGGATGAAAGAGCCAAGATGAATGACTAAACAAATATCTTGCATGGTCAATAATTTACACTGAATGCCTCCAAACAATAAATGTTGTTCTTCTTGAAGCGACCATGTACGCGTGCCTACGCACGCACGCACGTGAGCACGCACACTCACGAACAAATATAATAAAAATAATTAATGTTAAGCGTTAAACCATGAGGGTCATTCAGCGCAAGATGTGGTGGAGGCTCGACTCTCCGTCTGCTGGGCGCAAGACAGACGCGCTTCCTATATGTGTACTCACACAGATGTCCCACGCACTAACAGAGAGAGAGAGAGAGAGAGAGAGAGAGAGAGAGAAAGAAGATAAGAGCTCAATATATAAGCAGATGAAGGCAGCATTTAGACTGTAGTCATGAAGATCTTGATCAACTGCTTCTATCCTTGGCTTCCTAGGTATGTGACAGACAACAAACAAATTCCAGAATACAATGTTGGTAAACAAACTAGCCAAGACAAAATAAGGAAAGAAAATTAGTCTAATCATAAGCAATGATTTGAAGTATAGTAAACAATACAAGTGAGCAGCAAAACCAATAGGCCTATAGTTTGCAGGGACTGTCCTGTCACATTTTTATGAATATTGGTACAATGTGTGCCATCTTCCATCTGTCTGCCAAGTTAACTTTTTTTAGTAAACAGCACAATTCTGTAAGACATTCTGGTCCTATTTTTCTCATCTCTCGCTAACACACACCACATTACAGTACTAGTCCTCGCTCTCTCCTTCAGCCAGTGGCCAGGATGACTGTAACTCGGTCTGTACTGATGATTACAGACCAGTATGCGTTACAGATGGCATCACATACCCAAACAACTGTGCCTTAGAACTTGCTGACTGCCAAAGTGACGAAGACATTGGTGTGGTGAGTATAATGCTATGGTGAGTATATCACTATCATTAGAACATTACTGTGGTGAGCAAACTTCTGAGCTTAGTACACTTAGTACATACATTGTTGGGGTTAATACGTTACTGGGCTAAGTTTATCAAATCATGAATATTTATTGCTGTTGCAAATGTATCTTTCATTCAGCGAGTATACAACCTTCCCTCTCTCCTATTCTGATCATAATTATCACACTTCATCTTTCTCTCCTTCATAAACCACTCCTTTCTTCCCACTCTTGCCACTCTCCTCCTGTCATGTTTCTCACCACACTCTTCCTTCTCTCTCTCTCTCTCTCTCTCTCTCTCTCTCTCTCTCTCTCTCTCTCTCTCTCTCTCTCTCCACACACACACACACACACACACACACACTGCACCCTTGCTTCTTGCCTAGCATGAGCCAGTAGGCCTAATGTAGTGTTCCATTTTTATGGTATGTTCCCCTTCAGGTATATATTGGAAAGTGCACGATCTGCGATGATGAGTGTAACCTTGTGTAGATGCCTGCTGGTGGCATTGACAAAATTACCTATGCCAACCAGTGAGAGCCTGGCACCCGACTGTTTATCTGATGCAGACATCAGTGTGCTACGTCTATTAGGCGGCATATGTACATCTGTGAAATAGCATATGTACGTCTGTGAGATTGGACATGTACGTCTGTGAGATTGGACATGTACGTCTGTGAGATTGGACATGTACGTCTGTGAGATTGGACATGTACGTCTGTGAGATTGGACATGTACGTCTGTGAGATTGGACATGCACGTCTGTAAGATTGGACATGTACGTCTGTGAGATTGGACATGCACGTCTGTGAGATTGGACATGTACGTCTGTGAGATTGGACATGTACGTCTGTGAGATTGGACATGGACGTCTGTGAGATTGGACATGCACGTCTGTGAGATTGGACATGTACGTCTGTGAGATTGAACATGTATGTCTGTGAGATACGTTTGTAAGATTAGGTTAGGATTGGTTAGATTAGATTATTGGCTAATAAAAAATATTCATTTATAACGTACCACAAAACTAATAAATTCGATAACGCATAAAGGTAATAAAAATCTTTGTAGCTTGAACAGAAAACGGGGAGCCACTAAACAGACTAAAAAATACATTGTGAAATAATCACGTTAATATTTTAGTGAGAGTTGCTTTACTGATGGTCTTCAACCAAAGTGAAAAACCGTATTGCTTCAGAGGATATTATTATTTATATTGCCAGATCGTGAACTAGATATACAATAAAATAATAGGACGAGATTTATTTATTAAACTGTGAAAACATAATTAAAATCTACAACTTAGGCGTTTTTACTCTAAATTCATGTGAATTTAACCATATCGCAGTTTTATTGGAAATATTGTTCTGGTATAACTAAGTCTAGTACTAGCTTATTTTCTCTCCCACAGGCATACTCAGGAGAGTGTCAGCTTTCCCTTCATAACATAGTGCCACACTGCGAGTCCTCAGTACTGGAGGAAGACTGGCACTCACTCCTACAGCCCCGTCTGTGAGGTCTCTGGCACTACCTACAACGACGTCTGCGAGCTGTGCCAGGCAGAGATACAAGCACTAGCTAACGGCGAGAACATTATCTACGTTATCGATCATCTGGGTCAGTCTAGTTTTGTTGTGTTGTTAAGTCAACTAAGTCAGATTTCCGTCTGTATTTCGTTGTTGCTGGTGAAGGGTTCTTGATCCAGGGATTAAGGTAGCTCCAGTTACTCTGAGTGGAGCCGTCTTATACTTCCTAGGATCACACCTGATTACATCTCATAAATCAGGCGCTGGATGATCCATACGATTTTAACGCTTCCCGATGATTAAAATACCAAAACTAAATAATCATCATCTAATAATAATAATAATAATAATAATAATAATAATAATAATAATAATAATAATAATAATAATAATAATAATAATAATAATAATAATAATAATAATGGTTGTTTGCCTTTTATAAAAGAAGTTTTGCTTTCAATATGTATTTTACTTATGACATATCAAACGATTGTTTAGGCACCATCTCCCTTATCAGGAGGTCGGTGTCTGACTTGACTAAGTCTGTAACTCCTTATATATAGGGAAAGCAGCAAGTCACTTGGTTACTGGGATTTAGGAACATGAAGTTATATCAAACCTGACAAAACTTATCATTACTAAACCATCATGCAGTGGCATTAGGAAACATTGTCACAGTTCTGATCACCTTATAGCTGATGTCGAGTCGAACAGCCACCTCATTATACTGGAGCTGCTAATTAAACAACTTTATTAACGAGTACTGGAGGGAAGGAGAGTTCAATTCCATTACTCTGTTAAAGGCTGTACTCTGATCTGTGTGTACTATTATGATAATTTGGACCCTTTTGTGAGATTGTGGCAACAGTTGACTAATAGAGATGAGTGAAAGACTGGTGAAAACAGAATAATCCTTAAGGTATTCATGTTTCGTTGACACGTAGGCAACTTTCTCGAGTGGGTCATTTCACAACGAAAGGTTTTGTACCTCCAATATTAAAAGTTCTTACGTTTCAGTGAGTTTTATTTTTTTACCATTACTGTACCCTGGCTTCACACATATATATCTGACACTTCCTTATGTATGTCTCGGGAGCATGGGCGTCCCTCTGCCACTCTACAGGAAACAGTAATTCATGAAATTGTTTCTGAATTATCTCAGTGTTACTCACTTGGAATTCCAGCCCTCACACTGTTTGCTATTCACCGCAACACTCACAACGGGTTGCAAGGAAAAGGTGAAAATTTCCCTGTGCTCTCACGAGTATACTTGGTATCTAAAATTTGATTATATCTCCCTGTTATTACTGGATGAACCTATCAATACACTTTCAATAATTTTCATTTTTTACGCCATCGAATTTACAGGCTAAGAGCTGTTACCTTACCTTTCCCCAGGATGTGACTCCCAACAGTAAACTAACTCCCAAGTTCCTATTTACTTCTAGATGAGCAGATGACTTGTTCGTACGCCACCAGCCACCTGGGACTGAACCTGGTCCTTCGGTTGCGAGCTAAAGGCACTATTACTAAACTACAAGCCACTGTTATCAAGTGTCGTCGGATAAGAGAGTATGTAGTTAATGTTGCCACTGCAGACGTTCTTAGGTAAAGTATCAGTGCTATTGTACCACTCTAAGAAAACTATTAGTTATGGGCGTTTCCTGCCCTCAGCACCTTCAACTATTGTCCCCGGCGAAAGTAAATCCTCTCAGATGATTCATTTAATTTATAAGTTATACATGCGGGATAAATCTAATCTAATCTCCATTTTAACTACAAATGTTGTATTTTTTACATCATATTTGTAAAGAAAAGAGGTATATCCGAGGGCGATAAAATTCACATTCCTTTCGCACGTCAAGAATTTGCTTATTTAAATAAAATCGATATAATATGAAAAATTAATTAGAGCAATTATAGAAACATGTCAATAAAAATCAGGAAACGCAAAAAAAACAAGCAAAGACATAATAATAAGCAAAGATTTGCAAAAATTAGCAAACTGAAAGGTAAAGCATTATGAGAAAGCTAAACAACAACACAAATTAATATCTAATACACGACAAGTTACTCCTTGGAAAACACTCATCTCCAAACTAACTTCAGACGTTCAAGGAACGTAATCCACTCGCGCACGAAACTAATTTCAGACAATACCGTGTCACAGAGACGATAAAATTTCCTTACTTAAGAATTTTGCTAAAACTTAAAAGCAAAAAAAAAGAAATTTGCCCAACACGTCAGTTTTCATTAAACGCCTTTGATGAGTCTTTTGAACTTTATCGATACTGAATCGTAAGTATTCTTCTCCCTTCGCCTTTCCAAGACAGACAAACAAAAACTGACAGATACACACACACACACACATATGGGCGACTGGCAAACCTAAGATTAGCGTTCCGTTACCTTAACAAGAAATCGTTCAAGACACTGTACACCGTGTACGTCAGGCCCATACTAGAATATGCAGCACCAGTCTGGAACCCACACCTGGTCAAGCACGTCAAGAAATTAGAGAAAGTGCAAAGGTTTGCGACAAGGCTAGTTCCACAGCTCAGGGAAATGCCATATGAAGAAAGGTTGAGGGAAATAGGACTAACAACACTGGAGGACAGAAGGGTTAGAGGATACATGATAACGACATACAAAATACTTCAGGAAATCGACAAGGTAGATAGTGACAGGATGTTCCAGAGGGGGAACACAGAAACAAGGGGACACAACTGGAAGCTGAAGACTCAGATGAGTCAAAGGGATGTTAGGAAGCATTTCTTCAGCCATAGAGTAGTTAGGAAGTGGAATAGTCTAGCGAATGATATAGTGGAGGCGGGTACCATACATAGTTTTAAGACAAGGTATAATAAAGTTCATGGAGCAGGGAAAGCAGAGACCCAGTAACGGACAGCGAAGAGACGGGGCCAGGAGCTGAGTCTCGACCCCTGCAACCACAATTAGGTGAGTAGGTGAGTACACACACACACACACACACACACACACACACACACACACACACACACACAATGGATCGGATCAGGGAATACTTGACAGGAAGGAAACAACGTGTGTGGGTACGAGATGAGATGTCAGAGTGGGTGCATATGTCGAGTGGGGTTCCACAAGGGTCAGTCCTAGGTCTGGTGTTGTTTCTTGTATATGTGAATGACATAACGGAAGGGATAGATTCAGAGGTGTGCCTGTTCGCAGATGATGTGAAACTAATGAGAAGAATACAAGCGGGAGAGGATCAGGTAAGCCTACAAGGGGATTTGGACAGGCTGCAAGATTGGTCCGACAAATGGCTCCTGGAGTTTAACCCCAGCAAGTGCAAAGTTATGAAGCTTGGGGAAGGACAAATTAGACTGCAAACAGAGAACAGCTGAAAGACTCACTCAAAGAAAAGGATCTTGGCGTGATCATCATGCCAAGTATCTGAACCAAATAACTGCTGCAGCATACTGGCGCCTGGCAAACCTGAGAATAGTGTTTCGATATCTAAGTAAGGAGTCCTTCACGATAATGTACACCGTGTACTTCAGGCCCATACTGGAGTATGCAGCACCAGTATGGAACCCACACCTGGTCAAACACATCAAGAAATTAGAGAAAGTGCAAAGGTTTACAACAAAACCATTAACGGAGCTGAGGAGTATGTCCTGACGACACTGGAGGACAGGAGAGATGGCGAAGGGGAGCATGATAATGGCATATAAAATACTGAGAAAAACTGACAAGGTGGATAGGGACAAAATGTTTCAGAGATGGGATACAACACCAATGGGTCACAACTGGATGTTGAAATCTCAGATGAGTCACAGAAATGTCAGGAAGTATTTCTTCAGTTACAGAGTTGTAAGGAAGTTGAACAATCTCTTGAGTGATGTACATGCACAGCTTCCTTTAAGAAAAGAGATACGATAAAGCTCATGGAGCAGGGAGAGTGTGGAGAGGGAGCATAACCTCTTGGGACACACTGCAAGTCTTACTATAGAAGGAAAACCTAGAAAAGAGCATAGTGTTAAGAATATCGCCAGAGGCTGTCAACGAAAGATCCTCCGCAGCTACAAGTTCTACGTGGTGGAGAAGTAGTGAAACCACTCGTGTGTAGTTAAGCCAAGAACTTTGAACCTCATCTTTGTACTCAACCCACAGTATGAAGATGCTACTAGACAACGTCTAGTTTCACCTAATACATATTAGATTAATACGCTTCAAACTTTTAGTATGAAAGTGCCAATTTGAAAAGCCAGATTTAAAGAAGAGCCATATTTTGTAATGAACGATATTTACGTTATAATAGTTTGGTAACAAATTATACCACAAGTCGTAATAGATGTAACAGAGGTAATTGGTATAAGTTCTGTTATAGATAAAAATACTGTATGCTAATTTTTATGAAGCATTTGAGACTAAGGTAAATAATACAAGCTATAATAGAAAGACAAATTTAATTTTAATGTAGTTACTAGTAAATAACAGTAAATACGGTGCTACTAGGGAAAATCCGGCACTTACCTAAAATGTGAGGTTGTTGTTAGAAGTGGTGGTAAGGTTATGGTGTAACATGGCTTAAAATATTTTGTAATTGTTGACACTGCGCAGTGTGGAACCTACATAAAAACGAAATCATAATTTCATGTGAGGGCCGCATCCATTTCCTAGAAGGGCCACATTCGGGCCTTCGACCTCAGGTTGGCGGACCTCCCTGTGTTAGATGATTGTGAGTTATGATTTACATTTTTAAGGTCAGATTAAATCGAGGCTGCAAGCACTTCCCTTTTTTATCTCGAATTTCTAAATCTAAATATCAGTAAAAGAAAAAAAAATGAACATTTGACTTTAGTGCTCAGAGGGCATGCATGAGAGAACCATGACACAAAAAGTTCAATCAGAGATTGTTTGAAGAACTGTGGACGACTAAATAATACTTATGAGGCATCCGGTAAAGAACAGATTAGAAGAATTTCGAATACCAGTTAATAAAAGAGCAATTGTGTCTTCTACTTCATCATTCATTTGCATCTTGCTGAAGTGTTAACAAGTATCGCTTCGTAAACTGGCAGTAGTTACCGGGTCATCAGATGGGAATGGACTGTGGAGACAGGTAATCTATTGGTAATTGAGCTGTCTCATGCAGAACTACGAGAGGTCATCGTAGGAAAACCAAATATAATATGAGACAGATGATGTGGGAACATTCTTTCCTTCCTTTCTTTCTCTCAATTTATCATATATACACACAATATATATACATACATATATATATATATATATATATATATATATATATATATATATATATATATATATATATATATATATATATATATATATGTATATATTCATAATAAGGCTACTAATTTCAGTCTGGGGATGTAGGTCTAGCTAGGTAGTCACACTCAACATGAGTCTTCTTGCATTTTTGCTAGCTTATCCAGAAGATGTAAATATGAAAGGTGAGACAATCTTAGAGAGTGGCACATACTTAGTATATGAGTGAACTTATGCCTCGTAGAGAGGTTTGCAACCACAACTGTTAAGTACGTGATGGGCCTTAATACTGTGTGTTTCTTGGATGCCTTGCAATACACATGACACATCTTCCTGTCCGCTGCCCCCTCCCCTTTCTCTCTCTCTCTCTCCCTCTCTCTTTCTCTCTCTGTCTCTCTCTCTACAAGCTCCAGACCCATCTCTGCATTGGTTATCCAACTACATCCCCCAAGCTAACTTGATTATGTTCAGGTCATTTAGTCATCCATTACAGAGTTCATGAATAACATTAAAACTTGTATTATTGATTTACTGGCGAAGAGTAATTGTGTTCGTGTTTGTACCCGAGGGAACAAGCAGCAAAGGTCGCCTCAGGCGGCATGACGGGAAGCCAGGATCCAAGTGTTGCAGGATACGTTTTTTCTCCTTGTCAGGGGTTGTGTTGCGTGAAATGGTGTGTGTGTGTGTTTACCTGTTTGTGTTTCCGGGAGCTATGCTTATCTATATATATATATATATATATATATATATATATATATATATATATATATATATATATATATATATATATATATATATATATATATATATATATATATATGCTGTGATTATTTTTGATGGAGACAGCGTCAAGCTGCCTACAGTTGATAACAAAGACATCACAGCAGTCAAAACCATTATTTGTATAACATTTCGCCCAATATGGGCTGTACCAAGTACAAACTAGTAAAAACACACTTGGAAGGAGTCCATTGCTGGAAAAGACGTTGAACAATTAAAAGTTTTCGCTGGAGTCGACTCTTTGTTACCTTTTCTTTAGCTTGTTTCCATTCTTAAATGTGAAGTTCATCTTGAAGTTTGTCAGTGAAGCATGTGAGCGAGAATATGTGACTTTGTCATAATACTTCGTTATACCATTGCTTCTTCATTCTTCCCTCTGAGGTTTCCATTAGTTTACTACATGTTAATCATGTTGTGGTCTTTTTTTTTTTTTAAGATTACTTTACATGGCTGTTACGAACGTTCTATTTCAAAACGCATGTCAAAGCCTCATTTGCTCCATTTGCTTTAGTAAGGATTTACATTTTTTATGTTAAATATGATTTTTTCGTGTTCCGCAGTTTTTTTTATATATTATTTCTCTTCTCTCTCTCTCTCTCTCTCTCTCTCTCTCTCTCTCTCTCTCTCTCTCTCTCTCTCTCTCTCTCTCTCTCTCTCTCTCTCTCTCTCCCTCCTCTGGATTCGAGACGTAATTCATAGAGTGCTATTTCTCGATGACATCTCATAGGTTTTATATTGACAGTAAAGCGAGAACAGTTCGCGGGAACTGCAAATAAATCTTCCGGTGTATCGAGGAAGCGATTTGTTGGTCAGCTGTAGCTCAACCGCACTCCATGTGTCGTATATTCTGCAGTGGGAGCTCTCCATGGTGATCTTTTACGATGTGTTTGTTGAGCGGGTTGGTGGGGAAAATGGCCGAAAAAAAAAAAAAAAAATAATGATGGTTCCATATATTTCCATACCTCTAAAATCTCTACAATAGAGATTAAAGTAAACTCTAGGCACGTGGACATACACCTGACTTAAGAAATTGCAACTTAAGCCCTTTTTTTTTCAATTTTGGTAGGTAAACACACATATATTCTGACAAAGAAGATAAAGATTTTTTTTTTTAGAGAAAAATTCAGACAATTATACTCATACAGTATCATTCTTCTCAGCTGCGGAACCAAATGAATGTTAAAAACATTTATAAAATCTTTCACCATCGTTAGCTACCAACATTAAAAAAATGTAGCAAAAAATTACTTCAAAAATGGAACATTTTTTAAATGTTATTCTCGCGTCCTGGTCAAATAAAATTCAGTTCACATTCTCGTTAGTTAAATTTAATTGTTTCGGAAAAGTTTACCTCCAAAAAAATGGAAAAAAGGAGAACCCAAGTTGTGATATGTTAGTTCAGGTGTGTATATACATTAAGAGTTTACTGAAAACTCTCTTATAAGGATTAAAGTATAAGTGACCCGTATGTACAGGTTACATACAATTTTAATGTCCCACTTGTAGGCCATCGGCTTTTAACGAAATGAACTGAAATCTTGTCTCGCTTTCTGAAACTTTCTTCCCTGGACGTATCTCTTACACACCTTATCTATCACACCTATCTCTCTAATTTTCTCCGTATCTCCTCACCTGACCTGTCTTCCGGTTTTCTTGTAATTTTATGGCTCAACTGTGACTTGATAATGATCCTGGACGGACCGAGACGACGTCTGTTTCTTCAAAGCGTTTTTTTTTTTTTTTGCAAGGAGTTCAATTCTCTCAAGTATTCTCTCAGTGTATTTACATTGATAATTATTCCTTCTGGTGTTGGTGTTTTTTTTTTTCTGTGTTTGTCTGCATCTGTCTCTCTGTTTCTGGCTGCTGTCTGTGTCACTCTCTTCCCCTCTCGCTCACTCTTTCTTTCTCCTGCTTCTCTCTGTTCTCCCTCCTTTTAAATCATTAGGTATAAATCCATCCCTCACACTTTTAAAACTACAATTTACCTTAGTCTTTGTAAGTGCAGTTACATATTTACCCTCCATAATAAAATCACTTACACACCACGAGAGTAAAGAAGCTACATTAATTCCTTACTCTTGGAATTAATGTTCCATACAATTAGAGCTACTTTTCTCTGCCTCGAATCACACCTCGTTACCACTTATTCCCCACGAGCTGAATGCTAACTATGGATTCAGCGACACCCAAGAAGAAAACACTAAAAAGGAGTTTATTAGATAATTACACCAACAGAGTTTGAAGGTAAATGGAATTAATTTATCATTAAGATAACTCAATTAATAATAATCTAAAGAGTTGGAGCAGCATGTAAACATTGTAATAGAATTATATGTAGTATAATAGCCTTGACTGAGCAGTTTAAGTATGGTGTGTGTATGTATGTTTGTATACGTATATTATTGTAACCACGAACGAGTGGTATTTAATAAAACAAAAACTGCGACTAACCAAGGATTCGAACCCATGTCGTCTTGGCCCTCCTCATGGTGAGCGAAAATCACATGACGCTCTAACACACGGGAACACAAAATCCTACAAAAATCAAACACCCAGCAGAGTTAGGTGTTTTACCGTGATCCGAGGACATACGATGGTGTGGTGCCTCAGAGCTAATTTCATTCTACTTCCCGTTTGGTGTACTAGCCTAGCTCTGCTGTGTGCATGATCTTTGTAGGGTTGTGTGGTCTCGTGGGTTAGAGCGTCATGAATTTTCGTTCACCATGAGGTGGGCTAAAACGACATGGGTTCGAGTCCTCGGCTAGTCGCAGTGTTATTGATTAAATACCACTCGTTCGTGGTTACAATAATATATACACTGCTTGTGGAGGCTAGTACACCAAACGGGGAGTAGAATGAAATTAGCTCTGAGGCACCCACACCATCGTATGTCCTCGGATCATGGTAAAACACCTAGCTCTGCTGGGCGCGTGATCTTTGTAGGATTGGGTAGTCCCGTGGGTTAGAGCGTCGTGAATTTTCGTTCACCATGGGGCGGGCTAAAACGACACGGGTTCGAGTACTCGGCTAGCCGCAGTGTTGTTATTGTATATATATATATATATATATATATATATATATATATATATATATATATATATATATATATATATATATATATATATATACCAATAATAATATGCGTACCCTGGAATTCAGAACCATAAGCTAAAGCACTGCAGTTTATTTCATTTCCCTGTGATATAAGTTTTATATAAATATTGCAGTGATTTTACTCATTGGTCTTGAAATAATATATATAAACTTTCGTTATTTTGCTTGAGATGTCGAACAAAAATTATTACAGTTCTTTATTTTTTTTATATTGACTTCCACGTCTCATGTTCCATCTCTTGCATACTGTCTTCCACTCCCTAATTCTACACCTCTTTCCTATTATGTCTTCCTTCCTTCATCGTACACAACTTTTCCATCCTGTCTCCTTTTCCTCAACTAATACCTTTACCTCATCCAGTTTCCCTCCCCGTCTCTCCTGGTCTAGCCCCACTAAACTCCTCCCTTCATATCCAGTCCTCGTCCTTTCGGAGCCCCTCCTCCCTCTCTCCAACCAGCCCCCTCGCTAATCAAACCCCTTCCCGAACAATCCCCACTCCCCAAGATCCTTCTCCCAATCAGTGCCTCTCAGCCCCCTGCCAGCCAAGACGTGAGGACCTTCCCTGGCTTCATCCATCACTGCTGCAAATCGTCAATTTTCTTTCATATTAACAAGCTCTACGTCCTGCAGTGGAATTGTTCAAAAATATTTTGGAAAAAAAATGGCTATATTATAATATACTATTTATTCCTATAATTTACATATTGTTTTTATTATTATTGTATATATTTTAAGAATTATATAATGCCTTGCACATACCTTTTACTTCTTGAAATGTGTAGTTGGATAGAAAGGTAAATTGAATTTGTTTTTAAGTAGATAACGAGGTTTGATTTTACAAAATTACTCTTAAAATTATTATCACATTTAAACACGAGTCTGCAATTGTTACAGTCTCGTAAATAACAATAGGCACTCCTTTACTTGCCTATTCTTACATTATTTTAGAGATCATACAAGCGTTTATTTTTCAAATACTTTTCCAGGCATTACTTATAGGAGAGAAAAGACAAACACATACGAACATAAACTCCACACACATACACACGTACTCAATACACACACATATATATATATATATATATATATATATATATATATATATATATATATATATATATATATATATATATATATATATATATATATATATATATATATATATATATATATACAGTGTGTGTAGACTCAGTACTGTAACCACTTAGCCACGGAGATTAAGGAAAAGATGATTTTACAGTCAGCACTTCTGTATCCTGGTTGCATCAGCGGCACCGACTGTGACTTCCTATTTAATACTACAGCCTCAGGAGCTTTCATGGCACATTTATTCTCATAACTCTTAAAGTCATTTAGTCCATAAACTCAAGTCTTAATGAACGAGTGACCCCTCTCCTTGTGACGATGCCTTCAACTGATGCACCTCATCTGCCTCTAGTAGTATAAGTGTCCATCTTAATGTCTTTGCTTTACATTTATGAAGATTAAGGTAATGAACACCTTCAAGACTAAGGGACTGATTACCTCCGTCTCCCCTGCTTTCCCTATACAAACTCTGTATTTAACTGTAAAAGCCATTGGTTTGGGAATCTTTTAAAAGATAAAGATTCACAAGTGTTGCACATACTATGTTCATCAACAGTGGCAGGAGAACGACATGAGAAAATGTGCAGTACTTGAAGGCATTTCCACATGTGATATAGGCCTATTAGGAGATAAGTAGAACAAACTTCTGGGTATCGTCGTCGACGCGAAAAATTAGATATATGGGTTGCTGGGTGTAAGAAGAACCTACCTAATATGGGCCAGTAGTGCTACGTTAGAGCTTCTCCTCTGATATATTTACCGAAAGTCCATTGTTGAAATTTGCACCTGTATCGACATTCTTATATAGGATGGGTGCTGATATATATCTCCTAAGTGTGAATTTTGAAATTTCATTTGCCTACCATTGTCCTTATGAAATATTGTATAATATTGTGAGGTGTCTATAACAGTCGATATTACGATTTTTCATTTGTAGCTGTAATTTGATATACGAGTTTTGGCACCTGCTAATATACGTCAGAAGAAGACGAGCAATTAGAAAAACAGGCAGAAAACCTGACTAGTATACAGACTAGAAAATGAAAAACATGTAGGTAAATACGTAGATAAATAGCCATACAGGTAGACAGTCAAACAAGCAAACAAACATATAAATATACAAGCGAACAGGCGCACAGATAAACAAACGAGACTACGCACATTACTCACTGTAAAGAAGCGAGCAAATATTTGACCCTCTTCCCACGCCTTCTTTGGTATCTCGCGCCCTCCCGCATTTTCTCCTTCTTTCTTGCGCATTTTATCCCATCAAAATTTTCTTACAGCATTATCTGCACTCAAACGCGCACACACACTCACACGCACACACACTCACACACACACACACATGCTCGACACCAGTGCTTGGTAATGACGTCGTAAGATACTTAGAAACTTAGCTTGAGGGAATATAGTGAATGTCACTCATTGTGTGTAGGAAGATAGCTCATTTTATGTAGTAGTAAACACACACACACACACACACACACACACACACACACACAAACACACACACAAATAAACATACACTCTCCCACTCTCAAGCATATGCCATTTTTTATCTTATCAACATATTAATGGAGGGACACGAGCGAGAGAAGGCTTTTAATACTTGACTTGGTACTTACTAAAACAAAGAAAGAATTGTCAACTAAACTATCTAAACCCAACTGGAAGGAGTGATCATGTTCTATTAGAAATAACATTTGATATCGGAGAAAAAACAAATGAAACTCACGAACGAGAAAGACTAGATTATAATAAAGGAAAATACAATGCCTGAGGTCTATTTTAGAGAAACTAAGTGAGATATAGTATTACGAGAGGCATATATATATCAGCAAGGTATAGAAAGAATACTGTAACATTTATTGGAAATAAAAGTTTGTTTCGTAAAGGGGTAAAGGAAGAAATGTTAGTGGGGTTTAATGTAATATACTAGAGAGTTATGAAAAATAACGAACGTGGAGCCAATATAGGAAGCTGGCCATTCCAGAAACTGGAAAATTACCCTCGTGGGGAAATGTTACCAGCGGGATGCCACAAGGATCTGTAATTGCTCCTAATTTTTTTTTATTTGTAAATGACTTGCTAGAAGAAATAGAAAAATATATCGTTTTGTTTGCAGATGATACAAATGCCTTTTGTAAGACAAATAAAAAAATTGCTGTATCTTTACAAGATGATTTGGATAAATTGAACAAATGCTGTGACAGATGACAGAATTTAAAGATGATAAACGTCTTGAAATAGAAATGGAAAAAAAAGTTAAATTAGACCACATAAAGATTATAGATAGTGCAATAAAATTTTAAGAGTGTCATCTAAAGGAGATATAAAAATCATTACTAATAACAAATTGCCACCAGGACATCTTGTAAAGGGGACTGTGAAAAATGCATATACTAAACTGCCTAAGTAAAACATCCCCTTCAAATACATGAATAGGGAGATGGTGGAGAGCTGTTTACAACTCATAAAATGGAATATGCACCTGTGACAAATATATGGATCAAGTTGAAAACGTCCAAAGAAAAGCTATAAAATAGATGGCTAACCTATAAATTTGAAACCCTGATGAAAAGATGAAAATATAAAAGATACCCACACTGAATGATAGGAAGAAAAGGCGATATATTTTAATGCAAAGATAAAGGTTTTAAAAGGATTTGAAAGACGAGATAAAGAAGTTTAGTAAATACCTTTAAGAAGAATAACAATTGGCTGGTTAGATACATTGTAATTTTCTTCCTAAATAGTTTGGTAGATGAGTGGAATAAATTGAAAGAAGCGGAAGAAAGTAATTATAAACAGGCACACACATTCTTTTATTGAAACTACCGTCATAAAAACTAGACAAAAAGACATTCCCGAAGGAACATAACACCTACCAGGGATAATATTTTGCCATATCAGTTTGTCAATACTGCAACGATAATCATCGTGTATTGATACTGGCGAAATACGACGACGTAATCACCTGTATCTTTTCCGAATACAGAGAAAAAAAGGTTATTTCACTAAGCGATTTGCATATCGGAAGGATCACGATATATATATATATATATATATATATATATATATATATATATATATATATATATATATATATATATATATATATATATATATATATATATATATATATACATATAAATTAGGTCCTTTCTAAAATTTTCTCTTATACGTTTAAAGATATATATTTTATATTCATGTTAATGAAAAAATTAATAATTTTGTACCAAAAGAACCTTAGAAAACTTACCTAACCTTATTATAACAAGCGCAATTTAATTTAGCCTAATCCAACTAAATATATTTTAGATAAGTTTACTATAATTTCAAAATAAACACAATTATTTTTGCTTTTCGTTAGGTTCAGAATGATTTTTGCTGATTTATTCCAAACACAAATTTTCGCTTGCCTTTTTCGGCAAGAAGAGCGTTGCTATTTAAGCCAAAATAGCAATATTCGGCACGACACACACACACATAAATACACACACTAAGGTCCTAAACACCTTAAATTACCTCTCTATTTCTTCCACTGTCTCCAGTTTAAAGTCGCATGTGTATTACACTGAAAAAACTGCTGCGCAGGTTTAGCACATATCTTACTCATCAGTTCAAAGGAAATTTTTACCAAGATTCAGTTCATTCACTCTTAAGTACCGGTTAATTATGGCCGGTAAGTTTCCCAATCTTGAACAGGAACATTCACTGGAATAAGAAATAATCTTGGATCACATACTTATGACGGATGATGCGGAGATGATCCCATTTGATGAGGTTCGAACCTCAAGGGAGCTTCTCATTTGCCGGGATATTTGGTACCAGATGACACAATTCGTTTAATTATGGGAATAAAGCGGTTTCGACTCCTTGTGTATATTCGTTTTCATAATATTGTTTTTAATATAGGTTCTGAAGGCTTCCCTCTTAGGGACATTTTGGTGAAATAATATTTAGGATAAAATTCCCCCTTCTATATCTATTCGTTGGTGCCACTATCCTACACGTATTTTTTTTTTTGTCTTAACTTCACAGTCGAGATAAATACGCAGAAGGAAACTCGTTCTGAGACAGTGGGAGATGAGGCACAATTGCAAAAATTCAAATAAAGAAAAAACAAATATTCCTAACGTGAAAATTTGAGCGAGAACATGAAGCCACAATTTCAAACTACTCAAAAATGCGATGTAGAAAGGATACTTAACAAGTTATCTTAAATGGAAAAGCAGAATGCTTGCAACAGGCCCAAGAATTGGTAGTTCGTGTTATATTAAATGCAAGCGACGCACCGGTCCTAGGACCAGTGCTGTTTCTGGTATTTGAGAACGACATGACGGAAAGAATAACCTCCGAAGTGTCCCTGTTTGCAGATGATGTGAAGTTGATGAGAAGAATTCAATCGGACGAGGACCAGGCAGAACTACAAAGGGATCTGGACAGGCTGCAGGACTGGTCCAGAAATTCGCTCCTGGAGTTCAACACCAAGTGCAAAGTCATGAAGATTAGGGAAGGGCAAAAAAGACCGCAGACGGAGTACAGTCTAGGGGGCCAGAGACTACAAACCTCACTCAAGGAAAAAGATCTTGGGGTGAGTATAACACCAGGCACATATCCTGAGGCTTACATCAACCAAATAACTGCTGCAGCATATGGGCGCCTAGCAAACCTAAGGACAGCATTCCGACATCTTAATAAGGAATCGTTCAGAACCCTGTACACTGTGTACGTTAGGCCCATACTGGAGTATGCAGCACCAGTTTGGAAACCACACCTAGCCAAGCACAAAGAAACTAGAGAAAGTACAAAGGTTTGCAACAAGCCTAGTCCCGGAGCTAAGGGGTATGTCCTACGAGGAGAGGTTAAGGGAAATCGACCTGGAGGACAGGAGAGATAGGGTTGATATGATAACGACATATAAAATACTGAGAGGAATTGACAAGGTGGACAGAGACAGAATGTTTCAGAGATGGGACACAGCAACAAGGGGTCACAGTTGGAAGTTGAAGACTCAGATGAATCACAGGGATGTTAGGAAGTATTTCTTCAGGCACAGAGTGGTCAGGAAGTGGAATAGCTTGGGAAGTGATGTAGTGGAGGCAGGATCCATTCATAGCTTAAAGAAGAGGTATGATAAGGCTCATGGCGAAGGGAGAGTGACCCAGTAGCGGCCAGTGAAGAGGCGGGGCCAGGAGCTGTGAATCGACCCCTGCAACCACAACTAGGTCAGTACAACTAGGTGAGTACACACATACACACACACACACACACACACACATACCAAGACAAATACAGGATCAGAGAGACAGAGACAAACAGTGACAGAGACACAATAAGTCCCCGGTGCCGACAACTGCAATACTCGGGAGATGTAATCAACTCGCTGGAGGCATCAATCACTTCAATTTCTACCGCTATAATGAACCTGTCACTCAAATGAGATATTTAATTACTGTCCCAATGGGCGGTGTTGCTTATTATCCCGCTGAGGGATGACAGAGATGAAGCAGGGATATTGTGATCGTAGTGTGTGTGTGTGTGGCGTGTGTGTGTGTGTTGTGTGTGTGTGTGTGTGTGTGTGTGTGTGCGTGTGGTTCCTGGGGTCAAGTCTTTGCTCCTGGCCCTCCCTCGTAACTTGTCGCTTGCGGGATTTACTACCTCCTAGCCACGGAGAGATTCTCTCATACCTTTTCTTAAAACTCTGCATTGAGCCTACCTTCACTACTTCCTCATCTAGGTCATTTCACTTTCTGACCTCCTGGAGGCTAAAACAATACTTCCTGACATCTTCGTGGTTCGTGAGTGTCTAACGTTCTGTTTTTAAACAGGGTTTTACAAGGTTTTACAAGCTAAAATGTTACCTACATCAGCGCATTCGACAGCTTCTAAGTAAATCTACATAATAAGAATTTAAGAAATTAAGAGGATAAAAGCAGAATGAAAGCCTTTAAAACATCCAAAGTAACAAGTTTAAAACAAGGCGCTAACGAACCAATTAAAATTTTACAGCCATCAATACACAGTACACATCTCTGTGTAACATAATCTCCCTTTGTGCTGTTGTTTCCTCAAAACAAAAGTGTTTTTTAAGTTGATTCACGAGAATTGCAACTTGACAAATGTAGACGTATCGTATTCTACGTATCAAAATTATTTTGTCAGATAAAGAGAATAGAACAAAGATGCTAACAATTGGAACAGTAAGGAAAATAAATGTTACTTGAATCCTTAAGTAGACTAAGAAAGAATGTTTGAAAGAGGAATGAGCTCACTATTATTATTATTATAATCAAAACGAAGCGCTAAAAACACAAGGGTCATACAGCGCTGAAAAAGTAAGATAACATTGACTGAAGGGAAGCTAGTGGTTGACTGGAATCTGCGTATCGTTACGCAAGTGGTTGCGTGTCGGCGTAATATTCTAGTGGTGACTGGTACTCGTTAATCTTATATGTAGTTGCAACGAGGCCATTTTTGATCACATCGTTTGTCAAATGACTCAAAAGGAAACTTTTGTAAAGGAAAAATATTCACTGTGGCAGGTTTGTTGTCGCTTTTCAGTGGTCGTGTAGGAGAGTGTGTTATGGAAGGCATAGTAAAGTATAATTTAAAAAAAAAAATCGATAATTCAGTTGTGTTAGTAACAGGTAATAAACGTTTGAAGGAGAAAAAGATATTCATTAGTTAGAGGAATGAAGGAATGTGAAATGAAAGTAAAAAAAAAGGTGTGTAAAGTGTATGAAGTGAGTATAAAGTGGATAAAGGGTGTGTAAAGTGTATAATGGGTTGAGTGGTATACATCGGGATGAGCAAGTATTTAGAGGAATAGTATTAATAGTTATCTTATTGCAGAATGAGTTAAAATTTGATAAAAAAAATTGTTAAAAGAAGAATAGTGCTAGTGAGTGAAAAAGAGAAAACATGAAAATGAATGAAAGTCAAACATCGACGGATAGTGAGAGAAGTTGGAACATAGTTGAAAGGAAGGTTGGATAGAATATGGCAATTGATGATATATATGTAGAAAAGTTATGTTGTGGATTTAATAAAGCAATGGCAGAGTATGGCAGCAGAGATTTATGGTTATGTAAGAGTGAGTGAAGGAGGGAAGAGGAAGGATTGAAAATAAATAGGAGACAAAAAAAATGCTATGAAGAAAAGCAAACATGTGAAAAAAACACTTAAAATAAAAGAAATTGTATATTTATATTTATACATATGTATTGATGAAATCAGATCGCAAAATACAAGTGATATCTTTAAAAGTAGTTAATGTACAGTGTGAATGTTAATTAATTTTTTAGTGCTGTCGTGATCTCTCTATCTCATTCTTATGGAATATTCCTGATATTTAAAATAAAGAAATTGAATAAGTATACAATTAAGTGTTTTGTTGCTGTAAAAGTGTAGAGCACAGAGTGGTAAATCCTTAGAACCTAAGAAGCAATGCGGAAAGCATATTGCAAAAATCTTCTTTGCAGTCTGGAAGGAAATGGGAAGGATGAAATAAGAGAAGAAAGAGTATGTGTCTGAACCAGTGAGAGTTTAGAAATTCTCACGATAAATTTATGTCGAAGGATGGAACACAACACGCATAAACTCTATTGAAGTTTGCTCACGCACTCACGTACGAATGGACGCAAACGCGCATGCACGCACACACACTCACACAAACACACTTCCTCATAACCTACCAACAGATTTCAATCTCCTCTTTACCTACATGCGTAAGGAAGAAATAAAAAAAAACAGTAAAACTAACAGCAACTAAGAACTAAAAGCAGCAGCAACAACAACAACAACAACAACAACAGCAGCAACAACAACAACAACAACAACAACAGCAGCAGCAGCAACAAAGACAAAAACATCATCAACAACAACAGGAATTAATAAAGAGAAAAAAACTATTTCAAGGGCTAATGAAAGAAAAATAATAATAAAACAAACAACAATAACAACTTCATTAAATTTTAAATAACAACAGAAGGATTCAACGCAGTGTTGTATGTCTTCTTGTTTATCGGCACAAATTAAATTGTGTGTGTGTGTGTGTGTGTGTGTGTGTGCGCGCGCGTGCATCTTGGAATGCGAGAAAGACTAGTTGAGTGAAGGGTACCAATAAGGCCAAAAAATGCACTCTAACACAACTAGAAATGGGTTAATTCAAGAAAGCAACGTGAGGTGATGGAGGTAGAAGGGAGAAGGAAGTTCAAGCGAAGGTTGCTTAAGCTTCAAGCAGGAGAGTGTGTGATCACCTTAGATTAGAAAGGAAGCCAGAGGATTTGGGGATTTGATGTACTGTTGGAGTGAAATATTTGCGAAGGAATTAAAAAAAAACAATTAGCTGGACATGAATTCTGTAGGAGGGAAGGTCCACCCACCTTCTCAATGAAAGATAGTGATAGTAGTATATCTTTTAGAGCTAATAAAAATACACTCATTTGTCATCAGTTGGTCTCTTCCCGTCTTTCCAGAAGTGCACAGAGAGTACACTAATTATTTACCGAACCACAACATCCCCACTCATCCTAATGCATACACCATACTTCCCTCCACCAAATCTTCAATTAATTTAACTGGTTTTCTTGACTGCAACATCAGAAACAATGGAAGTACTCATTGCAATATTAAAAATTATTGGGCACATGGATTCCATAGAATACATATCTCTTTAAAATGTATCTCTTTCTCCAAAAACGAAGGAACATATTAAGAAGGCATCACATAAAGGGATATCAGGGAATTTTGCTATTGTATTCAAAGCATTTCAGCAAAATTCTTTGGAAATACCCCAGTGGAACACTAATGATAATTACTTAATTTTCAGTACATTAAAACAAATTAATCTTCACTAACTGTAATTGTATATTTAATTGTTTCCGCGGCTTTTCTAAAACATTTCCGTTTCAAAATTCCGTATATTGCTATAAAGGTTCTTGATTCTCCTAACATTGTCGTAATTGGTGACACACGTAAGTGCGTTTCCATGGTTTTTTTATATTTACACTATGTTGAATTAACATATTTTTTAAGTATTTCTTTATCAATAAATTTACATGGTCATATTTTTTTTCCTTTATAGTCCTAACGATGGTCAAATGTTTCCCCGAAACGTATTCCTTAAACTAGGAAATCCTGTCTTGAATTCTAGGCTGACTTACTGATTATATATTATTTGATTGCCCGGGTGACTGGCAACCTGATTATTGTTTCCTAATGAACTACTTATCTTCCATCCTAAATGAATATTTTATTAAGTCGCTGATTATCTGTCTTATATCCTGCCAGTCTATCTGCCTGCCTGCCTGCCTGTCTGCCTGCCTGTCTCTCTGCCTGCCTGTCTGCCTGCCTGCCTGCCTGCCTGTCTATCTGCCTGCGTTTCTGCCTGCCTACCCTTTAAAGTTGCCATTCCTCCACGTTTTCCCGTACATGCATCAGCCATTACAACCAGGGGATTTCCCTGTTCTACATTGCGTTGCATTTATATATAAAAACTGCTGCGCGCTACGTCCTTTCTGGCTCAGGCCACACTAATCATTTATTTACAGGGCAAGCAATGCCCGTCTAGCGAACATTACAGCGTAAACAATAATATGTACGTGATTATATAATGAAACACTAAACCACATAAGCATATGAAAACCAAACAACATTACTCAAAAGTTCGTATAAATTATTAAATAATTTAAGCGGTAAAATATTTGTAAACAAATCAGTAACACCTGTTTACAGGTTCTTCTCATATGAAATTTACAAAGAGAAGACAAGATAAAGATTTTTGTGGTGTAAACAGAGGAAAAAATGACGTAAACTCTTCAATTTCAAGTCACCTCTAAGAGTAACTCAGAACGATAGTTTGAAACTATCGGAAAAGTCGGAGGTTTAAATTCTTTGACAGGTTTTAATAACAATTGACTTTGTTGGCTTTGTGAGGAAGATACATTAGTTATTATATTTTTAAAGTAATAAAAAATAAATGAATAATTTATTTAAATAATAACTAAAGAATATTCAGCTGACTGTTGTTTCAAGATACCTAAATCGGAACATCGGAAAACAAGACTTAGAGAATATCGACTAATGAAACCCAAACGATTTATGAAAACTCTTAATGTAGATTTCAGAACAATGGTACCCGTTGCTAGAAAAACGTCTTGTCTTCAGACAAGTGAATGATTTCTTTCAAGAAATTACAGAGGAATCTCATCATCACTCAGTAGCTTCTGTTATTCAGATTATTCATTAACCCTCTTAGTACTGTCCCTTTTAGTTCCAATTTGTGGACTGGTCTCTACTGATGTATTCTTTTTATGAATGCGTGAGGTTTGAAATATAACTATATATAAATTACAAAAGACTAAAAACAATCATACATGACTGACAACTAGTCAACTATCAATTTACAGGAAAACCAGCACCTGCTGGAATTCCAATTTTTACAACACTGCTCTTGCAACTTAGGCTAAGGGCTTTCACGTGCAAACAAATTGTCCAATTTCTTCACTGACCATATATCAAAAGCCCCTGGAATCCTGCGGCAATTAATTGAGGAGGGATTTGAACCCCTGTTAAAAGTATCCTCACGGCATAACTTTTCTCGGTTATGTATTGGAATTTCTGGTTGGTTCGAGATGAAGGATCGAACCAACTTTCTGACTACTAACATTACTTCAAAAATTTTATTTTTTGAGATTTTGGGTTCATGTTTCATATTTATTCCCGATTTCAGTGAGGCAAAAGAAGTTTAACTTTGATAAACTCCCGTATTTTCCTAAACTATATAATCCCTTATTTTCTAAGAATTTATATTAGTAACTTCACAGTGGCAGTTCAACTGCTTTTATAAAGTGTTTAAAATGAATTTGGGTGAGAAGCGAGACAGTTACTACTTGAGTTTTGCAACATGTTTATACAGCATAACAACATCGATAAAGTCAGGTGACTAAATGAAATCACTGGCTTACAGTTGGCTCCAACTTCACCCTGCTCCCTATTATTAGCTTGTAATAAAGTTAAAAACTCTTAACTTAACCCTGTAAAACCATTGAGTAAATAAAGAGTACATGCGAGTACATGGAAAATACAAATAGCAAATGATTTTAAATTATACTCCGAGGCTATCTGCTGAGAAGGGCTGCCCATACATATCTAGATTAAGCACTATCATTCATTTTTTAGATGTTTGAGGCAAGTAGAGCGAAGCAGAAGGCTCTCTCCCCACCCTCAACTCCCTCCGGACACTGCCGGCATGAATGGGGCAAAGCATATGCATTAATATATTGAAACATATGGCATGAAATTTACAATAGAGTTTAAAAGTGGATGGAAGGCATAGACTGCTAACTGCTTCTTTTTTATAGTACTGTTGCCACCTCAACTACTTGTGTTGCTCCAATGCTACCCACAAACCTCTGCGTGCTAGTAGTTCTAGTTCTTGTGTTCTTGTAGCCACTATTTCTACTTGTCGTTACTGTGATGCAGATGGACATAAACAAAATGAATATCGTGAGCAGATTCGTAGCAAAAACCAGACTAACGGTGGCTGCTAAGGCGTTTGCCATAGCCACCACCACTACCTCCACTGCTACCACTACTCACATCATTAACTTTGGTGGATCATTGTTAGTTGCTCGTCCTGATGTATTTGCCGAATTTACATCAGGAGGCCGTTGATTACAGATTTCCAAGGCATAGTATTTAGCTGAATAGTTTCCTTGCAAGGTGCTTATCCAGTTGGTTCTTAAATGACTGCACTGTCTTCGCGTTTACAGCTTAAATAGGTAGTTTTTTTTCTATTTGGCTATAATTCTGCCCCCCTCAAAAAAAGAAAAAAGAAAAACAAACTTTACCTATGTTCGTGTTGCATCTGATATTGCGTTGCAGTATTTCAGGTTATTGTATTAGTGATTCAATTCGTGATTCGAATTATTTTTCGTATCTGAATGAATTAAAAGCACTCAGTATCATTTGAATGAGATCTCTCATAGTTTCTATTTCCTAAGAGAGGAAAGGGATGGCTGCTTTGAGTATTTTTTTCACATAGTTTGATTCCAAGTGATGATACGAGCTTAGTTACCCTTCTTTATGCCTTGTCAAGTCTATGTTTGTCTCTTATGAGAGAGAGAGAGAGAGTCAGGCGAGAATATATACATACGAGAGTACAGTGGAGTACAGTGGATACACGAGAAAGACAAATAAACCTTATAGTTTAAATAGTGACTATTTTCAGAGAGAAACTAACTACTGTCTGGCGTTATTATTATTTCTCCTATTGAGGCATACGAGATAAGGAGAGTAAAAGAGAAGGATACCTCCCCGCCTACCACTTCCCGCAGCCACACTAATGGCATGTAACAAATTGTGAGGAATAAATATACGATATTTTGTTGGAGAACGTTCTTAGTGATTTAAAAGGAAAGGCAGATGTGCTTGTGCTTAGCTTTATCACCTAAGCTACAACCATTACCACCACCACTACTACTACTACTACTACTACTGTTACTACAACTCCATTATTAATATTCATTATACTTCTACTAGTGCTCTTTTTTTTTAATTTGCAAAAACTAATTGGGATTGAGAGCCTTGTTGACCGTGACCCTTTTCTTCTTGTTAATCCTGCTAAACAATGTAATTGATTTCCAAATCTGCTATACTGTGCTAGTATTAAGGAAAAAGAATACAGCACCACCATACGCCACAGCTAGTATTTACAACTGGTGACACTTGCAATTGCGTTAATTAACACACAAGGATTTCTCGAGCCTTGTGTTTAGGTCTTACTTTCTTTGAGCTGTCCATGGGCTGACCTCAGGGTTCCATTCTACTTTAACAAAGTGCTGCGCATGTGTTTTAATCATTTTCTTGTCGGTTTTAAATAAAACTGAAGCAAAAATTCATGCTGGTTGAGCTTGGCCGTTCTTACAGGTTGGTTGAGATGTTTCGTTAATTCAGGCTGGTTAAGCTTCATCGTTCATTCAGGCTGGTTAAGCTTTATCGTTCATTCAGGCTGGTTAAGCTTTATCGTTCATTCAGGTTGGTTAAGCTTTATCGTTTGTTCAGGCGGTATCAGTTTTATCATTCATCCAGGCTTTTTGAGCTTTATTTCTCCCCCTTTAAATTATCCTTGGTACTTTATATTAATGTCTTTCGTTAAATTTTGTTCCTAATAACTTACATGTTTCCTCTATATTCTATGTACATCTTAAAATTCATTTGGTTATACTTTTTTTTTATCTGATTTTAACGCCGAAGCGACTAGTTAATTATGCATCGTATATCCATTCTGTGGAACTAGTCCCCACATAGTTTAACAGAAGTACATCTTATTTACAATATTCTTATCCGTGGCAAGAAAATTTAGGATATTTGCTAAATATGTATTTTCTTTTCATTGCACGCACTTTGCTAATATGATATTCTTAATTTTTAAGAAGGTGGACTGATAAGCCAGCCGCAGGTTTCAGTCCGTTGACCAAAAGCTCCAGTGGCGGGTCAGCATATGGCTAAGACCCGCCTCAAGAAACCACTTGTGCTGTTACCTTAGTAATCTGACCTAACCAAATGTTTGTAAATATCAGGACGCATCTTCTTCAAGATTTGCTGCTCTACACTTTAAAGTATTTATAACATTTGATTTGTCTATCGAAACTTGGTGGATATTATCTATTTCTTTTTAACAACCACATATAAATACATCAAGTAATGGAGTCTCACTGACGAGCAAATCCAAAATATTTTGACATTTGCGGAAAAGACACGTTGAGGTGGAAGGTTTTACTGGGACCACGTTTTATGGGGTCACGTTTTATGGGGCCACGTTTTATGGGGCCACGTCTTAGTGGGGATAACATTTTATTGGGGACAACGTTTTAATTGAACTTCGTATTATTGGGATCACTTCATATTGGGTTATTTTATTGGGACCGTTTTACTGGGAACGTTTTATTGAGACCACGTTTTATTGGGACCATGTTTTAAGGAGACATTGTATTACTGGAATAGTTTTTATTGGAACAACGTTTTATTTGGTCAACGTTTTATTAGGAGATTGTTATAATCAGACAACGTTTTAATGGGACAGCGATTTTAACGGGACCACGTTTCATTGGACATCATTTCATTGGAACAATGTTGTAATGGGACAGTGTTTTGCCCTGTGCAATGCTTTAAGTCATTCCTTGATGATAACTGCATAGAGCAAAAAAAATCCCAATAAAATCAAGGTGTGCAACCTCTCTCTCTCTCTCTCTCTCTCTCTCTCTCTCTCTCTCTCTCTCTCTCTCTCTCTCTCTCTCTCTCTCTCTCGTCAGCCTTTATGTCAGCAATACGCCATTTTCGTCCATTCTGCCTCGTGTTGGAGTCGTAGCGAGCTGACATAGGGAAGCCACTGTTGCTCGCTATAACTCACCCATCTGCTTTTTGATTTTCTGATATCTCTTTCCAATTTAAGTTTAGGTTAGTGACACGCATTTCTCTCTGAGCATCGCTATCAGTATACGCTTATTTGTTTTTTCTAGATTAAAATGGTGTCCTGTTCCCAGGTTACTAATTTTTAAATATGTTTGTAAGTCTTTCTTTTTTTCTTCTTCTTGAAGCTACTCTGAAATTTGACTTACGAGAAATTATGGTTTCTTCTCCACGTTGGGGGAGAGGGAGAGAGGGAGGGAGGGAGAGAGAGAGAGAGAGAGAGAGAAAGAGAGAGAGAACATGGGGGAAGAGAGATAACATAAGCCTTTATGACGTATTTCGAGGTTATCTGCTGACCAGACAGATGAGGTAATAACTGTAAAACAAACACTTTCTCTGAGCTCTATTGCTGCTGCTGCCGCTAATACTTCTAATACTATTACTACTACTACTACTACTACTACTACTACTATTACTACTATTACTGCTACCACCACCACTGCTTTTCCCACCATTTGTACGATATCAGTAACTACTACTGTACTATTACTGATGCTATTAGTTCTACGTCACTCTCTATTACTACTGCTACTATTACTACTGCTATTTCCACTATTGTTATTGATGCTACAATTAGAATTATTATTACTAATATTACTGTTACTACTATTACTATTACTACTACAGCTGCTGCTACTAGTAGTACTACTACTACTTCCACTACTACTACTACTTCCACTACTACTACTATTACTACCACATTTACTAATACCACTATACTACTACTACTACTACTGTTACTACTACTACTGTTACTTCTACTACTACTGCTACCACTATTACTATTTCTGCTGCTGTTGCTATTACTAACGCTACTTTTAAGTATTTTGTGGGGAATAAATTCCCACTTTTATTTTTATTCTCTTCCTATCTTTAATATTACCTACAGTATATCAATGAAAAGATGCCAGTTTCTTGCAAGTTATGTTGCAGCCTTGCAACCACCACGAGTCACCGTAATTTGTTAAAAATATTGTCTTGTTAACTGACGTACAAGAGATCCCACTAGGTTTCAGTTAAGTGTGGCAGAGTACTTGATCCTTTAAAACCCAAAGAGAGAGTCAAATATACATTGCTGAAACCTTTTAGGTGAAGGCACATAAGTATAGACGGCCAGCCGTAGCTAAGCATTGATTCCCAGAAGCCAAATCGGTCTGGTGTTTAGTAAGTTTATTTAATTACAGGTACACATAAATACAGTTGCACAAATTATCATACATAGTGACATATGTGTAAATTACCTAGGATAACCCCAAAAAGTCAGACAGTGATTTATTTCCACTGGGGGTTAGCTCGTTGTCCTGTTTCATCTGAGAAATATTATCAGGATTCTAGTGACTACTGGCAGTCTTTAATATAGCTTATGTGAAGGTGAAGAATACAGAGGCGTCATTGTAGGGAAGAAAGTGTTGGGAGCTCAGATCTCTGTCCACTGTTCGCATATAATTCAGTCTCAAATTCTTCAAAGAAAACAGATGAACAGTCTGAGTGGACAGAGAGTTGGTCTCATTTACCAGACGGAGGATGACAGCTCCACGACCTCCTTGAACTTAATGACCGACACGGACTGAGGGTCGAACCTCCACTTCTCCATGAGGTTAATGACGCACATGTATTTATTTAGTGCATCATGAAATAAGATACAATATTATTCAGGGGAAATGATCTCCTTACGTTCATACCTGACAGGTGAGCTTAACACAATCAAATACATGAAAAGAGTATATACGAGGGTTTCTTAATGCAATGTATCGTATTTGCATTCACCTTAGGGGACGGCAATCTGGTTCAGAATTCTATGACTATGAAGTAAACAAAACCCTCAATTACGTTTGCATTATATTTCCGCCCCGTGAGTATAAAGCCTATATTTTGCATCTCCAAATTACCTTGAAAATCTAATAACTGGTATAGTTTGAGTTTACGAAATCGTTTTAGTAATCTCAAGATTTACGTGAGATATATTCATAGTCTTCACTTTCAAAAAATTAAAAGGCTTCGTTTTTATGGAATTTAGTACGTAAAAAAGTACTAACCTTTTTGAAAGGACTTGTTTGAAGCGAATGAAGGTTCTTTCTCAACGCTCCAAACGATTAATTTTGGAATAAATAAAGTAGATGAGTCGTAGACAAAATATTACAACTATCATAATTGTTAATAATATAAAATAATAATAATAACAATAATAATAATATATTTTTCATACGGTTCATTTTCTTTGATGGAACGAGGACAAATATTTACCAGGAAAATCACACTATAATCAGAAAAGCTCGTTGTATATTGTTGTATAAATTTCGTTCCATTTCACTTGGTTACGTTTGTTGTTCGCCGATAAAGAAAAAGAAATAGAGACAGAAATACTGATACAAACAGACAGATAAAAGGAAAGGAGCGTCGCAAAAGAGGGAACAGGAAAGGGGAGGGAATGACAGCATACCTGTCAGTGGACATCGTCTGTTTCTATCCAGGATAGACAGGGGATACACTTCACACACTCTGTAAAAATATGAGAGTAAGAGGGATCGTTTAATTGGTGACAATCAGTATTGTATGGATTAGCGTCCTATGATTTGTATGGATTACCGTCCTATGATTTGAATGCATTAGCGTCCTATGATATGTCTGCATTAGCTTCCTATGATTTGTATTGTCTGGATTAGCGCCCTATGATTTGTATTGCCTGGATTAGTAGCCGACTATTCTCATTTTTATTTCTCTTTCTCTGTCTCTGTCTGTCTGTCTGTCTCTGTCGCTCTCTCTCTCACTGTCTCTCACTTTCTCTCACTGTCTCTCTCTCACTGTTTCTCATTCTCTCTCACTGTTTCTCACTGTCTCACTGTCTCACTGTCTCTCACTCTCTCACTGTCTCTAGCTCCCTTTAGCATCCTGTCCTTCACTGCTGACAGCTAGAGACACAACAGCTGCGAAGACCAAGACATATTTTTGACGATGGACAACTGAAGTTGAGGAATTGAATGTGAATTGAAATAAATGCTGCAGAAGTCGGCGTTTGTGGGAGTGGAAGTGAGGGAGAGAGAGAGAGGTGAGTGGGGACGGTGATATAGATGGAGAAATTGAGGAAGAGGAATGGTGAGGATTACAGACAAAAATCAGGACTGATAGATTGTTGCACGCCTTGATGTATACACATGTATTTGTCCAACCACTTTTTAAAGCTAACAAGGCACTTTTACCTCACCTTCACCACTACAACAGACCGTCCAGGGCTGGACATACATGTCATATATATATATATATATATATATATATATATATATATATATATATATATATATATATATATATATATATATATATATATATATATATATATATATATATATATATATATATATATATATATATATATATGTCGATAGTACCTGATTTGGTAAATAATCTCCATACATGAAGATTTTGGATCATTCAAATTAGAACATAAAGAAATATTTCTCATGTGTTTGTTATTAAATAATGTTAAGTCAAAATTATTGTGTTGATTGCCTTGTTGTAAGTTAATTTTCGTTCTTGGTACAAAATTATAAATCTAACATAACAGAAAAAAATATATCTAAGTAGAAATTTGGTAATGAGTTCTGTTACAGTTTTACCTATACAAATTATATATATATATATATATATATATATATATATATATGTCTGCGATTAGGTAAATGTAATTGCAAGAACTCATCTAAAATTAAGTCTTTCAAAATTTTCTCTTACGTTAAAGATATATTTATATTCTTAATGTAACATTTATAATGTAAAAAAAATACTATTAAAAACGCTAATTTAAAGAAAAATATTTTAGATACGTTAATAATGTTAACAACTCAATGAATATTTAGATGTTCAAGATTTTGCAAATTGATCACAAATTTTCACTCTTATATGGACAAGTATAGTATTATTTAGCATAAATCGAAGTTTTATAATCGAATATATATATATATATATATATATATATATATATATATATATATATATATATATGTTCGATCAGTTTCAGGGAGAGTCATATTTTTCCTTTATTCCATTTTACTTATTTTTCTTAGGCTATGGATCCCCACAACTTTCCCTGCTTTCCTATGAACCAATCCATAGGTTGAAATTGTTTAAAAGAAAATAAATTGATGAAGATTTCGTCTTATTTAACCACTTTGACTAAAAACATAACAAAATACTTTACTCATAAGCACCTTGAGCTTCATCTCTTCTGAATGAACTTCACATTCATGCATATTTATGAGTGTTAATGTTCATGTAAACTACTTGTGGAATGTATATGGCGCTATTTTTAAGGCTAAATCGGAATGTTGTAATATAGCTTTATTTTTTTTCTATTCTTTTTTTTCCATACATTGATATATTTTTGATAATTAAAATGTCAAGTAGCCCAGGATTTAAAGTGGATACGAAATTATTACACAAAACAGTTCAATAAGAACAAGAGGGAAGGGACCACCTGGTTTGATCGAAAGGACCTTGATGCCTGTGAGGGATTTCTTGGATCAATCATCCATTTCTTGGGATCGAATCTGATTTCACTCTCTTTTGTCCCTGGCGCTGTATCCCCCCTGCGGTCTTAGCGCTCCCCTCCCTAAGAATGTAAAAATAATGTAATACTAAATACATTACCAGCGAGGCCTGGTCATGGACCGGGTCGCGCGGGGGGCGTTGACCCCCGGAACACCCACCAGGTATACCTGGCACCAAACATGCCAAAAACCTGCCCCCCAAAAAAGATACAATGACCAACAGATTCCTGTATAAACAATAATGAGAATTTGAACTTGCGTTATGAAGTAATATTATTTTCTCTTGAAAAGATAATTTTATGAACTACAACTTAACTGTATAAATTTTAATGGAAACCAACTTGAAATGTACGAACAATTTCATTAATATATGCTTGAACAGATTAAAAACATCATTAATTAATATTTCTTTTTAAAAGAATAAAAATATAGCATTTAAAGTATTTCAAAATATGCTGAATATATGCTGGAAGAGTTAGGAATATTATGGAAGTTCGCTTGCATGGTAAAAATATAAAAAAATATATGCATGGAGAGTTCCTAACTTCACTTGTTTGTGTTTGTGTGTGTTTGTGTGTGTTTGTGTGTGTGTGTGTGTGTGTGAGTGTGTGAGTGTGCGAGCGTGCATGTACTACCCTATTTGTGGTTGCAGGTGTTGATTCGTAGCTCCTTGCCCCGCCTCTTCACTGGTTGCTACTGCTCCGTGAGCTTTATCATACCTCTTCTTAAAGCTATGTATAGATCCTGCCTCCACTACATCACTTTCCAGACTATTCCACTTCCTGACAACTCTGTGACTGAAGAAATATTTCCTAACATACCTGTGATTCACCTGAATCTTCAACTTCCAATTGTGACCCCTTGTTGCTGTGTCCCATCTCTGGAACATCTTGTCTCTGTCCACCTTGTCAATTCCTCGCAGTATTTTGTATGTCGTTATCATGTCTCCCCTAACCCTCCTGTCCTCCAGTGTTGTCAGGCTGATTTCCCTTAACCTTAGGACATTCCCCTTAGCTCTGAAACTAGTCTTATCGTAAACCTTTGCACTTTCTCAAATTTCTTGACGTGCTTGACCAGGTGTGGGTTAGAAACTGGTTCTGCATACTCCAGTATGGGCCTGACGTACACGGTGTACAGAGTCTAGAATGATTCCTTACTAAGGTATCGGAACGCTATTCTCAGGTTTACCAGGTGCCCATATACTGCAGCAGATATTTTGTTGATGTGAACCTCAGGAGATATGCTCGGTATTATACTCACCCCAAGATCTTTTTCCTTGAGTGAGGTTTGGTGTCTTTAGCCACCTAGCCTATACTCTGTCTGCGATCTTCTTTGCCCTTCCCCGATCTTCATGACTTTGCATTTGGCGGGGTTAAATTCGAAGAGCTAGTTGCTGGACCAGGCTTGCAGCCTCTCCTTGTCTCTTTGTAGTCCTGCCTAATCCTCATCCGATTTAATTCTCCTCATTAACTTCACATCATCTGCAAACAGGAATACTTCTGAGCATATCTCTTCCGTCATGTCATTCACATATACTAAAAATGGCACTGGTCCTTGGATTGACCCCTGTGGAACCCCACTTGTTACAGGCGCCCACTCTGACACCTTGTTACGTACCATGACTCTTTGTTGCCTCCCTGTCAGGTGTTCTCTGATCCATTGCAGTGCCTTTCCTGTTATGCGTGCCTGATCCTCTAGCTTTTGCACTAATGTCTTGTGAGGAACTGTGTCGAAGGCCTTCTTGCAGTTAAAGAAAATGCAATCTACCCACCCTTTTCTCTCGTGTCTCCGTGCTATCCCTTAAAAAATGGAATACAAATTTGAATTTATAATCAGAAACTAAAATTCTGAGTTTTGCTTATGGTGGTGAATTTAAACATAATTTATATTTTAACGTTGACTTTTGATTTACACATTTTATCTTCGGCCTCAATGTTAGCTCTCAATTTTTACTTTAAACTCACAGACAGACAGACAGACAGACAGACAGACAGACAGACACACACACACACACACACACACACACACACACACACACACACACACACACACACACACACACACACGTGCGTGATGAGGTATCACAGTGGGCGCCTGTGACGAGCGGTGTACCGCAGGGGTCAGTCCTAGGACCAGTGCTATTCTTGCTATATGTGAATGACATGACGGATGGGATAGACTCAGAAGTGTCTCTTTTCGCAGATGATGTGAAATTAATGAGGAGAATCACATCGGATGAAGACCAAGCAGGACTTCAAAGTGACCTGGACAAGCTTGACATCTGGTCTAGCAACTGGCTTCTCGAATTTAACCCCACCAAATGCAAAGTCATGAAGATCGGAGAAGGGCAAAGAAGACCGCTGACAGAGTACAGGCTAGGTGGACAAAGGCTACAAACCTCAACAAAGGAGAAAGACCTTGGGGTGAGTATAACACCAAGCACGTCTCCGGAAGCACACATCAACCAGATAACCGCGGCAGCATATGGGCGACTGGCAAACTTAAGATTAGCGTTCCGTTACCTTAACAAGGAATCGTTCAAGACACTGTATACCGTATACGTCAGGCCCATACTAGAGTATGCAGCACCAGTCTGGAACCCACACCTGGTCAAGCACGTCAAGAAACTAGAGAAAGTGCAAAGGTTTGCGACAAGGTTAGTTCCACAACTCAGGGGTCTGTCTTATGAAGAAAGGCTGAGGGAAATAGGACTAACAACACTGGAGGAAAGAAGGGTCAGAGGAGACATGATAACGACATACAAAATACTGCGGGGAATTGACAAGGTAGATAGTGACAGGTTGTTTCAGAGAGGGAACACAGAAACAAGGGGACACAACTGGAAGCTGAAGACTCAGATGAGTCAAAGGGATGTCAGGAAACATTTCTTCAGCCACAGAGTAGTCAGGAAGTGGAATGGACTAGAGAATGATATAGTGGAGGCAGGAACCATACATAGTTTTAAGACAAGGTATGATAAAGCTCATGGAGCAGGGAGAGCAGAGACCCAGTAGCAGACAGCGAAGAGGCGGGGCCAGGAGCTGAGTCTCGACCCCTGCAACCACAATTAGGTGAGTACAATTAGGTGAGTACATGGGTCCTGAGAGAGGGAGCAGAGGAGCTATGTGTACCCCTAACAACAATCTTCAACACGTCTATCGAAACAGGGCAACTACCAGAGGTATGGAAGACAGCAAATGTAGTTCCAATTTTTAAAAAAGGAGACAGAAACGTAGCACTAAACTACAGACCAGTGTCACTGACATGTATAGTATGCAAGGTCATGAAGAAGATTATCAGGAGAAGAGTGGTGGAGCACCTAGAAAGGAATGAGCTTATCAACGACGGCCAACACGGTTTCAGGGACGGGAAATCCTGTGTCACAAACCTACTGGAGTTCTATGACAGGGTGCCAGCAGTAAGACAAGAGAGAGAGGGGTGGGTAGATTGCATATTCTTAGACTGTAAGAAGGCGTTTGACACAGTCCCACACAAGAGATTAGTGCAGAAGCTGGAGGACCAGGCAGGGATAACAGGGAAGGCACTACAATGGATCAGGGAATACCTGTCAGGAAGACAGCAGCGAGTCATGGTCCGTGGCGAGGTGTCAGAGTGGGCGCCGGTGACGAGTGGGGTTCCACAGGGGTCAGTCCTAGGACTGGTGCTGTTTCTGGTGTTTGTGAACGACATGACGGAAGGAATAGACTCCGAAGTGTCCCTGTTTGCAGATGATGTGAAGTTGATGAGAAGAATTCAATCGGAAGAGGACCAGGCAGAACTACAAAGGGATCTGGACAGGCTGCAAGCCTGGTCCAGCAATTGGCTCCTGGAGTTCAACCCAACCAAGTGCAAAGTCATGAAGATTGGGGAAGGGCAAAGAAGACCGCAGACGGAGTACAGTCTAGGGGCCAGAGACTACAAACCTCAATCAAGGAAAAGATCTTGGGGTGAGTATAACACCAGGCACATCTCCTGAGGCGCACATCAACCAAATAACTGCTGCAGCATACGGGCGCCTAGCAAACCTAAGAACAGCATTCCGACATCTTAATAAAGAATCGTTCAGGACCCTGTACACTGTGTACGTTAGGCCCATACTGGAGTATGCAGCACCAGTTTGGAACCCACATTTATCCAAGCACGTAAAGAAGCTAGAGAAAGTGCAAAGGTTTGCAACAAGACTAGTCCCGGAGCTAAGGGGTATGTCCTACGAGGAGAGGTTAAGGGAAATCGACGTGACGACACTGGAGGACAGGAGAGATAGGGGAAACATGATAACGACATATAAAATACTGAGAGGAATTGACAAGGTTGACAGAGACAGAATGTTCCAAAGATGGGACACAGCAACAAGGGGACACAGTTGGAAGTTGAAGACTCAGATGAATCACAGGGATGTTAGGAAGTATTTATTCAGTCACAGAGTAGTCGAGAAGTGGAATAGCTTGGGAAGCGATGTAGTGGAGGCAGGTTCCATACACAGCTTTAAGAAGAGGTATGATAAAGCTCATGGCGCAGGGAGAGTGACCCAGTAGCGGCCAGTGAAGAGGCGGGGCCAGGAGCTATGTCTCGACCCCTGCAACCACAACTAGGTGAGTACACACACACACACACACACACACACACAGGGATGTTAGGAAGTATTTCTTCAGTCACAGAGTTGTCAGGAAGTGGAATAGTCTGGAGAGTGATGTAGTTGAGGCAGGATCTATACAAAGCTTAAAGAAGAGGTGCGTTAAAGCTTACGGAGAATGGAAAAAAGTTGACCTAGTAGCGACCAGCGAAGAGGCTGGGCCAGGAGCTATGACTCAACCCATGCAACCACAATTAGGTGAGCACACACACACACACGATGAGAAAAAGAAACAACTGGAACAAAAGCTTGTTTCTTCCAGGTATTGGAACCAAGACTGTCTCTGCTGGTTACCAATACTTTTTCTGGGATGTGCTTTAGTGGTGTTACAGTACGTGTACTTTGGTGCTAAGTTTCCAGGTTCGAGTCTTACCTGGTGTGACAAACTTTATTAATATTTTTTCTTATTTCGTGAATTGTTAAGAATGTGTGTATATATACATAAACGAACCGGCCGTATCCCACCGAGGCAGTGTGATCAAAATAAAAAAGAAACGTAAAGTTTTCTTATTTCTACAATTAGTAACTTATATGTATAATATATATATATATATATATATATATATATATATATATATATATATATATATATATATATATATATATATATACCTCTGAACTGTGCTGGGGACCCTCGTCCTCAGAGAAAAGAATAAACTTACTTCAGGGAAAACTCAACCTGGAGAAGAGTTCCAGACCATGGAGCTGAACTCTTTTCCAGACTGAGGGACTGACCCTCTCAAATACTCTTTTTCCAAGGTAGATGGACTGATTACATCTTCATTTCACTACTACACCTACTGCCTCTGTATCTGTCTGAAGAAGCGAAACGTTAAAGATACCCATCTGTTGTACATATGTCTTAATTATGGGAGATAGAGAGATAACCTCCTGAGACGAAGATACGTGATTCCTAAATAGCTAAGACGCATTTGGATCACTTGAGATGATGAACATCATAGATATACGAAGGAAACTGGCCTGCAGCTTCTCGATAACGACTGCAGAAGACATCCCTTCTTCCAGTAATCTTAAAACGCGTAAATTGGCACTTAGGGTGAGTTATGTCATACATAAATAAGGCTACAGTCATCTGCAGGGAAGCGATAGCAGTCCTGAAATGATAACAGATCCCTGTAAAGTCTTGGAAATTGATGACAGCCACTTGAACTAAGACATACGTGACATACCGAAACTTATACATGAATAAATCTTTGCTGGCACAGATGTCCATTCGGGAAGAACCAATGATCGCATGGATAGAATCTTTAGATTTCTTAAAAAAATAGTTTAGTGGACATATCTCCTTTCCATGGACTCTGTTTTTTAATTCACATTTATTTATTTATCTTGAAAAGCCAATGTTTTTCATCTAGGGTTATTCTTTTTCTAATATTTTCTCCGATTTTCACAATATTTTTTTTTCTCTCTCTCTCTGTCTCTCTCTCTCTGTCTCTCTCTCTCTCTCTCTGTCTCTCTCTGTCTCTCTCTCTCTGTCTCTCTGTCTCTCTGTCTCTGTCTCTGTCTCTCTCTCTCTCTCTCTCTCTCTCTCTCTCTCTCTCTCTCTCTCTCTCTCTCTCTCTCTCTCTCTCTCTCTCTCTCTCTCTCTCTCTCTCTCTCTCTCTCTCTCTCTCTCCTGTGAATCACCAGCCTCGCTCTTTTGTTCCCCTCGGATATAATTCTTCCTACGTTGCATATTCAATTGCACACCTCAAACAGGAGCTGCCAATGCCCGTGGTGATATTTTCCGACTCTGATATACTGCTTCTGACGTTTACTCTTTATATATATATATATATATATATATATATATATATATATATATATATATATATATATATATATATATGTATATATATTAATCAAATAACGAAACAAGTGATTTTGAATCATTAACAAGACTGCGGCTGGCCAGGACTCGATCCTGTGTTCCCATGCCCAGCACTGTGAGAACTGAAGTACGCATCACTCTATCCACTGGACCACAAATTCTCAAACACCAGGCGCTCAGCGGTACTGAACGTGTTTTCCCTGGTGCGAGAACATACGTGGTCGTGGAGCCTCAGATACTAATTTCAACCTCATCCTGTTTGGTGTACCAGCCTTCAAGAGTAGTCTATATATTAATGAAATCAAGAAACAAGTGATTTTGAATCATTAACAGAACTGCCGCTTGCCAGGACTCGAGTCCTGGCCAGCCACAATTCTGTTAATGATTTGTATTAGAAAATACAAATCATCGCTTATTCTAGAAACCCCTCATGGGAGATTTCTTGATGCTGGTGAGGGGGCTCTTGATCTAGGGAATTGGATCTAAGCTCCAGTTCCCTGAATTAAGCCTGAATGCCTTCCATCTCTCCCCCTTCCCTTCTCACTGTATAATCCCTACGGGTTTAGTGCTCCCCATTATGATGATAATAATTTTAGAAACGTCACTTATTCACGACGTATTTTTTTTTTTTAGCTAACTTTACTCCATCATCCGGTATTTGTAATCTAGACGGTCCACTTATTTTTGGAGTCTAAGTAATGGATGACCAAATCGTCGTAATAATTGAAACATCAACAATAGGGAAGCAGAGTCTCATGAGCAGGAAGAAAACCAAAAGCGCTACATTAATCATCTTTTATTCACGATGATGGAATAAAGTTAACCCCGAAACTAGTCATGAATAAAGGATGTTTCAAGTAACTTGAAAAGTTGGTATAACAAGGTCTAGAAGGGTTGATATAAATAATGCCGATCAGAGTAGAATAAAAGACAAGGTGACGAACTGAG
Organism: Cherax destructor; assembly: GCA_009830355.1. Lineage (NCBI taxonomy): Eukaryota > Metazoa > Arthropoda > Malacostraca > Decapoda > Parastacidae > Cherax > Cherax destructor. Next base: position 172,522 of record WNWK01000669.1, on the reverse strand, counting down.
TATTGACCCTAAACACAATCTGGTAAGCATGGTGCGTACATGCGTATACACACACAAATGCGATAAAAGCTAATCTAAAGAGAAAAATGGTTGAAGAGTGGGAAAGATAATCACACTCTTGGAGATATGGAAATGTAACAAAAATATAAAAGGTTTGGGACATAGCAGAGCAATTATGGGTTAAAGAATAAAAAGGCACAATGTGATGAGTGGAATAATAAACAAATAACCCGTACATATAGTAATTTGTGAGTTGTTGTTTAAGAAAGTGTTCATATTCTACAAGAAGAAATAAATATAAAAACTAAAGTAGAGAATAAAAAAATAAGCAGAAGCGTTGCAATAGCGGTAATGAAGGTAATGCACGAGGACAAGTATTAGAAAGGGCCCAAAAAAAATTGAAAATTCTGTAACAGAGTTACTTTGAGGAGATCAAGAGGCAGAGGAGGTGATGAGAGAGATAGCAAAGCAACTGTCATTGATGATCTACGGACTTATAAGGCTGATACGGTTAGGAAGAAGATGGGAAGATGAGGGAAAGAAGGAGGATGAACATGAGATTACATTGGAACATATAGGAAGACAGGAAGGATCAGAGCAGAGGGAAAATTTTCAGAGGCTCAGGAAGTTCCAGAGTAAACAACTGCCAGTCAAACTAACCTGGTCAAACTAACCTGGTCAAACTAACCTGGTCAAACTAACGCGAAACAAGATCTAGAGACCAAAAATGTTGTAGATGAATGTAAGTTATCACCATGTATTCCAGGATTAGTACAGATCGAATATGGTTAGGTAACAGTTGATAGATGTTGTAAAAAACCTTCAGTTACATGAACGAAAAGCAGAGGGAGTGAGTGGCATGTGTGAGAAACACTCAGGTGCACCCCCTGCCCTTTACCTAGAAGGCCTAACTCAATGTCCATCACCATTTTCTCAACAATAATAATAATAATCCCAAACCCTTTCCCTCGTCCCAGTTTTCTATAATTATAACCCTCAACCCTCCTACTGTAACAATGCACACGCAAACCCAAGCCACACTTCTTAAAAATGAGCAGCGAACAGAGAAACTGGACACAAAACCAAAGCGTCGTAAAATAAAGAAGGCGTGTACATAGTATGGTGCACAAATGCACTCCTGCAACCATAAATAGGTGAGAACAAAAACCTAGGTACACACACACAAACACACACACACACACACACACACACACACGCGCACGCACGCAAGCACAAATGACAAGTGATTGGCACTCTCTTAACCATGGTCATGGTTACAATTAAATCAGAGCTACGACTGATGCCTGACGTAATTACCTAGTCGAACATGCTTAATATTCCATAAGCGTTTACCACTGAGAACGATTTTTCCTCGACTAAGGAATTCTTATTTGAGTTTTGAAAGTTGGATGTGAGAAGAATGGAGGAAAGGAGAGTGTAATTCAGGACAAGAAGTAAGATGGAAGGAGAAGTAGTGGTATATAGTATGGGATGGATGAAAGGTGAAAGTGGGAGGCAGAGAAAGGGTGAAGGAGGGAGGTAAAGTGGATATGTAGTAGGATGAAAAGAGACAGTAAGGAGTGAGTAAGGAACGATGGAGGTTAAGAGGATGATGGAGAGAATGAGACAGGAAGTAGGGAAAGAAAAAGGGAGAAATTTGGGGATGGAGGAATGAGGATGGGAAGCCAATAAGTTTGAGGGAGAGTAAAACTGGAAGAGACAAAAGAGTGACTGAAGGTAGGGAAGTCGGTAATTAGGGAGGGAGGGATGAAATGACGACGATAGTAGAATAAAAGTGGAAGAGGGAAGGAGGAAAGAAATGAGGAAGAGAGGAAGGGAGGGAAGGAGTCAAGCTGGAAGGGAGGTGCGGCATGCAAGAGGAACTTACGGGTAAAAATATACATTGATCTCAAGAAAAAGAATGTCTCCGTCTCAGGACTTGTATTTTTACTTTACGAAGGGAGTTAGTCTTAAGATTTTGGAATTCTAGGTGGACTTGCATTAATGTTCTGGATTTCTTCAGGCTTCTTTGACGTCTGAGAGACTGATGCAGAGGTCCACGAAGTTGTTTATGGGCTTACATAACTTTTGCCTTAGTTTCAAATGCGGGTTTCGATATCTAGATGAACTTATCTCGCGAAATTTCATTTGCAGTATAAATTTATTAGCCATACTCTAGATTAGGAATAACGAGGATCTCTTAAGACACGTCTCAACTCAGTTGACTATCCCTCAGGTACCTATTTTCTGCTAAGTGAACAGGGGCATCAGGTGTAAAGCCACTTGCCCAAGATTAAACTTGGGGTCTTATGTGGTGAGATGACACCTGAGAGATGCTTTAGAGAGAGAGACAATGGCGAAAGCCGACAAGGGAAAGTAAAAGACACTATTATCAGAGATTCTTTTTAATATCAGTTTCCCTACTACCATTGTCTATTTCCACATGTCTTGGATTTCTGGTTCCCTGGGTTTTGTCACTGATACCTTTGGGAGTCGGGTAACCCAGTTCCACTAGTATATGGAAGAACACCAGAGTGCACACACACTGAATAAATGGAATATACTAAAATACTAATTAATGAAATTAATAGAGTAAATAAACTTAAATAATAATACTAATCAATAATTAAATAAAAAATGTAAATAAACTAAGATTAATCAGTAATGAAATAAAATGAAATAGACTTATAAAAAAAATATATTAAAGCAACATGAGCACTAATCTTTTGTCTTCATTTGTAATTTCCCAAAAATTTGGTCAGTTTGAGATGCTGTTCCGCCGAACGATCATTCGTAATTTCTCTTCAAAATTAAAAGTCAGCAAATAGGATTCTCAAAACAGACTATAATCTGATCTGTCCCAGAGTTTCGCTGAGGTGAACGAGTTCCTTCACTCGTTTCTTCTTCTTCTCTGAGAAACTTCGGTAGTAATATTTCTCGCTCAGCGCAGCAAGTGATGCGGTAATCCAGGATTGCTCATAAAAGTGTTAAAGCATAAGTGAAGAACCAAGACAGAGCGGTATGCTAAGTGACTTTAATAAGGGTGTATGTATGTGTAGAGAGAGAGAGAGAGAGAGAGACAGACAGACAGACAGACAGACAGAGACAGAGACAGACACTGAAGAGAAGAGAAAGAATGAGGATGAAAAGGAGAGAAGGAATGAAGAATTAAACACATATGCAATATCTGGGTATCTTTATTGTAGACGTTACGCCATCTAGTGACTTTTATGAATAAAAATTCAAGGATATAATGGAAAGACTGTTGTACTATAGACTGTATACCAATCATGTACAACGAGAAGAAGGATAAAAGGGGAATTAAAAGGGGGGAGAAGATGGGTAGAAAAATAGATAAAAAGGGAAGGAAGGTGAGTAGGGAAAGGAAGAAATGAATGAGGGAAGGAAAAATGAACATTAAATGGAAAAAGGCAGAGAATGGGAAGGAAGGAAGGAGAGAGAAGCAAGGAAGGAAATGTAGAAGGAAGGAGGGAGAGTAGGTTTAGGATGAAGGAAGGCAATTAGAAAAAATAACTTGTTACTGTTGTTCTTTTGTTTATGATGAAACGCTAAACCCGCAGCGCCTAGTAAAAGAATAAATAAGAAAGGAGAGTAATGAAAGAGTGAAGAAATACATGAAGGGAAGGAATGAATAAACGAAGGAATGAAGAATGCAAGGGAGAAAGAGGGAACTAAAAGGAGAACGATGAGAGGCATTGGGTGCAAAAGGGAAGAGAATAATGAAGTGAATAGGAAGAAATGTGATACACAGAATATTAGTGAAAAGAGGAGAGGGTGAAAGCAGAGGATTATCATTATTTATATTATTATACTATTATTTATTATTATTAATATTAGTATTAACATGTGAGGTGCTAAATTCGTATGGGTCATTCAGAGTAAGGTGTTTCTGGAGGTTCGATACTCCGGTTAACCTGGAACAGGAGCGGTATCTATCGCTCAGTGGGTGAATTGTAAAGGAAGATGGACGCTCGTGAGTATGGCAACCAGACAAGTGGATAAAGACAGTGAGGAGAGAAGAGAGGAGAGGAGACAGGAAGAGAGACAGACACAGACAGATAGACTTCGAATTCAGGTCTAACTGAGCTCTTTAAACCCTTCACTGGAATGGCCTCATGTGTAAGTTGTAGTTTAATTTCACTTTATGTCCTTTACCAAGCAGAAAACGCTTAAACTGTGTTGGTGAACAGCAGAAGGGAGGCTGTAAAAGAGAACTGTGATATATTGACTGTTGTAGATAGAGGAAATGGAAGCTAAGGAGTGATGTACGATTAATGGTTGTGTTATTTTCTTATTTGTGTATAGATGGGATGAGTGACAGTTGAACTAACTACAGAACCAAAATAGACTCTTGTACATTTCACAGGATAGTTACCTGTGATATAAAAGATGTTGGGAATAAATTAGGAAGAGATCTTGCGCGAGACTTCGTGAGAGCTTTAATGAGAGCTTTTGGGAGAGTTCTTGGAAGACCTCTTGGTAGCATCTTGTAGAGATCTTTGGATACATGAACGCAGAGGTGCTGCTTAACTTAATTTACATCACAGATAATTGGGAAAACATTTCCCAGGATACAGAATTGACAATGTATATACAGCACGAAGTATTTTTTTTTCCTTTGGACTAGAAAGAAGGCGAGTCACTTCTGAATGGCAGCTTACTAGAAACCTCGTGATATTAGATGGTATCTTCCATGGCAAATTCGAATAAATTGAGAAAATAAATTTTGGTAATACCCAAGTCATTTTAAAAAAAACTTGTTGTTTAAAGTTACGAGATACCTTTAAAATAGTGATATTTATAAATGCTATCGTTGTGGACTACGGCTGCGTCTCCAGTAGTGAGAGGAGAATAAGTCAGGAAGTGATGGGGATGGTGTTTATCTGTCAGGCAAGATGGCCAAAGGTTAGGGCCAAATTCTGGCAAACACACACACGCACACACACACACACACACACACACACACACACACACACACACACACACACACACACAAATCTCCTAGAGTTCTATGATAAAGTAACAGAGGTAAGGCAAGAGAGAGAAGGGTGGGTTGATTGCATTTTCCTGGACTGCAGGAAGGCCTTCGACACAGTTCCTCACATGAGATTAGTAAAGAAGTTGGAAGAACAAGCATGTATAACAGGAAGGGCACTGGAATGGATCAGGGAATACCTCACAAGGAGGCAGGAACGGGTCATGGTGCGTGATGAGGTATCACAGTGGGCGCCTGTGACGAGCGGCGTACCGCAGGGGTCAGTCCTAGGACCAGTGTTATTCTTGGTATATGTAAACGACATGACGGATGGGATAGACTCAGAAGTGTCTCTGTTCGCAGATGATGTGAAATTAATGAGGAGAATCACATCGGAAGAGGACCAAGCAGGACTTCAAACAGACCTGGACAAGCTTGACATCTGGTCTAGCAACTGGCTTCTTGAATTCAATCCCACCAAATGCAAAGTCATGAAGATCGGAGAAGGACAAAGAAGACCGCTGACAGAGTACAGGCTAGGTGGACAAGGGCTACAAACCTCGGCAAAGGAGAAAGACCTTGGGGTGAGTATAACGCCAAGTACGTCTCCGGAGGCACACATCAACCAGATAACTGCGGCAGCATATGGGCGACTGGCAAACCTAAGATTAGCGTTCCGTTACCTAAACACGGAATCGTTCAAGACACTGTACACCGTGTACGTCAGGCCCATACTAGAATATGCAGCACCAGTCTGGAACCCACACCTGGTCAAGCACGTAAAGAAACTAGAGAAAGTGCAAAGGTTTGCGACAAGGCTAGTTCCACAACTCAGGGGTCTGTCCTATGAAGAAAGGTTGAGGGAAATAGGACTAACAACACTGGAGGAAAGAAGGGTCAGAGGAGACATGATAACGACATACAAAATACTGCGGGAATCGACAAGGTAGACAGGGACAGGATGTTCCAGAGAGGGAACACAGAAACAAGGGGACACAACTGGAAGCTGAAGACTCAGATGAGTCAAAGGGATGTTAGGAAGCATTTCTTCAGCCACAGAGTAGTCAGGAAGTGGAATAGTCTAGAGAAAGATATAGTGGAGGCAGGAACCATACATAGTTTTAAGACGAGGTATGATAAAGCTCATGGAGCAGGGAGAGCAGAGACCCAGTAGCGGACAGCGAAGAGGCGGGGCCAGGAGCTGAGTCTCGACCCCTGCAACCACAATTAGGTGAATTAGGTGAGTACACACACACGCACACACACACAGGAGACATGATAACGACATACAAAATACTGCGGGGAATCGACAAGGTAGACAGTGACAGGATGTTCCAGAGAGGGAACACAGAAACAAGGGGACACAACTGGAAGCTGAAGACTCAGATGAGTCAAAGGGATGTTAGGAAGCATTTCTTCAGCCACAGAGTAGTCAGGAAGTGGAATAGTCTAGAGAAAGATATAGTGGAGGCAGGAACCGTACATAGTTTTAAGACAAGGTATGATAAAGCTCATGGAGCAGGGAGAGCAGAGACCCAGTAGCGGACAGCGAAGAGGCGGGGCCAGGAGCTGAGTCTCGACCCCTGCAACCACAATTAGGTGAATACAATTAGGTGAGTACACACAAAGAAGACCGCAGACGGAGTACAGTCTAGGGGGCCAGAGACTACAAACCTCAATCAAGGAAAAAGACCTTGGGGTGAGTATAACACCAGGCACATCTCCTGAGGCGCACATCAACCAAATAACTGCTGCAGCATACGGGCGCCTAGCAAACCTAAGAACAGCATTCCGACATCTTAATAAAGAATCGTTCAGGACCCTGTACACTGTGTACGTTAGGCCCATACTGGAGTATGCAGCACCAGTTTGGAACCCACATCTAGCCAAGCACGTAAAGAAGCTAGAGAAAGTGCAAAGGTTTGCAACAAGACTAGTCCCGGAGCTAAGGGGTATGTCCTACGAGGAGAGGTTAAGGGGAATCGACCTGACGACATTGGAGGACAGGAGAGATAGGGGAGACATGATAACGACATATAAGATACTGAGAGGAATTGACAAAGTGGACAGAGACAGAATGTTCCAGAGATGGGACACAGCAACAAGGGGACACAGTTGGAAGTTGAAGACTCAGATGAATCACAGAGATGTTAGGAAGTATTTCTTCAGTCACAGAGTGGTCGGGAAGTGGAATAGTTTGGGAAGCGATGTAGTGGAGGCAGGTTCCATACATAGCTTTAAGAAGAGGTATGATAAAGCTCATAGCGCAGGGAGAGTGACCCAGTAGCGCCCAGTGAAGAGGCGGGGTCAGGAGCTATGACTCGACCCCTGCAACCACAACTAGGTGAGTACAACTAGGTGAGTACACACACACACACACACACACAGCCCCCGGTGGCCTAGTGGGTAAAAGCTCTTGCTTCACGCACGGAGGGGCCGGGTTCAATTCCCGGTGGGGCAGAAACATTTCGAAGTGTTTCATTACACACACACACACACAAACACATACATACGACAGGCCTAGTGTCTAATCGACATGTGCCTAGGACAAAATGGTAACTAACACACACACACACACACTCTCTCTCACTCTCTCTCTCTCTCTCTCTCTCTCTCTCTCTCTCTCTCTCTCTCTCTCTCAGAAGTCCCAAATTCACTAAATTTCAAAGTAATTATTTTTGTAAAAGTAAAGGCAGTGAGTGACAGCCACGAGCGAAAACTTTGGCAGTAGAATTCTTAAAGTAAACTTGCTGGCTATTAGCTCAACACCGTCAAGATTTTAAGGAGCTCTGAGGATAATGTCGTCTGAGTCATGAGTTACAGGAACCATCAACTCTCCTACAGTGCTTTAGAACTGACAAGTTGCCTCGTATAATTTGTTTTTCTTTCAAGAATTTCCATGTAAATGCCTTGTCTTGTTAGTGTACCTCAGCACTTTGAGGCACAACAAAGGCTTCGTAGCGGAGATGGCTTATGTCCGGTGATTTGTGACAAGAGATGTTCTTGTATCTGGTGATTAAGACACTTTAGCGCAATCTTGAGGCAGTTTTCTTAGGAGGGAGAAGAAGTGTAGACCCACAGCAGAGAATATGTTACTCATTCTGAGTGCAAAACTCAGTGGGTGTATAATTAAATGGCAACATATTTTTTTGTCTTTATTGTCACTATCACACAGAGAGAGATAGGGCGATCTATTCCTTTAATTATTGGATATTTTTTTTATATATTTTATTGAGATAAATTGAGCAGTTTCTTTGCATGAAAATAAGTAAAAACACAATTGGAGAAGAGTAAAATGAACACTGTTATCTTAGGTCTTGGGCTTTCTTCGGCAGAAACTTAGCAAAATACAGACTATGGCAATAATTGTATCAGGTCGACACTTCTTTTGTGAGTTGAAATTATTAATGGAAAATCACCTGGTTTCAATATTTTTAACATATAAGCACACATTATTGCTCATTTTTGCCAATTATTTTACCTGTGTCAGAGAAAACACACACACACTGCTCTTGGAGTAGGGGGAGAGAAAACCTAGTAGTGATCAGCGAAGAGGCGGAGCCAGGAGCTAGAACTTCACCACTGTAACCCTAAATAAATGAGTACGCACACACACACACACACATACACACCACAACGCCAGCATTCACTTCAAGGCAAAGGTCGAGGAGTTGACTTTTTTCCCTCAGGATGAAGGAAGGTCTCCAAGATGACACAGAGTTAAGTCAACCGGGAGCATGCAATCTATTGCTTAATCTCCGCTGGGGCAAGGGAAATCCTCGTCCATCCTCCGTAAAAAAATATGTTGAGCTTTATTGCTGCGATTTCTCACACAGTCGATAATGGTGGACATGTTATGGCGTCCCTCCTGATTGATGCCAGTGTATTTGTTGATTATGTTTTACGTATCCTGAGGGTATATTTCCAGCCAAACTCTAGCTAGGGAGGAAGCTGTGAATCGCAGGCAATGGGGAGATCCTAAAGTTGCAGTGAAAGTTACAGTGAAATTTGCAGTGAAAGTCACACGAAAAGCGTGAGGGGACGACAGCCAGAGAGGGATAAAAAATTGTACGGGATCTTTGGGTCATTTACGACGAGAATGATTGAGTGGAAGTTAAAACTGATTTTGTGGCAGTGGAAAAATTAAAGGTCCGTCTGCTAAGAATCAACGGTGACGAGAATATTGGTACTACTACTATTACTATTACTACTACTACTACTACTACGAATAATAATAATAATAATAATAATAATAATAAATAATTATTATTAATAATAATAAATTAATAATAATAATAATTTATTAATAATAAATAATTAGTATTAATTAATTAATAAATACCAATTATTAATTAATTAATAATAATTATTATTATTTAATAATAATAAATAATAATTAATAATAATAATAATAATAATAATAATAATAATAATAATAATAATAATAATAATAATAATAATAATAATAATAATAATAATAATAATAATACATCATATTTATTGTTTTTTGAGCTGCTGGTTTATTGTGCACGTCAGCCAGCCTCTGTTAGCGGAGGTACAGTGTTTTTTTTTCTGAGTGTGTGTGAAATGCTAAATTCGTATGGGTCATTTAGCACAAGGAGTGATTCCGCAAGCTCGAGCCTCCATGTGCTAATCGCGGCCTGGTTATGATCATTCATGCTGTTGGTGAATGCCGAGCAGTGGCGTAAAATGGATTACATTGGACGCATAGTTACTTCCTTAGACACCACCTTTAGACAACACCTTTTTTAAATTTCAAATGTAATTTCTTAGATTGTATATTTTTATCTACTTTCTGTTCTACTTAGGTGATACAAAAACAGTTGCAAGATTTCAGATAATAAAGATGAATAAAAACAATTATCATTATCATTAAAGTGACATTTATTTACTCAGTTACTCTCCTCAGTTTTATATTTTCTGAAGAGGAGCTCCATACAAGTTTAGCTGAAAAAACTTTTATAGAGAAAACTTTTATAGAGACAACCTTTCGCTCTTTGTATAGATTTATCAAGTCTACACAGAGAGAGAGAAAGGTTATCACAAAAATATAACTGTTGGCAGTACGCATTCACATCAACCAGCTTAGCTGACAAAAATACTCTTAATTCTGTGACGGCTTAGCAATGAGAACATGTTGTCCAGGGGTCCACAACCTGCGGCACGAAGGCCGAATGTGGCCCTTCTTTTTTAGGTCCCCCACTGCACAGTGTCAACAATTACAAAACATTATTGCTATTCATAAAAAAAATACAAACTGATGCCTTCCTTTAAATTTGGCTTTTCAAACTGGCCTTTTCATTCTAAAAGGTCAATATGTAAAGAAATGCAGATTTTTTTTGTTGAAATAGCATCCCAGCATTTGAAAGCTGCATTATACTATGTCTAACAATACATGCTTTGCTTGCATTAGCCTCGAGAAAAACAACCTGAAGGGCATAAAATGATCTCTTCATCAGTTGTACTAAGACAAGACACATTAAATGTAGGCTGACCCTAGACAAGGTAGGTAGGGCGAATGAGGATTACATTACAAAAATTTATCAGAGAAGTCAGGTCGTATGGATAGTTTATTAAAATGCACACCATTTTAATTCGCATAGCTGCAAACAGATCATGACATACACTTACTTAAATACACAGCTACGTAATCAGATGAAAACACAGACACACACACACACGACACTGGAGGACAGGAGGGATAGGGGAGACATGATAACGACATATAAAATACTGCGAGGAATTGACAAGGTGAAATAGAGATAGGATGTTCCAGAGAAGAGACACAGAAACAATGGGTCACAACTGGAAGTTGAAGACTCAGACGAGCCAGAGGGATGATAGGAAGTATTTATTCAGTCATAGAGTTGTCAGGAAGTGGAATAGTCTGGAAAGTGACGTAGTGGTGGCTTTCGCTCACCATGAGACGGGCCAAAACAACATGTTCGAATCCTTGGCTAGTCGCAGTGTTGTTATTGATCAATACCACTCGTTCGTGGGTACAATCATATATATATATATATATATATATATATATATATATATATATATATATATATATATATATATATATATATATATATATATATATGATTTATATTGACGGGCACACATATATGAATACATACATAAGCATACACAAGCACATATATATACTCATGTATATGTATACACTTATACATATACATCCACATGCATTCATAGATACATTCACGAGCAGCACCTGCGTGTAGCCATCAGCTGTGAAGCTGCACCTTAATTATGTGCCTTCCACGGTATAAATGTGTCTAATTTAAGTGTTATTATATTACCGATAAAGCATTAACTTGCGACGTTAATGCGTTCCTGAAATTTCATTATAAGTTGATTGCTACTGGGAACGTACTTTCCCCCAAAAAAACGATGTTATTACTGGAAATTCGTTCCTGAGCCACAATGTTCCGTTACTTATTTATTTTTATTTTTTTACCCCAAGGATTTTTACCCAATGTTGTACATTCATTAAAGTTTCCCTTTTCACTTAAAAATATTTAATATTGTATATTTGAAATATGAGTGTGACTTAAGCAGAATAGAGTTACAGAGTAGAGCATAAAGTACGGTGCAGTATAGATATATATGTATATATAGGTAGGCAGCAGCTGGACTCTTCCTCGCTTTCTCATTCTCAATATCTTACTCATTGTCACCCTTTCTAGCATCGTATTTAATTATACACTCTTTGCATACGTTCACCTCCTCCTTATTGCTGTGACTGTACCACGGTAGGAATTGGGTGAAATGTGTTGGGGTGGGCACCAACTGGATTCTCGATAGATTTACTGGCATTTACTCGATTGATTTATGGCATTTACTGAGACGCTTCGTCCCTCGTGGAAGAAACGTCTCAGTAAATGCCATAAACTGCATATTGTGCCTTTTTTTACATATCGGGATTCTCCTGTACATTCCTACAGACTCTAGGTGTAAGGTGATGGGGTAGACGTGAGAATATTCGTGAGGGATTTTTTTTAATATTAACAATTCATATTAAGCGCTCAATCCAGCTCAAAATGTGGTGTAGGCCTGATCCTCCGTCTGCCGAATGCGAGACAAACGAGCTTCCTATTTGTACTCACCTAGTTGTCCATATTTGTGAGGGAGAGTGTGACGTGATTGATCAGTTCTTCTGCTGTCCTATACCTCACCCGTTGCATGCCCAGTACAAGGCACCAATGATGGTGGCTGCCACACAAAGTTATTTAATCTTCAAACGTAAATATAATGGACATAATCAAAATATCAATGCATTTGGTAAAAAAAAAAAAAAATATTAAGAAAAATATTTTTAATTAATTCGTAAGAAAAATGTAAATATTTAATGTATAGTTTTTAATAAATCTCTGCCAAACACATATGAACTCTCCATGGATTCATAAAATGAATGAATATACATAAAGTATGAGTGTATTTGGTAAAAAAATAAAAATAGTATCCCAGGAAAAAATATTTGTAAGTAAACATGGAGAGAAACGTAAATATTAAATCTGTAATTTTTAAAAACTCTCTACCAAACAAATGTGAGCTCTCAATGCATGGTTAAAATAATCATAAACTATGAATATATTTAGAAAAAAAAATTGGCATTGATCGTAATCGCACATCAGTGCTCATGTGTAATTAGTTGGATTCCAAAGTTTGTGTGTTTTAAGTGCTTAACGTCGTAATTTGGAACGTCAAGTGGAGGTGAATAAGTGGTAATAGCAAAAATAGGTATAGATATAGTGATTGAGAGCTAATATACGACAAGACAAGTGAATGTGGGAAGCGAGTTCATAAAAAATGTCGAAAAGGTTCTATGAAGTACCAGGTAAAAAGGTTTCAAAACTTCTCGAAACTCGGTAAATTTACAATGGAAGTGCTTCCTATTCTAACTAAATAGATTGAACAAGAAATCATAAAAGTGTAGCAAAGTGAAAGAGAAATACTAAACGGAAGAGCTGAAGTTGTGAAACACGTGAAATGCAAATCGAAAAAATTTCGCAGGGAGTGACTCTCATGGCGATCATGGCCAAACTTGTGAGGTACTGCGAGGGTCTTGGGTTACCACCAGCCTCGTGAAGGAAGGTAGTGTGTGGGACTGATAAAGATGCACTTACAAAGTGTGCTGAGACCATCAACCCAGTATTCTTGAGGGTAACTCCTCAGACTTCTGAGGTGCCACGCGCTCTGAGTTGGCACTGCAACCTTCCTGAAGAACACAAGAGAGCATATCTAAAAGTTTTGTGGCATGAATTTTGAGATGTGGAAGAAAAGATAGATGTTACTGAATCTCTTAACTGAAGACATAGTCCTTAAAATGTATAGGAAAAAAATAGAAGAAAAATAGTTATTCCGGAAAAGAAGAAGTGGAAAGGAAGAACTAGGCATTTAATCTGAAAAAGTATGAAAAAGAAAACCGGCTAATACTAGGAGTTAGTGTATATTTAGTAGAAGTGAAGATGTAGAGAAGAGGAGGAACAGATTTTAAACCAGATTATAGAAGTGGAGACTATGGAGGAATGAGAGATTTTCTAAATGGAATCCAGGTGGACAAGGACCCGAATGGTCAGACATTTACACAGACCGGTTCACAGACCGGACTGCGGGGGCGTTGACCCCCGAAACCCTCTCCAGGTATCTTCAGGCACATAATTGCTAAACAAATTTAATTAACTACATTCATCTTAAAGTACAAATACTTTTCTCCAAGTCTGATAACAGCAAAGGCTGAATCAGAGCAGAAACTACTACCCAGCAACATAAAAAGGAATATACTTTGAAAGATCAAAAAATAAGGCTGAAGGAGGAAGGTGTACTCACAGAATATAGTTTTTTTATGAATTATGGGGAATATTTAAAGAAAAAAATAATTAAGGAGACAGTGGTGGTACCAGAAAACAGTGGTCCCAGGTAGTGGTTGCAGGCAGTAGTCCAAGACAGAGTTTGTAAGCAGTGGGCCCAAGCAATGGCCCCATACAATGGTTTCAAGCAGTAATTCCAGGAAGTGAGCTCAGGTAGGGATTCCAGGATGCGATACTAGGCAGTGTCCCAGACAGTGGTGCCAGGCCGTAGTCCCAGATAGTGGCCCCAGGTAGTGGCTCCCTTAGTGAGCATGTTGGAAGTGGAGGATGAGAGAGGAAAAGGGGGTTGTTACTGTGATAAGGCATCATTCTCATCGCAGTGTGTTACAGTGATGTGAAATCACCTAACAATTACTGGCTGTTAGGATGGGAAAGTACCTAACCTTCCTAAACACAAGGCTGTGTAAATTGAGCGAGCAACCTCTCAGCACTTGTGTAAGGTTGATACCATAATTTATCATACCCCTTCTAGCAGTTTAGCTGCCTCTAACACCAAGAGAAAAGATCTTGCCATCTCCGCAAAAGAACATGACTGAGAGTTATTATTTAAATCACCGATATACCTGTTATATTGAGAAACTCGCCTTAAGCTAATGGTTGCTACAGTGAACTAGCGTCAGTGTTCCCATTTGTTAAACTGTCCCAGAGAGCGAACGCCACCTTCCCGATGCTCCCTGCCTTCCCGAGGGAGAGTTACCTCGTGTACCCCAACAGGAAGCTCGTAACTATAAACCATGTCCAGCGGAGACTGAAACTGAAGGGACAACGAGGAGAAATGGGTTGGCCAAACCACGTTGTAATGGCAGGTAGCACAATAGACTCTACTAGCAGGAGAATGGGGCAAGGGAAGGAAGCGAAAAACTGATGGAATGACTTTTAATTAAGGCAGAGATGTTTAACTGTCGAGGTTCCGGGATATTATTAAATCCTATTCTATAATGTATATTATATATATATATATATATATATATATATATATATATATATATATATATATATATATATATATATATATATATATATATATATATATATATATATATATACATAAAATATATATATATATATATATATATATATATATATATATATATATATATATATATATATATATATATATATATACATATATATATATATATATATATATATATATATATATATATTTGCAAGACAATCCACGGGGTTAGAAATCTTTAGCTCAAGTACTTTCACGCTTCTCAGTGCGTCATCAGGAGCTTTGTAATGTTGCAAGGCAGCAACAGAAGGATGGGAAGTTTTCTCAGAGTAGCGCAGTACGGGTGTGTTACCGGCCACAGCCTCTCTCAGAATGAGAGAGGCTGTGGCCGGACGCAATCATCATTTTTAAAATCTCTGAACATTTGAATCTATGGTGGCTCCTGACCAGGCCTAGAATAATCTGACTTAGTCATCCGATCATGTCAGTTGACTGGGTGACTTTCAGTTATTTTGATATAAAACTGATGAATCTTTTATTGTTCTCTTGATAATGTGATATATAACTAAAGTACCTGCAACTCATTTCTCTCTTATTTGTGAATTGTAATTAAACTACATACATAGTCAATATTACAACGATTAAGTTATAATATTCTTAACCAGAAAACCACACTTGTATCCAACTTATTTAACTCGTCTATAGCCGACAAATACGAAAACACAGATGTTGCAGAAGCTATTATTAATACGTTTCGCTCTGTGAAAAAGTTTACCAAACTATAACTTGATAAAATTATACATAGAGTAAAACGTTGTCCTAATATAAGCTTGTCCTGCAACCTGTGTTGAAGCCTCACTACCAACAGACGTATATATTTTTCGTAGACTCTCTGGCACGATTAAAACAGCCCAATACATTAGATTCTAACTCATAATTCCAAACTAATCAATAACATGAAACTTAAAATATAAATTTTAAAGTACTTGCCGGGTCTGAAGTATAGGGCTTAAAATCATGAATAAAAGTGATGCTCTCGCTCACATTTTGAAAGCTAACTCAATTATACTTTTCTCTGAGGACAAAGGGGACACTGATGGATAGCTTCCATTTCTGCATAAAAGGGAATTTTCTGAAGTTCTCTGCACCAATGAAGCCGTATATATTACAGTGCCAACAAGGGATGACACGCTGCTGGGACACTGTAAAACATTCATCAAACTCACCCCATTTGCTTTGATTTTCGTCTTTTCAATTCACAAAGGAATTCTGTTTTGCCCGTAGATTAAAGAATATTTTTTATTCGTGTAGCCGATTCAGAGGCAAACGAAAATGAGTACTACATTAGAAGGCAAACGATCACGAACGCTACATTAGAAAGCAAACGAACATGAACACTACAATAGAAAGCAAACGAACATGAGCTCTACATTAGAAGGCAAACGAACATGAACACTGCATTAGAAAGCAAACGAACATGAGTGCCACAATAAAAGGCAAACATGAGGGCTAAATTAGAAAGCAAACTGCAAATACTGACATTTTGTATCGGATTAGTTTTTCTTTGTAACTCTGTATGATGTTTAACAACAAAATTTCTCTACCTTATTCATGTCGTCAATTAACAGACAACAAGAACATAATACTATTCCTGGCATGAGTGCAAAGTGCCATTGACTGTTTATCGTGGAGTGCCACTGAACCAGTAGTAGTTATTATAATTAAAGCTAAGCGCTAAACCCACAAGGGTTCTAGAGCGCTGACCTGAACCAGTACTTGAGGCAAGACTCTTGAAAGAGTGCCTTGATGCTCGGATGCAAGAATTCTTGAGATGCTCTTGCCTTTTTGGGATAAAATTTGATTTCTTCTTCCATAAAGGCAGTATGCCCCCTTAGGGTTTAGCGTACTCCTACAAATGTAATAAGTAGGTGCGAGGGAAATTCCTTAAAAATGCATTAATTTAAGGATTTATTTCTTTATTAATATGAGGATAAAATTCCACAATTATAAAATAAATCTTCAATTATCTGGTTTTCTCCTCGACAACACTGACGTTTCGCTTTCTTTTTTATCTTCTCTCTCCCATTTTAAAACTTCATCTTTACTCCCAGTAAGCGTCGATTTTTTTTTCCAGGATAGACTCCAGCAATAACTGTATATTATTTTCTCGGGCTAGATTGAAGTTTGTCTACCATTCACTCTTTCCAGTTATATAACTTTTTTTTATCTTCTGTTAGCTTTATTTCCTCTAGGAAAACCCACTTATTTTGTATGGACAATTTTTCTTTCCCCAGGCCAGACGTGAGCTTAGCCCCTACCCGGTATTTAATTTTTTTTTCCAGGTGAGACTCCACTTTAATCCTTTCC
Source organism: Cherax destructor (assembly GCA_009830355.1). Lineage (NCBI taxonomy): Eukaryota > Metazoa > Arthropoda > Malacostraca > Decapoda > Parastacidae > Cherax > Cherax destructor. The sequence goes on along the minus strand of WNWK01000669.1, from coordinate 155,298 downwards.
CGGCAGACTCACGCATGGCTGACGATATGAAGCCATAAGCCATGATGTATATGGCGGGAGCCTCAGACTTGATCTGTTCCCAGAATAGAGGAGTCCGGTTCACTGCACTCAGTGAGGTTTGTGCTTTTGACAGTCTCTTTTTCCAGCTTGGCATATCTCCGTCTCTCTCTCTCTCTCTCTCTCTCTCTCTCTCTCTCTCTCTCTCTACCTCGCCTAACCAAAGCTCTGGCACTAATATGCAATTAATTTTATTCACAGATACTGCAGTATGAACTTTTTCAATATTTAATGTCATTCCTTCTCAAGCAGGTACAAATATAAAATGTAGGACACGTATTTCTTCTTGAATTGAAGTGAGAATGGAAAGGGAAAGAACTGGGGTAGATAACAATAATGGTTTTGGGTAGAATAGGAGAGAGAAGTAAGGTTAAGTGGCCTGACTACTTGGGGTGGGTTTTAAGAAGCTGGTTTTATTATATAGTGAATATTTTTCAGGCGTTGGTTGAAGATACGTCTTTGATCTTGAAATTAACAAATACTGGAGGAAAACATTGGTACACATCAAATAGTCTATGGACAGGTTCTTTCCCCCTTTTTTTTTATGTGTGAGGAATAGGTTTCAGCCTCTTAAGAGGATTCTCTAATAATTATTTTGTCAAAGAGAGAGGCACTCCTCCTATACCAGTGCATTTACAATATGAGCGGAGTAAGGTTTGGACAGATACTGTTTCCCTTGGCTCCAGAACAATGATTAATTAAGCACATGTGCAACATCTGGGTATCTTGTAGACGTTTAGATACCAAGTGGCTTTATCAATACATGGACATAGCAGAAATATATATAACTTGCTCCCAACCCTATTTACATTTCATCCTATGGCGCTTACATTCACTGCTCATTCCACTATAGGGTATGTGACACCTTACTCTGTATAAGTATTTCATTACATCTCTCTGACTCAGAATCGAGTGTTCTATCTATCGTCTCTGTGACGCAGGATAGAATGTTCCTTACTAACGTTCCTGTGACTCAGGGTTGAGTGTTCCTTTTTAGTGTTTGCCCTGTGTTGCCCTGTGTTCGCAAAATATTTGTTACTTTCCATATATCCGCCACTTTCTGTTGTTTTAATTTAAATAATTATTATTTTCACAGGAAAGTGTTGAAATCGTAAGTGTCGAATAGCACCTGGGGAATAGTAGACGGACAAGTTTGATCTGAGGAAAGGGAAGGATAGTTCTGGTTACTTGGATCAAGAGTAATTCGTTGACATCACTCCACCCTCCTTGAATGACAAAGACAATATGCACTGATTTCTTCTCTTCCCTCACATGGCAGAGGCGATGTTTGCACTAATTGATTCAGTACACTTTCTTAAGCAAAATTTTTTTTTATATTTCTCATTTACTGCGACGTATTTATGTCTCCAGTTCTTCAGTTTCATTATTGATCTTAATTCATTGCACTTTTATCTTTTCCATAAATTTAGTAGATTCATTAGATTTAGTTTGATTTAGTAGACAGAACAAATTTATTAGTTTTTTTTTTTTTTTTTAAGTTTTGGTGTTTATATATTAAGTGTGCGTAGTTACTAGTTGTCAAAGACACTTGTCGATAGACACTTGACTTGATGGTAGTGTTTTTTTTTTTTTTGCTGTGTGTTTGTAGCAATAGTAATAGTAGTAGTAGGTGTGTGTTTGTGTTTACTCACCTATTTGTGTTTACAGGGATCGAGCCACAGCTCCTGGCTGTGTGTACTCACCTAATTGCGGCTGTGTGTGTGTGGTTGTGTGTGTATCATCGCCCTGGTGTGTATTTTAAATGAAAAGTAGAACTTAAAGGCACTATGTTATTGTTATCTAGCCATTTATTGTCAATAATTACGGAAATTACAGAGAAGTAACTTAGACGGATAAACGGATAAGTCATAAGCCTCGGCGAATATGCCATCAATTATCAAAAAAAAAATATATAAAAACATTTCAGAGATTAAATTCCTTAAGAAATGAGCTATTAATCTCGTACCAGGTTTATTCTTATTGGGTAGATAGATTGTTTATGCATTAGTGTGAAAGATAAACAGTACTCTGGTATATCTAAATCGTCGATTCATTGTTTGTGCATATGCAAAAATATGTACCGTTTTAAATCGCCCTATGGTAGGGCGACAATAGTTAAATATTCACCATCATTCACTCAACAGCTGTCTTGCCAGAATGGTGCAGACATCACAGTTCAAACGAAACTCTAAACTGCAATATGTAACATTCCCCCAATGAAAAGCAGGGGCACCACGAGTACACCGAGAGACAACACAAAAACTGTTCGGGGCCCAAGACTGTTCAACTGCCTCCCAGCATACATAGACCCTTGGCTGTCTTCAAGAAGGCACTGAACAGGCACCTAAAGTCAGTACCTGATCAGCCGGGCTGTGGTTCGTACGTCAGTAACAGCCTGGTTGATCAGACCCTGATCCACCAAGAGGCCTGGTCTCAGACTGAGCCGCGATCTGAGACCAGGTATACTCCAGGTATCCCCATCTCTCCACCAGACACTTCACTTTAAACCACTTAGACTCAAGTACTGCTAACCTATTTCAAATACTGCGTCCCCCTTCCGGGAACGACCCAAACCCCTTATTGACACCCCGGATATATACATTCTCTTGGGCATCCTGTTTTGCTTCATTGTCTCTAAATGCCTAAAACGCCTAGACAATTCATCCTCATCTTCTAATTCCTACACCCTGATTTTTTTTTGCTTAATATTCACATTTACACATCACTGGTGGCAAATATCAATACCCTATTTAGCATATTTTTGTATTTATCCTTTCATTTTTGTACATTTCGCAATCGTTGCTTGTGTTTCCATTCTTACTAGCCGGTGCATTCCTTCTCTCTCTCTCTCTCTCTCCCTATCACCTTTCCCCACTCCATTCCTAACTCTCTCCCTTCACCCCTCTCTACTCCTCCCACCATCCTAACATCTCTCTAACCCTCCCATTATCCCTACCTCACACACTTTTGTCCATTTCCTTCCCGTCTCTCTCTTACCCACAACTATACCCCAACTCATCATACCTCCCTCCTTCCTTCTACACATTCCCTTCTTGTCTTCCTTCCTCCTCCCTCAGTTTCATTCTCTGTCTGTCTGTCTCTCTCCATCCGTACCTCACACCTTCCTCCCTCATTCGTTTCAATGAGTTTTCCTTCTCTCCCTTCCTCTCTTCATCCCCTCTTTCCTCCCTAACTTCCTCTCCCCGTCACCTTCTTCCCTCCCGTCTTTCTTCCCTCCCCGCTAACTCGCACACCACACCGATCCATCTCAACTTCCGTCAACTTCTACTGCTCTTATAAACACAATTGAATGTTGCGGGGATTTGCAATAGCTTCTTCCACGCCACTGCATGCAAATGCCCGTGAAGAGAAGCACGATAAGAATATTTTTGCAGGTCTCTTTGAGGCTGTAAAGAATGATTATAATATATATATATATATATATATATATATATATATGCAAGAAAACCACTATGAAAAAATAGAAGAATTCCAAGCGCTTTCGTGACTACTCACATTATCAAGGAACTATAACAGGAAACATGACAAGAAGGGCTTATATAAGGGGCGAGACTACACCTCACAGTCACATCACACTAACAAAGACTACACCTCACAGTAGCGTAACATCGCACGACTCTGTGAAGAGGAACATAAGAAAGGACCTGAAACTCTTCCCAAGAATTAAGATTAGTCCAATTTATTATTAAATTCTTCCCAAATTTTATTAATTATAAATGAATCCAATTTATATAAACCAAAAGAAATATTCATATTATTTTCAAAACTGCTTTTAATGAAACATGATTCTATTATATTTCTCTCAACCATGGACTTGCTTGATACAACCTTCTCAGCATTTTGAAAATCAATTGGATGGTTAAAATCTTCACATGAATAAATAGAGCATTAGAATCTTGTCCAGTTCTAATGCTATATTTATGTTGTTTTAATCTTAGTTCAAGACTTTTACCAGTTTGACCAAAATAAACTTTATCGCATATTTTACAGGGAATCTTATAGACACATCCGTCAGCATTTTGGTGGGAATTTTTATCAAAAGTCTTTTACTGTATCAAGATTTTTAAATACAACTTTGATATTAAAATTCTTAAGAAAGGAAGGCATATCAACCAAGTTTTCATGGTAAGGGAGAACCAACATATTTTTTGTTGAATAAGGTTGGTTGTCCCTTTTTGTATTGTAAAAAGTATTCCTAGCTATTTTAAAAGATTTATCAATTATGTTTCTTGGGTATTTTAAATCATTAGCTATTTCATAAATTTTAGAGATTTCTTCATCTATGAACTCTGGACTACAAATACGTAAAGCTCTCAAAAACATTGAAGAAAAACCGACACTTTAACTCTATCTTGATGTGAAGAGTAATAGTGTACATAGGAACAATTATTTGTAGGTTTTCTGTAAATTTTAAATTTAAAATCAATGTTACCCTTAATAATAAAAACATCTAGGAAGGGCAATGAGTTATTTACTTCGAATTCAACAGTAAAATTTATAGAATGAGCTAAGCTATTTAATTTAACAAGGAAATGGTTTATATCTACTTCCTTAGGCATAAGGCACAAAATATCATCAACATATCTATACCACTTAGCTCTATTGGGAAGGATAGTGTTAAGCAATCTTGTTTCGAAAATTCCATATATAGTTACTAAGAACAGGTGAAAGAGGATTTCCCATTGCCATACCAAACTTCTGAGTGTAAAACTCATCATTAAATACAAATTTTGCATCAACAATACAAAGTTTAATAAGTTTAATGATAGTAGGAACTGGCAATGGTAAATCATAATTAACCAGTTCTTCAGATAAGAACCTTAGTAAATCATCAACTGGAACTTTTGTAAACAAGGAGGTAACATCAAAACTAACCATATTGAAATCATTTAAATCAGTCAAGGTGCTTAATTTATCAACTAAATCTAAGTTGTTTTTAACATTAAAATTAGAAATTTTTCCAAAGAGAGATCTGATGTTCATTTGTTCTAGTGGATAAATTATATATATATATATATATATAATTATATATATATATATATATAAATTATATATATATATATATATAATTATATATATATATATATATATATATATATATATATATATATATATATATATATATATATATATATGTACAGTGGGTGGTGAAGTATGTTTGCAAAGATAGGTCGAATGACTTAATATACATGACCTAGGTCACTTACAGGAATAATTGACTTCTGGGCGATGATTGTCATAACGTCAGGTTTCCGTTTACCCCTGTGAGATGTTGAACGTGTATCAGAAGGCAAAGGTACTCGACTTGAGAATGCTATTCTTATATGTAGATTATGTTACATTTGCATGTATTAGAACCAGCTTCCAGACAATTTTCTGGGATATAATTCTTGATATGCTGAACAACTGTTGAAGGTTTTTGTACCTTTCTAAGAGAGATCTGATGTTCATTTGTTCTAGTGGATAAATTTCTACAGTGTTGTATGCGCTAGCTGTTACTGTATACTGGAGTGAAGGCAGAGTGCTTCTGGGAGAGGATGGAAGAGGTTATGAAGAGTGAGTGGTGGAAGAGGGGATGTCAAGGTGTGGTTGTCAGGGTTAGGGGAAAGGAGAGGGGGAATTGCAATGGAGGGGTGAGGCGTCGGGTGAGGGGTGGGAAGAGGCATTAGAATAGAAGGAAAAGATGGTTCAGTAGGCATAGAGAGTGATAGAGTGGAAGGTAGGGCAAGTACCGTATTGTGGGATGGTAAGGTGAAGGTGGTACTGGTAATTACATGTCGTGGTTTGTTGTTACAAAAATTTCTGGTTGTTCTGTATTACCCACACTTCATGTTTGTCTCCCTCACTTCATGTTTGTCTCCCTCACTTCATGTTTGTCTCCCTCACTTCATGTTTGTCTCCCTCACTTCATGTTTGTCACCCACACTTCATGTTTGTCTCCCACACTTCATGTTTGTCACCCACACTTCATGTTTGTCACCCACACTTCATGTTTGTCACCCACACTTCATGTTTGTCACCCACACTTCATGTTTGTCACCCACACTTCATGTTTGTTACCCACACTTCATGTTTGTCACCCACACTTCATGTTTGTCACCCACACTTCATGTTTGTCACCCACACTTCATGTTTGTCACCCACACTTCATGTTTGTCACCCACAGTTCAGGTTTGTCACCCACACTTCATATTCACTGGCACTCACGCTGCTGCTTCTCTTCATTCTCTGTTCTTTCCTTCCATCTCTGTACATATTCGTTATTCCCACTTCGACTTACATAATTTTCTTACCTACAGTTGTAACTATTGTTTCAATTAGGGTTCCATTTAAGTTCAGTTTAAGGAGATAGGCCTTGACGGATACGTCAGTCTGCTACGTCAGTCAGCTACGTCAGTTGCGTTGATGATACTCTGAAGGATCTACTATATTTACTTTGCTAACCAACTATCTATACAAATTTGACTCCCACAGCTAACAAATGAAATGCTGTAGCTTCACCAGTATCTGAACAAGGTTTTGTATATTGGTATATATACCTATACTGGTATATTGATACATATATCTGTACTTGTAAAGATATATATCTACTTGTACTGGTATATTGATATTTATACGTGTACTGGTATGTTGGTACATACACCTTTACTTTTTAAAGTACATGTACCAATATCAGTATCTGTATCTATCCCAGTGCTAGTTCCTGCCCTTGTACCTACCCTTGTACCTGCCCTTGTACCTGCCCCTTGTGCCTACCCCTTGTGCCTACCCCTTGTACCTACCCCTTGTTCCTACCCTTTGTACCTACCCCTTGTACCTACCCCTTGTACCTACCCTTGTACCTACCCCTTGTACCTACCTTGTACCTTGTACCTGCTCCTCTCTTTGCTCTTGTCACGGTGAAGTATTGGCTAAGTGAAGTGATTGGGAATTCTGGTCACGGCAGCGGTGGGAGAAAGCTTGGGTAAACATCTGGCTTTCTTGCTACGTGGGGACACACTTTCTTAATTTCTGCTGAATTGCTTTAGAGTTAGGATGCTCTCTTTTTCTCTAGACATTTCTTGCACCCTTGTGTTATATAAAATCTACGAGCTAAGAGCTGTTATCGCACTACAGCTCTTTTAAGAGGCGGCTCATGTTGCGAGGCAGCTCTTGTTGCGAACTCTTTGTTTTACGGGGTTATGAACTGTTATCCTTCCACTTCTGGTTTTTTTTTAAGAGCTAAGAGTTGTTATCCTACCGCAGATCATTCTAATAATTTCTTTATAATAAAGTAAATGGTACATACACGAGTGTTATTTAACATTTAGCAACATTCACATAAGTTTGTAAGAGGAACGTGTACCTTGACACAGTAATATTCATGTGGATTTTACAGATAAATTCATTAATTATAACAACACTTTTCAAAATCTTGTAAAAGTATTTAATGTAAAGTCGAATAAGATTAGGCCTACCTATGTATGCTAAACATTACCTTTGCCTCAGATTATGCATAATACCGTTACTTTTTTGCGTTTAATTTTTTAAGGAGGTGAAAAATTGTGAGTCACGGCGCAAGGACTGTTAAAGGCTCGATCCTCCGTCCGCTAATCGCAAACGGAAGCTGTCGGTGATCCTCTTTCAAATTACAGTAATTATGTTGAAAATGGTATTAAATACCGACAAGTTGATGAGTAAGACACATGTGCAACAGTTGGGTATCATTATTGTTGGAACGTTTCGCCCACACAGTAGACTTCTTCAGTCAAATACAGAGGCACCAGAGGTACCATGTCAATGCTGAAGCAAAACCTATTCAGCAACTAAATACAATTTTTCTACTGCATTCGAAATACTCAACTGTAAACTATGCAGTTTTAATCGAAATTTTGATATTTTCAACAAGGTGTTATTTTTAATTAATGTATCTATTATAAATTATTGTTGGCTTAAAATTTTCCTGTAGCGCTGCCCAAAATACGGACGTCAACGAAAATACTATGTACCCTTTTTAAAATTAATTTGACGTACTGTTAATTTTTCATATTTGACCCTGACAAGCTTGGCTACCTCGCTTACACACTGGTTTTTATGAACATCCAAGTCACAATACCGTGACTGGAACAATGACGTGACTGGAACAATACACAAATAACCAGAGCATAGAAGAAAGGAGCTTAGGACGACGTTTCGGTCCGACTTGGACCATTTACAAAGTCACGCTGCGACTCTGTAAATGGTCCAAGTCGGACCGAAACGTCGTCCTAAGCTCCTCTTTCCTGTGTGCGGATTATTTGTGCATGGTTTTTATAGTCAGTGTAAAGTGAATGTAATATAGAGACAAACTTGTGGGAAACTGATTCATTGAAAGACAGAGAAAGACTGTCAAAAAAAAGACAGATATAGAAACAGAAACACAAGCAAACATTTACACAGACAGAAATAAACATACAGATAAAAAAAGACAGACAAACAGACAGATGATGACGCTGACGAGATACTTTTCTCCAACTTTGTATTCCAAGTCAAGAATGAATTGGTCGCATTAACAAAAAAAATCAAGTCAAATCATTTTCCGCCCACAAGAGCTGGTGTTTCATGATTTTATATCCCATTCTGTATGCTGCAATATTCCTTTCTCTCTCTCTCTCTCTCTCTCTCTCTCTCTCTCTCTCTCTCTCTCTCCTCTCTCTCTCTCTCTCTCTCTCTCTCTCTCCCCGACTGGTTTCTTAAGATATCTCAAGTACAAAGTGGCGGAAACAGAGGTAGCACTTAACAAGGCAATGACCCCTTTAATGGGGTCTCTCGACTCTTGCTCTTGTTTCAAGAAATTGGAGCTTTCCTCTTCCTCGGATGAAGTCTGATAACAAACCCATCACCAGGAGGTTGATGATCGTTATTGATTCACTGTTTCCAATGATGATTATAATATTTTATTATAATTAATAAAATATTATTAATTATAATAATATTTTATTATAATTAATTTTATTATATCCGACTGATAGAAGTTTAATGATGGTTTCCCTTCATTAAGAAATCATTCTTAATAAAGAAGAAATAAAGGAATTATATTCACGTTCTCTCAGAGAAATATTTGAAGTGTAAATTAATTCAATAATAAGCAGTGAGGGTAAGATAGAGGAGAGTCTGTACGTGCATGTTGGCAGTGGTTTATTCGTAAGAAAACAGGACAAGTGCCTCATACGTGCATGGTGGCAGTGGTTTATTCGTAAGAAAACAGGACAAGTGCCTCATACGTGCATGATGGCAGTGGTTTATTCGTAGGAAAACAGGACAAGTGCCTCATACGTGCATGGTGGTAGTGGTTTATTCGTAAGAAAACAGGACAAGTGCCTCATACGTGCATGATGGTAGTGGTTTATTCGTAGGAAAACAGGACAAGTGCCTCATACGTGCATGGTGGTAGTGGTTTATTCGTGAGTAAACAGACGATGTGCCTCCTCATACGTAGTTTATTCACCAGAAAACAGGTGAAGTGCCTCTTCATACTGTCTTGGTGGTGGTGGTAGTTTATTCGACAGGAAGCAGGATAAGTGTCACCTGACACTGGGGTAATGGCGAGGGCTTATTCGTCAAAAAACGGGACGTCTCCTGACAGTGTGGAAGTGGTGGATTATTGGTCAGAAAATAGGACGTCTCCTGACACTGTGGCAATGGTGGCTGTTTATTCGTCAGAAAACAGGACAAGTGTCACCTGACACTGGTAGTAGTGGCGGATTATTCTTCATTAAACAGGACAAATGTGTCTGACAGTGTGGTAGTGGTGGCGATTTATTCGTCAGAAAACAGGGACAGATACCTCCTCACACACTAGCTAGTGGTGGTCGTTTGTTCGCCATGAAACACAAAAAGCGTTTCCTGACACGGGTCTCTGTCAAATAATGACCTGTAACTTGTTAAACATCCGCTGGCTTACTGGAGCTAACATTTTCTTACACGCATCAGGCTGTGTCAGCCAGTCAACAGAAAGATAAAATCTGTTATATACGAGCCTCTTCCTGATCTTAGCTAGCTGGTTACTTGGGTTAAATAGGTAAAACTTGCTATTTTGACTTAAATAGCAACGCTCTTCTTGCCGATTAAGGCAAGCGAAAATTTGTGTATGCAATAATTTAGCAAAAATCATTCTGAACATAACGAAAAAGATATATTAAATTACTGTAAACTTATCTAAAATATATTTAGTTGGATTAGGCTAAATTAAATTACGCTTGTTATAGTAAGGTTAGGTAAGTTTTCTAAGGTTCTTTTGATAAAAAAAATATTAATTTTTACATTAACATAAACGAAAAAATATATATCTTTAAACGTATAAGAGACAATTTTAGAAAGGGCTTAATTTTAAATGAGTTCTAGTTAATTGACAGCTGGATTTTTTGTCCATCTGACGAAGGCCTGCCCCTGGCTTACCGGTCCACCCCTTTAAAAATTAAGGTTATAATTATAACCATCATTTGTACTTCCCCATGAGAGTACAAGCATTAGTAAACTAAATTTATTTTATTTTTTGTCTAGGGCTTGGTGAGTGTGTATGTAATTAAATCACTTTTACCACCTCATTAAATGTAGTCTCTTTTAAAGTTTCTTGGTTTTGCTTATAATTTCTTGTAAGATAAACTAACAAGCCACAGTACTTACTGCTTTAACGTTAATATTATAGCAGCTTTACACTTGATTAAAAAAAAAAAAAGCTCCACTACTTTCTAGTGTCCTAAGATTAAAATCATTACAAATTTATCAACAAATATCATTATCTAGATATGTAAAGAACTTGCAGAAATTTCTTAACCGTAATTTATAAACTGATAAAAGAATGACCTGAAAGAGATGGCCTGATAAATTCTGCCAAAATATCGATATTATTTGAAATAGAAAAGGTAAATGTGTTGATTATTAAAGTAAACGCAAAATTAATCCTGGTTACGTTCCTTCCTGGATTACCTGTAGTAGAGAGCATCAGGTTGTTGGCTAGCAGCAGTGACCGTCTGGGAATGTAAGTGTTGAGTGATGATGAAAGTGTTTTCTTTCTTTTTTGGGTCACCCTGCCTCGGTGGGAAGCGGCCGACGTGTTGAAAAAAAAAAATTCTCTCTCCGGAATTTTTCCAGCACTCCCTGATTCAATTTCTTAGTGCCAACGAAATAAATCAGCTGAGTCAGAGGAAAACAGTTCCCTACGCCTAAAATTCATAAAGATAAAAATATGCTCAGCGAACAAAAGCAAAAAAGAGAGTCATAGAGAAAACAGACAGGCGAAGATAAGAAATAGCATGACCCCCGTTGTAATACAATTCAGCCTTTACTTAATCATATTAACTAAAAAGGGCACAAAATGTATTTTCTGCACAGCGTTGGTAATCCTTTCTTTTATATATTTCACTTCATACCTATTCTCTCTGTCTGTCTATCTGTCTGTGTCTGTCTCTCTCTCTCTCTCTCTCTCTCTCTCTCTCTCTCTCTCTCTCTCTCTCGCTCACTGGTTCCCTCCCTCCCAACATTCTCACGTTCCTCCTCGATATAGCATAAATCACATTACAGAAAAAAGGATGACGGCAAAACCACGCTTGTTACCTGCTGATACGACCCTTCTTAAAAGAAAAGAAAAATCTGAAGGAAAAATGATTCATGGTACATGCTTGAAGGCTCTATATTATTTATATATATATATATATATATATATATATATATATATATATATATATATATATATTATATATAAATTTTTGCTTTATTAATAGACAGAATACATTTATAGAAAACACAAACATGAATATATATATATATATATATATATATATATATATATATATATATATATATATATATATATATATATATATATATATATATATATATATATATATATATATATATATTATTTATATATATGTGTGTGTGTGTGTGTGTCGTGCCGAATAGGTAAAACTTGCGATTTTGGCTTTCTCTCTCAAATTCATCCACCAACCTTAGCAATTTCTCCTCAATATCTCCCAAAAATAACTATGTCTTCACTAAAGAGCAAATGTGACAGCTAGCACTTATATATAGAGAGACATTCCTAACATCTCATCAGGACAAAAACTTAATAAAGATTCCTTCAAATCGCATTGTAAAGCATACTAATTTTCCATGAGTTCGTACGGGGGATCTGATTATATATCTGTACCTAGGAATCCCATAGAATTCCAAAAAAAAATTCTGAGGTCTAGTTTGAGTTTTGTACCGAAGGTAAAAAGATCCTAAGAACTTCTTCACAAATTAGTCTGTTTACCAATCAATGGATAAGAATCATTATTACATATGACATAGGACTGGCCAGTAAGATTAAAATAAGCGTATTTAGTTAAGTAATAAAAATGTTGAAGTAGACTCCATGTATAGATTCGCAAACCAGTATGATATAGATAAATACAATCCCTTGCCTATAAGATGAGACTGCAAAAGGTGGAGCTCCATCTCATACAAAATTTAATACATAACTACAAATCAGTAATCACTCAAACACACCCACGTACAACTAAAATTAATAATAATAAAAAGAAAACTATTAAGGGCACACACCAAGTATCAAAGGACAAGACTAAAACTTTATTTCATTTCTTCTTGAGGTCGCCAACTTTGTAAGACCCGAGGTAAGCAGATTCAAGGGTTTCTGTCTCTCTTTGAGTGTGTAAAAATGTTCTTTAGAGGTGAAGCTTGCTGGGTGAATTCCTGAAATTCTTTTCTCAATTAATTTAATTTGTGGTATTCTTTTACGTTATGAGAATGTATATATTGTTGGTATAAATAATAATAATAATAATAAATAATAAAAATAATAATAATGATAAAATTAATAATGAAAATGTTAAATATAACGTTAATAATGCTAAATAATAGACGTCAAAATTGGAGAATAACATTTGAAAGTATGTGATAATAACATTAAGAAACTGAGAATACGTTTCGCCCACTAGGGCGAAGCGTATCCCTTTCCCATGTGTGTGTGTGTGTGTGTGTGTGTGTGTGTGTGTGTGTATTATTGCAACCATGAAAACAAGTGATTATACGGAGAGGAATACTGTGGCGTGACTGGGATTCGAGCCTAGGACTTGACTCTCCAGGATAATAGAGAAGCAGAGTCCTGACACCTTAGTCCACTACAATGCCAAGTCACTTACCTATGGGTGTCGGCAGGATTGCTAACCATGTCTCTTACTAAAGCCTGGTACACTCTGGGTGAGGCTATCTGAGCTATTTCATACTCCTTCCTCTTCTTGAAGTCCGTGGTTCGATCCCCGTTACGAGTAGAAACGTTTCCGTAAGACACTCGCTGTCCCTGTTCACCAATCAGTAAAATAGGTACCTGGGTGTTAGTCGACTGGTGTGGATCGCATCCTGGGGACAAAATTGACCTAATTTGTCTGAAATACTCAGCATAACAAGGGGCTTTCTATATAGTAGTATATCATTGACGTCAGCTAGACCTGTATACCTTGCACATGTACTTTTAGAAATAAACATTATTATTATTATTCTTATTCTTATTACTGTATGTCCTCCCTCAGATGTTCAAATATCGACGCATCCTCGTAAACAAGTGGATAGGTTCAAAGAAATACTAATGGATTCTAACCCAGGCTCTAACTCTCTGCAGATATTCCTTTGTACCAGCAGACACGCCAAACACTAACAGGGTCATGTTCCCACAGACACGTCACACTATAACAGTCAAGTGCCAGTAGACATGTCCACTATAACAGTCAAGTGCCAGTAGACATGTCCCACTATAACAGTCAAGTGCCAGTAGACATGTCCCACTATAACAGTCAAGTGCCAGTAGACATGTCCCACTATAACAGTCAAGTGCCAGTAGACATGTCACACTATAACAGTCAAGTGCCAGTAGACATGTCACACTATAACATCATCTAGTACCAGCAGACACTTCACACTTTAACAATCATGTACCAGCAGATATGTTACATAATAACAGTCATGTACATTCACACGTCAGACTATATCAGTCATGTATAAATTTTGAGAGGGACTGAAAAACACGACCACTTCTCACTTTGGTATTGGCCAATCAAGTTAGCGACTACAATCACTTCTCGCTCTGTGTTTTCTTCTGCTATTTCATCATTGAACATGACACCAATTTCTCTCCCTCACGCCTTCCTCTCCTCCCGTTCTCTCTTCGTCCCTCCTTCCCTTTCTCTCTTGTTCCCTTTCTTCCACCATTCTTCCTTTTTCTCTTCCTCTCTTCTTCACTTTCTCTCTTTCTCGGTTCTTCCCTTTCTTCCTCCCTCCCTTCCTCTGTGCTTTTCTTTATCTCTTCTCTTTATCCCTTTCTTTCTTTACTATTCTCTGTTCTAACACTATTCCACTGTTACTTCTTCTTTCTTCAATGCCTCTTCCCTCTTTCTCTATCTCATTGTCTCGTTTCGCTCTTCTCTCCTTCCTCAGTCTGCGTCTTCATCTTTGACATTTTCCTCTTGTGAGTCTCCCTTCCTCTTAGACTCCCCTCTTCTACTCCCCCACATCATTATTCATTCATACATTAAGTGAATGCATTGATCTCCATGGCAACCTCTAATGGCATTGTGTGCGTGGCCAGCTTGATAATGTGGGTAGTCTGGGCAGGGGTAGGCAGGTGGGCAAATAGGTATGATACAAGGATGCTGTTTGGACAGTGCTGTATGACCCCTGTGGGCTTAACGCATAGTTCTGATTATAACAATGTTTAGGTATACGTGGAGGGTGTTTCGGGGGTCAACGCCCCCGCGTCCCGGTCCATGACCAGGCCTCGCGGTGGATCAGGGTGTGATCAACAAGGCTGTTTCTGCTTGCCGCACGCAAACCGACGTACGAACCACAGCTCGGCTTGTCAGGTACTAAATTTAGGTGTCTTTGTGGAAGATCGTTGTAGCTGCAGGAGTGGTTTGGACGTCGAAAGTGTCGCAGATATTGCAGATGTTGCAGATGTTGGGGTTCACAAGAAAAGGTTGATGTTGAGGGTGATGTGGTGACAAGGACGCGTTGAAGAGGTGGGGATGGATAGTTTTCTTATATTTGGGGAAGGAAAATGGGTTGGGAGGCTAGGAGTAACAAGATTACGAAACCAGGACAAGATCTGTGCATAAACTCTTCTCAAAAGTTCGCCAGCACTGAAGACTTTTACGGTAACGTGCCTAATTAAATATAAATCCGGTCCTATTTTTAATATTTACCGGATGAGGCTTATTCTCTCAGCCAAGTGAGACGTAAATCACCGGGACATCCAATATGAGTTGCAGTGAACATAATTCTATTTCTGCGAAGCTTCATGAACTAATTTGAATTCTTGGTAAAGTAAAAATTAAGAAAAAAATTAAGTTAATGAAAATTTTGTTGAAAAAAAAATCACTGGGGGATTGGGGGGAGGGAGGATGGCATTTTTGTCTCATATGGTCACTTACATTTTTGCATTTTAATAATGTTGATGGATGAAGAAAGAAAAAATGAGACTTGGCAATATCAATAACAATAATAATAATAATGTAACAATAACAATAATAATGTAATAATAACAATAATAATGTAATATTAACAATAATAATGTAATAATAATTACAAATAACATGGATATTATATAAACGTTGATTGAAATAGCAGTAAATCGTAGTTTAATGTAAAATAAACTTGGAAGGCATATCGTAGGCAAGTGTGATATGACACCTTGATAAAATAAGGCTTGCAGGAGATTTACTGATTTCATTCTAAAAGGTCCATGAGGCGACAAATTGCAGGGGGCGATGTGCTGCAAGAAGGCGACATATTTCAGAGGGCGACGTATTGTGTTCAGTCTCTATGTTCCTCGTGTTGTCCCTAACCTGGACCACTCTCGTAATCTCTCGCGTGGTCTTTCAACTGCTTCCTCTTCAAGTTCCTCGCGAGGTTCCTATTTAGGTTCCTCTCCAAATTTCTCGCTGGGTCCGTAAACTGGTTTATCTCTAAGGGTCCCTCGATAACTGGGTGAGAAAGTCAGAAACTCCAGTGTGTGTGTGGGGGGGGGGGGGGTATGCTGACTGTGTTTTGATAAGGGTCTGGCCGTGTCCGTGTGGGTGTATATATAAGTAGGAATATGTGTATTCAGCTGTTTGTGTTCTCGGGTGTCGATATCTAACTCCTGGCTCCAGCGCCTGGTGTGGATATATGATATTTTGGCGCACTTACAATTACATATGTGGAGAAGGCCTCTACTATTTAGCTTCCTAGTGCGGTTATTTTTTCACATGGTCTTCACTCCAAAAATTGTTTTACCCACCATTTTGTGTTTTCAGAAGACTTTCTCTTCCAGGAGAGGTTCAACTCTTCCTGTGTGTATATTGGCTCGCCGTGTTCTGTACATTGGTGAGTGATATGTTCTCCATGTTTTGTGCTCTGTCGTGGGATGTGCTCTCGGCACTCTGGTGCTGCATGTACTTTAATTAATACTAAGTAAGTTTATTCAGGTATACACAAATATATTTACATAGATTATCATACATAGGAGCGTATGTGTAGGGAACCTGGATAACCCTAAAATCAGACAAAGTGACTTATTTCCATTGGGGTCCTTTAACATGTACCGGAAGCAGTTTTCTTGATGACTCACGAGATCGTAATAAAACGATTGCCTGCAGTTTTACGACTAACTTGCCGCGAGTTCAAGTCCCACCCGTACAGTGGATATTCCAGCTTTCTTGGCTGTTGCGATATGAAGAGATCAAGAGAACGTTGTTGTTGTTTGGAAGGTGTCAGAAAGGTATCAAGGAAGAGTCAAGGTGTCAGAAATGCTAAGGTGTCATATACGTATCAGGAATATGTCATACTTGCCAGTCGTGTCCTAAATTAAAAGCACAAAAATAACATAAATTACATTATTAGGTAAAAAGGACACATGTGCAACTAATACGACATTTTATTGTGGCAACGTTTCGGTCTCCATGTCCCATTAGTTGCCCATGTGTCCTTTAACCTACCATAATGTCGGTAACTCTACCAACATTATTAAACTAATTACATTTTATGCTTTATTTCAGGGACTTTAATATAATTTTACTTAAGTAATCAAAGAATAATGAGAGAGCAAAAAAATAAGTTAACTTACTAACAGGAATAAGATTTAATGCCTAAAACTAAATTTTTAAAGTTAGCTTTAGTGATCATTGACGGAGTTATTAAAAAACTCAAGAGTTACAGCAGAAAAAACATATACTATATAGTTAAAAATTAAAGTTCACTTTACCATTGATGGACTTATGACAAAAACAATATATTTTGCCAAGTGATTAATTAGTCATTGTGATCGTGTTGCAGGCTAAATTTCACTCCATTTCTACTCCTTTCTCTCCCCCAATCCAGCATATGTTTCCTTTTCTTCTCCATGCCTCTCATTTTTTTCATTATCTACCCATCCTCCTACGTTCAGTCTCTACTTATCTCTTACTTTCATTCTGTTTTATCAAGTTTAATTATTTAACCTTCTTTCATAATACGATTGTCTTCCTGCATTCTCTCATTTACTACATGTCTCTTCTTTTCATATATTTCGTCTTTACTCATTTATCCTCTATCACCCCTACTCTCATACACTTATTTCTTCCTCCTCTTCTCCAGCCTCATTTTATAATTCTCCTACTATTTTCTTTCGGCATTAACCTCTCCCATGGCATCTCTTCCCATTAATTTCTTCACTCCTCGCATAATTCAATACGCTGATCTATCCCGAATATGCGAAAAGTCAAGCCAGATATATTATTATCACAAGGTATTCTATCGATAAATAAGTATATTTCTGATTTCAAAGGTATGTGCAAAGCATGACAACATTATCACAAGGGATTATGTCGAAAAATGATTCCTTATTTCAAACAGAATACCCATTTACAATCTAATAGTAGCCTTTTTACCACAATAAAACACGTAATTGTTAGAAGTGGTCGTGAGCTGAGTGCCCTATGGGACACCCAATGGACGAATAGGGGGATGGGGGAATACTTTTATTATAATAGAAAAGGTTTAGCAAAAAAAAACTTATGCTGTTTTGTATTTATCTTCATCCAGTAGCATGCAGAAATAACAAGTGCGCTGATATTGGAAGCTTAATACAATAATACATCACAAGAGATCGATCTAAGCAATACATCAGAAGACATCTGCCACATTCATGAACCTGGACTTACACGTTTCAGTCTATGAAGAGAGGGGGGGGGGGGAAACAAACATACCGTTGAAAAACGGTACAGCAACAGGTATACTGCAAAGCCACTTAAAGAAATGAAAAATAAAACGATACAGAAATCGCTCCCAGCTTAAAATATTACTGATGATTGAAAAAAAAGATGGAAATAAATATGCAAGTATGACGGAAGAACAGGAAGTTTTGTAAAACTTATACGTGTCAAGAGCAAGCGGAATTCTATGCTAAATGAATTTGTGAAAAAAAAAAAAACTGAATTTGACGTACGAAATAGCAAGAGAAAATGTAATTTCTACATTACTCAATAAAGGGGTAACGCCGACAGTGCAGTGAAATATTTATTGAAATAATTTGTCACCCTTTTGTATTAAATGCCTTGTTGCCTATTTTAAAATTTATAGAAAAGTGAAAAACGATGCCGATATGCATGGTAGGACACTCATAGAATGAAACGTTTCGAACACCTGTGAGATTTTTTAAGAAATTACTTGAAAAGCTCACCTGTGAGCAAAACTTTGCCTAAATAAAGACTAACTTCCCGTAGCGTTAGTGCTTTTGTTCCACCACAACTTCAAGTCGTCGAAAAGTGAACTTGGCCGACTACGTGAGTTAGGAATCCCTATGAAATAACAAAGAAAAAAACGCTATTACTACTTAATGTTGACCAAAAGAAAGCAGTAAGACCAGGCGAGATATCACCTTAGGTTCTGAAGGATATTGCAATCAAACTAATTCAACATCTTTGACTATTGTCTGGGAGTTCATTACAGGAACTGGCGACCAAATGAAAAATAAAAACTATTCTGCCGACATTAAGAAAAGAGTTATAGGGAGATCCTTTTAAGCATAAGCTCGTCCCATTAAAAGGCGTTACTGGACAAAGCTATTAGAGAGAAGTGGATAAAACAACTGGAGAACTCAAAAAAGTTAACGATCAAACATTCAGTTTCATATCAACAAAGTGCTGTGGATCCAATCCATTATGTTCGTATACTAGAGTTGCAAAAATATTATAGCAAATAAATGGATGGAGTCATTGCATTTGCTTGGATTTCCAGAAAAGCGTTCCATGGAGTATTAATGAAAAAAATAATCTGGAAATATAAATAAATAGAGGAGTTAAATAAAAGCTCTTGACTAAATGATCAATGCAAAAGCATTAATAAGGAAATTTCCTTAACGTAAAAGTTTTAGTAGTGGGTTCCCACAAGGCAACCTGTCCTCCACCTTTATTCTCGTGCGTTAACGACCCCACACTCCCAGACTTATTATTAGTGTCCCATAAGTCAGGAATGATAGGGTATCGACGCATGCGACACAGTCACTCCATATTTCTTGAATGGATTTCTCGTCAGCATTCACATATCAGCAACAGTGGTGGACACACTGGACACTTTCTATAAATTTATTAGGAAATATTTCGGTCCTGGGATTTTGATCACTTGGTTAATCGTTCTATGAATAAAAACTTCTATCATTCTTTTCAACTTCCCCTTTGGCTCCAGACTTACGAGACACCCTGTATATGTTAATCTTACGCGACGGTCTGGAGTTTTGAGACTCTCTGACCGCGGGTTCGAACCCCACCAGTGGTGTGGTTAATCTAACTAAATCTAATCTAGTCTAATCGAGAATAAATATTTATATACAGAGTTTTCAAGCATGCAGAAGTTCGCACACGGAAGTTCGCGTGAAACTAACTGCCCTAATTGGAAGACAGAGTCCACGAAAATCATTATTTTTTATTTACTTAAATTATTTGCCAAAATAAATAAAAAGAGATTAAAAATATGCATGCGGATGTTGCAAAAAATGAATGAAAAAATGAATGCAAATCCCTGAAAGATGGTTGTGATTAATTGAAGATGATGACTATCAGATCAATGTTAGCTTTCAACAAATGATAAATGTCAAGGAAAGAAAACAGAAGAAAAGTAAAGCAGGACGCATAAAGCAAGCGAATTGTGCAATACAGTCCTTAGGGAAACGCTGATACAGTAGGGGCCACATATCACCGCGAAATGGAAGGTAATAAGATATGATCCGAGGAATGGGAGAGCAGTTTCAATTCCATAGATCAACAGCCTTTCAACGACATCCCCCTTGAAGGGAAAATTTTCATGGGAGAGAGAGATCTGAGAGTAATTCTGGACAACAGATTATCGCCTGCAGCCTCCAAAGCGGGTTCCTTGATTCCGGTGAAGGGATCTTGAGTCCAGTGAAGGTTTGTCGATTCCAATGAAGGCCTCTTAATTCCGATGAAGGCCTCTTAATTCTGGTGAAGGGCTTTTAATGCAAGTTATTGAAGCTATTCTTCTCTGGATCTAACCTGATTTCCTCTTATTGCTAAGGTGCTATGTGACCCTTACGGGCATAGCGCTTCCGAATGAATATATGAAAATCTGGAAGACTTATAAAAACTCTCTAGTAATACAGGAAGGGGTAGTAGCAATTATAATTTCTAACATGCGTGTGGCATGCGAAAAGTTTGAAACATTTTATTCGGCGTTCGTTACACACCCATCTTGGCATGACCTCCCGACCAGTGACCAGCAATCATTAGTGTAGCAGGTCTGGTGCCCCCACTGCTATGCTAATTGTAATTCAATAAGACCACAGTAAACAGGTGATATCACAATATGCAGAGCAACCAGCGCTTTCGTGACTTCACATCACGAAAGCGCTTGGAATTTCACTTTTTTTCACCGTGGTTCTTCATTATATATATATATATATATATATATATATATATATATATATATATATATATATATATATATATATATATATTAATATATATATATATATATATATATATATATATATATATATGTCGTGCCGATTAGGTAAAACTTGCGATTTTGGCTTAAATAGCAACGCTCACCTTGCCATATAAGACAAGTGAAAATTTGTGTATGCAATAATTTCGCCAAAATCATTCTGATCATAACGAAAAAAATATATTTCATTGTGTTTGTTTATTATTAAATTAATGTTAACGTATCTAAAATATATTTAGTTGGGTTAGGCTAAATTAAATTGCGCTTGTTGTAATAAGGTTAGGTAGGTTTTCAAAGTTTCTCTTGGTACAAAATTATAAATTCGTACATTAACATAAATGAAAAAAATATATCTTTAAACGTATAAGAGAAAATTTTAGAAAGGACTTAATTTTAGATGAGTTCTTGCTAATTGACCAGTTTTACCTAATCGGCACGACATATATATATATATATATATATATATATATATATATATATATATATATATATATATATATATATATATATATATATTGTAACCACGAACGAGTGGTATTGATCAATAACAGCACTGCGACTAGTCAAGATCAATACCACTTGTTCATGGTCACAATAATACAAAATACTGCTCGTTGAAGCTAGTACACCAAACTGGGGTCGTCCCGAAGTTCCTAAAAACAACAGACATAGCCCCACTCCATAAAGGGGCAGTAAAGCAATAGCAAAGAAGTACAGACCAATAGCGCTAACGTCCCATAACATAAATATCTTTGAAAGGCTGGGAGGAGAATGAAATTAGCTCAGAGGCGCCCACACCATCGTATGTCCTCGGACCAAGGGTAACACACCTAGCTTGGCTGGGTGCTTGGTTATTGTAGGATTGCGTGGCCCTGTGGGTTAGAGCGTCGTGGGTTTTCGCTCACCATGAGACAGGCCAAATCAGCATGGGTTCGAATCCTTGGCTAGTCGCAGTGTTGTTATTGATATATATATATATATATATATATATATATATATATATATATATATATATATGCAAAAGATCACAGTAATCAGGTGATATCAAAATATCAGACAACCACTATGAAAAATAGAGGAATTCCATAGCTTTCGTGACTACTCACATTATCAAGGAACTATGATAATGTGAGTAGTCACGAAAGCGCTTGGAATTCCTCTATTTTTCATAGTGGTATCTTGCATATATATATATATATATATATATATATATATATATATATATATATATATATATATATATATATAATATATATAGTGTGTGTGTGTGTGTGTGTGTGTGTGTGTGTATAGTGCGGTGAAAGAATACACTAATAATGCGATTGACCAGAATTTGCATATACAGAAAAAGAATGACTTACAACTTTTTTGGTAAAATAGGTCAAAGACATAAATTATACCCTAGAATTAAGGAGTGTGAATTAGGAAGAAAGGAAACACTGAATGGATGATTGAAGGAAAGGAGATATAAAATAAATAAAAGCATAAGGAAATGATGAGGATAAGGATAATTATTCAATACCCTCAACAAGAAAATATGAAGCAATAAGTGAAAATAAAGAAAATCGGTGCAAAGGCATTAGGAATTTTGTAAGACATACATTATTAGGTGGACTGCGATAAGAGCAGGTCTGGGTTTTTTTTCTAGTTTTGCCTCAGTAGCTACACAGACTCAGACACGCACACTTTAAGAGGTGTGAAAAAGCTCATAGAGCAGGGAGAGAGTGGCCTAGTAGCGACCAGTGAAGAGGCGTGGCCAGCAGCTATGAGTCGACCCCTGCAACTACAATTAAGTGAATACATACACACACACACACACACACACAGAGCAAATTCTTAAATGTTTATTGTACATACCACCCCTCAATCCCCTGCCCGTATCAGCCTCCCCTGCCCGTCTCAACTTCCCCTGCCAGTCCCGGCTTCCCCTGCCCGTCCCGGCTTCCTCTGCCCGTACCGGCTTCCCCTGCCCGTCCCGGCTTTCCCTGCCCGTCCCGGCTTCCCTTGCCCGTCCCGGCTTCCGCTGCCCGTCCCGGCTTTCCCTGCCCAAGAGCACAAACACTCCGGTAGCGCTCAGGAATTAATAAGAAAAGGACAAACAAAGTAATTGGAAAAATCGTCTGAAACCAACCCTTCCCTATCATTAGTCTGGATAATGATATTTTTTCCCATTCTTTCCCAGTCTTTAATCTTCTCCCATCATTTTTTTTTTCTCTCTCTCTTTCTCTTTTACACAGGGTTTTACAATGTTAGGTTAAGGTTCCTAACTTTACTTACAAGCTAAGAGCTGTTACCTACATCAGGTCATTTAAAAGCTGATGTGGAAAACAACAATTCTCTCTCTCTCTCTCCCTGTCTGTCTGTCTCTCTGTCTCTCTCTCTCTCTCTCTCTCTCTCTCTCTCTCTCTCTCTCTCTCTCTCTCTCTCTCTCTCTCTCTCTCTCTCTCTCTCTCTCTGTATCTGTCTGTCTCTCTGTGTCTGTCTGTCTGTCTGTCTCTCTCTCTGTGTCTGTCTGTCTGTCTCTCTCTCTGTGTCTGTCTGTCTGTCTATCTGTCTCTCTCTCTCATTATTTAGCTAATTGTAATTATTATATGTCGCTTTGTCCGAGACAGTTTACGGCGCAGCTCCTGGCTTTGGTCGTGTTTACGACCCAACAAGTTTAAGAGTTTGGTGAGCTTACGACTTGCCAAGTACTAGAGTATGTGGAGTGTAATTAGATAACATGTAATTTAACTGAGTGAACGTGCGGCATTGTTATTTCTGAACGAGTAGTTAAGGGAAACTTACGATACAGCAAAGATTTTTTTTTTTTTTTTTGAGATGGTTGGGTGAACAAATGACGTAGAATATTTTGTACGATTAGAAACCGCGGTTCAAGTTTATGGGTGGATTCATAGAAAAACAATTTTCCTACGAGTTATTACGTTAATTTACAGTGTAAAAAAAAAATATTGGATGAATTTACATATTAAGATTTCTTCTAAGATTTGTTCGGTAAATTTACAAAATTAAAAAAAAAGAAAAGAATCGTTAGTTTTGTTGGGTGAATTTACATAATAGCACTTTTCCTATTATTTGTTGGCTAAATTTACACTACCACATTTTCGTGTTAGCTACCGAGTGGCTTAGTGACACAGCAAGACCAAGTAACAAGAGTTACCGAGATGGTAGGGTAATTAAAAATGCCCTGGGAGGCTATTGTATGGGACAAGAAGAAGAGACAGCCATTTGTAAGAGTCCATAATCAAAAAAGGTTAAGGGATATTATAATTTAGTTATATTTCCCTAAACAGTTGTTAGGAAACTCATGTGATACGGGAATAATAAACTTGTATCACATTTTATAAGAGCGATGCAAAATATTTTGTATTGTTAAATTTATCTTTATGGTATTTTGAAAATGGTATAAAATACCGACAAGTTGATTAGAAAGACACACATGCAATAGTTGGGTATCTTTATTGCACATGTGTCTTTATAAATCTTTATTGTTAGATATATCTTTATGTTTTCAAGGTATACTCTGTACCAAGAATTCAGTAAAGCAAATTATGGCCACTTCGTCCTGAGAGAGACTAGGGAGAGGAAAACCATCTGATACGATCCCGACACATTGTGGTCTGGTCATGGGGTGATGACCCTCCAGGTATACCCTCCTTCAGGTATACCCTCCTCTCGATATGTAAACAACCCACACGCTGAGGGGTTCATCGCAATTTTCATTCGCACCGGTAATTTCTACCTTTTGATATATAGAAAACAACCCCATAATCATTTATATTTTGGTTCCCTTTTCACAGGTGCTTAAGACAGTGATCATTTCACCTAAAAGTTGACTCTAAATGTGTTTTGGTAGACAGAGAATCCTTTCTTTTACCTTCATGAATTGTATTGGAGCTTCACATTTCTCTCTCTCTCTCTCTCTCTCTCTCTCTCTCTCTCTCTCTCTCTCTCTCTCTCTCTCTCTCTCTCTCTCTCTCTCTCTGTCACACACACAGACGTCTTGAGGGATAAGAACCGAGGTCAGAGTATAAAGCCACCCTATAAAGCAGTAAGATGCAGAGCTCTCCGTGATTCCCCACGGCTCCGGAAATAGCCAATGTGAGCGAATGCGTTCCATCCAAGTGAAAAGAGACAGAACTTCTTTTTTGTTTTGCACTTTCGCGCAAAGAATGAGAGAGAGAGAGAGAGAGAGAGAGAGAGAGAGAGAGAGAGAGAGAGAGAGAGAGAGAGAGAGAGAGAGAGAGAGAGAGAGAGAGAGAGAGAGAGACCGACAGAGACAAAGTAAATTTATCGCGTGTGTTCTAAGCAACAGGTTAATCTTCAGAGGCAGCCACATACTCAGATATTCCCTCCCTTTAAGATGACATTCACGAACGTCATGAATAGAGAAGTACTACTGAAAAATGCAAAGGAGTTCAGAAAAGAGACAAATAGAAAGAGACGTGCATAAAGAAGTGTCTAAAGCAGATGGAGTATTTAGAAGCATCAAAAATCATTAATTAAAACAGGAACAAAGAAAATAAGAATAAAGAACAAAAAAGGCACAATGCCTTGACTGGAACAATACACAAATAGCCTGCACATAGGAGGAGCTTATGAGCGAAACGTCGTCATACACTCCTCTCTCTCTCTCCTATGTGCGGGCTATTTATGTAAATAAGAATAGAAAGAGACGAGAGGTAGGAAAGCAATAGCAAGAGCAGAAGCGTAAACATTACTTTAGGTCGAAAATCACCACAAAATTATTGTATGCCAATATAACTGGTAATATCAAGCAGGTTAGAATTCTAAGAGGTTATGCACACATTCAGAAATTGTGGCATTAACAGAAACCAAACATGACGAAACAATATCCGAGTGAAAAAAATGAACTGGATGATTGATATACACCTTAGACAATAAGCAACCTAATGGACAACATTAGGAGTATATTAGGATTTGAAATAAGAAGGTAACCAACTTGGTTGTCACTTCACCACTGACCAGAATTCTCACTAAAAAAGATCCGATATTACAAAGCAATAAATTCCCTTCATCTAACGTCACTCTGGCTTAACCTCGTGCTGATTCCAATGATCTTATTGACTTATGCATATACTTAAGCTGCTAATTTCTTTCGCTGTTTTCCGGTCGGTAGATCACCATGGCCATGACCTCCCGATCAGTGCACAACTCGGCAATACGTTAATGGAATCCCTTGAAGCAGGACCAATCACCAGCATCGTCCTCAACACAGTGAAGTGGTTCAGCTATATCAGTAATATTCTGGTCTTCACACCACAATGTTCCATATATGTGTGTGTGTGTGTGTGTGTGTGGTGTGTGTGTGTGTGTGTGTGTGTGTGTGTGTGTGTGTGTGTGTGTGTGTGTGTGTGTGTGTGAGACATGATATGGTAAAGAAAAATATATTTTAAAAAGCTAAGAATACACTGAGAAATATTAGGAAGGCAAGGGCGATGTTTATTGGAAAAGACCGGAGGTGTAGCCCATGGAAGAGCGAAGGAGGTGGGAACGGGAGGAGGAAGAGAAGGAGAGGGATGAGATGGGAAGGGAAGGAGGAGAGGGGTGATCGGGAGACGGGGACGGAAGAAATAAGAGAGAGCGAGGGAGCTCCTCCCTTCCCCCAAGCGACACCAAGCCAGGAGGACTCAGAGAGTGTTGAAAATAAGGCATTTGTGTGCAAACGAGGAGCCGCGGACCTTCTAAATGGCATCTGCCGCATTTGGGAGGTGTTGTGGTATTGAAGGGAAGGGAGAGGGAAGCCTAGGGGGACGCCTTTTGAGGGGGAGGGTGCAGGGAAAGGTGTCTCTGGAGATGTTATAAAACTGATGAAGTAATATTGAAAATAAACACAGTAGAAGTAGTATTATCAAAAATATAAAATATAATAATAATAATAACAATAATAATAATAATTATCGTGACATATGCATTTTTGGCAAAGAGGATATTAAATGAATAATGTGTTTTCATTTTTTGGGTCACCCTGCCTTGGTTGGAGACGGCTGATGTCTTAAGAAGAAGAAAAAGAGAAAGAGGAACTACAAGAGGAGGAACTAGAAAAATAGGAGGAAGTAGAAGAAAGAAAACCCTAAAGGATAATTTTCTTTGTTGCTGCGGTTGTGTTGACTTGGCAGTGTTACACTTTGTTTTTACTAACATTTATACTTAATAGACCCCCTCTTTGGATATGTCGAAAACGGTAATCACCATAGCACATGAAAGTGCGTTCCTCATCCAAGGAGAAAAAATTCCCTCATCACAACACTAAACTGCCATGAAGTTCATCAATTACAACCCCATAAACAAGACATCAGACAAAGATTACAAGGAGCAGAGAATTATGCCCCAGTTTTATATCCTTGCCATATGAATGCTGCATAAAACCAAGCTGGTTAACCGGCTATAAACCCGTCCAATACCAGTACGTGGACAACCAAACCGATTACCAGGTCGTAAAGGACATGACTGCTAGTTCCAAGAATCACGACGCTAGTGATCCCAATCTCAGATTAGGCATTCCTGTCAGGCTGATTGGTTTAACAGGTTTAACATCTATCAACTAATTGAGGGTGATTAAGGCTCCATATCACCTATACACAAACAATCAAGGATACTTAATCAGCAATAAAGGGGAAAAAGTAAAAACTAGGTGAATACATACTGTGGAAAATGAGACTGATATAGAGTTTGAGACATTTAAGGAAGCGTTTCGCCACTAGTGACCTCTTAAGTCCTAATAAAGAGATAACTATGAATGAGTATATATATATATAGCTACAGGAAACGTGCGAGATACTGTCTTAATAAGACTAACACCAATCCATTTGAAGGAGAACCTCTCAGTTACATCGTTCTGCTGACCAGCGATGCTGATACTAACGTTCCCAACATACTTGACCAAATACTGTTAAGAACTAGCGCAGGAGTATACGTAATACCATGTGGGGAATGTGACAAGATATATGTAAGGGAAACAGAAAGATCTCTTGATATTATGATCCAGTAGCAAAAGAACGATTGCAACAGTGATGATCGTAAAAGACGCGAATGTCCAACACAGAGGCGTTTAGTCAATGAAAACCTTAAATTCTAAGTTGCACTATGAATCTGTATCAAATAAATGCTATTTCTAGTTTTCTGGCTGAATAAGTGTAGTTGTCAATGTGTGTGTGTGTGTGTATAGACGAGTGTCCAGGTGCTATTTTTTTTCTCCACCTCATTGAAAACCGTAATAAATCTGAATAGAGTTTCTTTTTTTCTGTTTTTCGTCAGTTTTTATTTGAAAGGCACGCATAGATCCATATGTACTCATTCATGTGAGTATTTTCACATATTTAGACGGCTACACACACACACATAGGCATACAACCCACATTATCAGCTCCTCTCACTGTAAAATATAAATTCATATATTATACACCCGCACACACCGAACTCCACGTCACTTTCCTATATACACACTAACCTGTGTACACATTCTCATGAGCCTATCTGCACTCTCAGACACCTTTGTTTTCTTCCTTGTATTTGACTGATGAAGCCACTGACTGGCAAAACGTTTCCTCCAAAATTAAGATACCCAAATGCTGCACATGTGTCTTATTCATCAAAATAAAAACTACGGTGACTTCTTGGTCGTTCTAGCAGCCTAGCCGATACGACTGTTAATGTCTCCAAATAATACATTATGTTGTGATGTATTGCGATGTATGAATGTTAAGACCATGAACGTTGCAAAACACTAATTTATCCTTACTTTAATCTCAATGTTTAGGGTGTAATGTATACTTGATGATAATATCCAGGTGGACAATGGCCTGACAAACCATCGTGCAGATCATAGTAAATGAACATAATCTTCCATTCATGAATAACTTCTTAAATTATTTCTCCATTTTTTTTAAAGCGTATCTAAAATCGGGTGGGTGGCTGAACCTCAAAGACGAATTTTTGGCCTCCGCGAGGCAGGGTCTGGTAAGTCATACACTTGAAACACATAGAGATGTGCATACTTTTCACGGAAGCTGGTACAGCCTCCATATGAGACCATCCGGATAATAACAAGCCACCCACAATTGTGGGTCTATTGAAAAGAAAAAAATGAGAAAATTAAAAAGTTGGGACAGAGTGCCCTTTCTTCACAGCTCGTTCTCTTTACCAACTCACATTCTAAATGTTCTTTGGCTTTCCTATATTTCCTAGCTTAACATTCTTCTATCAATGGCGCATCAGGTGTCTACTTCATTTCCTGCTCTGGAGTCTCCAGTACCTTGGTGAAAATGGCCTCTCTCTTTCTCACACTAACTAATGAAAATTATTCAACTAATTTTTATTACAAATCATTAAAAACCTGTAGTCCAGCAAGGTGTACATGGACTCAAATAAAAATACACAATAAAGAGAGAGCACAGTTCTGTAGTACAGCTGTCAGCCTGGCTGACTCTGCTGTCAGCCAGGCTGACAGCTGTACCACAGAACTGTGCTCTCTTGTGTACTAAATCTATACACATCACTCCAAGCCTCATGCCGCGAACACTCACATATACATACACATTCTTAAAAGCATATATACCCTCTCCCACACTGTTGTTAACATTAAACAATACTGTATAAGTATTGCAAGAGAATTAACAAAATTCTTGGTTATATAATTTAAATTTTCTTAAGAAAATAGAATGTTAGTTTACAATGTTTTGATGACATTTTATGGGAAAGATGTGAATATATAAAGTGACTAACTTGAGACTTAAGGTAAATATACTCTTATGAATTATTAGGTTTAATTATAATTAACATTTGAATAAGTCTCTCAATTTTCTCACACTCTCGATGACAATAAAAGTTCACCACAGACACAAAACAAAAATTCTCTGGGATTAAAATAAAAATTCTCAACTCAGAAGACTCGATCACTTGGCTAAAAAGAATTTTGGTGGTCGTTCTTGCAACCCGGCCAGTACTTCTCTATTAATGTCTCCGATACTGTTGCTATGTATTGTGATAAATGAATCTTATGTACGTTACACGTTGAATGTTGTGGTACAATAAGGTGTGCTGTAGCGACACATAGTGCAAAGTTGTGAAACGACAGTTGCAGAGAGGAACTAATGAGTCAGAGGTCTTGCCCTGTTTCACACAGGGCAACATCTTTCAATAATGTTTTCTCTGCTAGTGTGTGTTTCACTATCCTATGTTTCGTAAAGTTTATCTGCTGTTTGTAACTGTTTCACCATCAGTCAAGAACACTATAATCTTCGAAACAGTGTTTTAATTAAACTCTCAGCATATATACACTGAGACATATGCACCTCTCCAGTGTATATATACTGTTACTTATTAGAATTATTATTTTTTATACTTTTATATGTATTTCATTATAATATTTTTTATAGCATTAATATCTGTTATATTTTTAATATTCTCGTTACTTCTGCTTTTTCTTCATTTTAATTAGTTGTATTTTTTTAATTATTAATATTATTACTAAGGTGGTTTTCAATATTTGTAGCGTTGCGTATTGTGTTATAAGAATTATTATTTATTTTAGTTAATACAGTCACAGTCTTCTGGAGCTCATTCCATTCCTCAAATAATTTATTCGTAAAGAAATGTTTCTTTATAATTTATTTTGATGAAAGAGATACTTGTGCAACATTTGGGTATCTTTATTGTGGAAGAAACGTTTCGCCAACCAGTGGTTTCATCAGTAAAATACAAGGAAGAAAACAAAGGTGTGGGAGAGGCAGATAGGCTTATCAGAATGTGTACACATGTCAGTGTGTGCACATGTCAGTGCGTGGGTTCCTGACGTGAAGTTCGGTGTGAGATGTGTGAGTGGTTGTATGTAAATTTACATTTTACAGTGTATGGAGTTGATTATGTGAGTTGTGTGTGTGTATGTGCGGAGACACAAATGTGTGAAAATACGTACATGTAAACGAGGACTTGTAGATTTTATCTTGCCTTGCAAATAAAAACTGAGAAATAACAGGACAAAAGAAATCCTATTCATATTTATTACAGTTTTCAATGAGGTGGAGAAAAAGATTAGCATCTGGACACTCATCTATAAACACACAGATTGACTTATACAGAGAGAAAATTAGAAACAGCGCTCATTTAATATAGATTCATAGCGTAGCTTAAACAGAGTTAAAAGTTCTCATTGACTAGCCTCTCCTTGGTGGTGTGTTGGGTGTGTTGGGTGTGTTGGGTGTGTTGGGTGTGTTGGGTGTGTTGGGTGTTAGCTTAGTCTCATCTAGCTGACCTACGGTCGTGGCTGTCTTGGTGGGTAAAATTACTGGACGCAGTTTTCTGTGTCCGCCCTCCGGTAATTCCACCCACCTGGACAGTCTCTATCATAGACCAACTAGACAAGACCAAGTTTCCATCCAACAAGTTCACTGGGGTGGCGAAAACCGCTGACTTTGGGGAAGTGTGGAAAGGAAAACATCCAGCAGTGAACAGATGGATTTCTGGATACATGAAGCTGGTGAAAGCAGTCATGTTGAGGCAATCCTTGGGAAATTGAAGAAGGGGAAATATTTGCGAGAGAACAGATTGATTCCTGTACTCATGAAAATGGGGAAGGCTGTTGAGGCTGAGGCAGACCTTGGGGTAAGTGGGGAAGGGAGAGCATCTGAGGGGACACAGATGAACTCCTGGACACATGGAGCTGGGGAAAGCATAAAAATTCTCAGTAAATTGGTGGGTGGACCTTAAAGACGAACCACTGGCCTTCACGTGGCAGGGTCTGGTAACTCAGCTTTCTATGTATATATATAATATTTTATCTACTTAGTAGGAAGTGATTCATGTGTGTATTTCCTCATTTTGATAGCATTACTGTAATGATTCGACTATTACTAATATTACCACTATTACTACTATTACCACTATTACTTACTATTACCACTATTACTACTACTACTGTTACTACTATGATTACTATTACTACTATACTACTACTACTAATTCTACATCGTCTACTGCTACTACTTCTACTATTACTGCCACTACTACTACTCTTACTTCTACTGCCACTACTACTACTTTTACTTCTACTACTATTGCTACGACTACTTCTATTACTATTCTACTGTTTCTACTACTTCTATTGCTACTACTACTACCACTATTACTGCTACTACTTCTACTACTACTACTTCTATTACTATGATTAATATTACTACTATTCCTACTACTACAATGACTACTACTAATTCTGCTTCTACTAATACTGCTACTACTAATACTACTCTTACTTCTACTACTATTATTATTACTACTACCTACATGGACCAGTTAGGCATGTGCAGGGCTTATGATTCACGGCATCGTAATAACACGATTGTAAACAAACCAGGGAACGGATGGGGGTTGAACCAATGCTTACGCACTCGCTTGGAGATTTACGACTCACTTGCCATGGTTTCAAACCTCACCCGTTCCCTGGCTTCCAGTGCTTATGCCACAATAAAATATCACATTAGTTGCGCATATGTTTGTCTTACCTAACAAGGAAATTGTCTTAACACTGTTGGCCAAGGGGATTCCCACCTTATTTCTCAGCGTCTTTAGGGTCACTTTCCGGCAACCAGAAGGGCTGAAAATCCAGGATTCTAGTTTCGTGTTAGCAGCGTTGGTTATTTAATTTCTATTTATGATTATGTAGCCTTGCAACCGTGATTTATGAGTTCTGTTAGGGTTGCAAGGTGACATAACTCATTAATAAAATTTAAATAAGCGAGACACTGTTTTTAAGAAGTTAGAATCGTGTGTTTTATATCCTTCTCATTTATGGAAGGTGACCCTTAAGACGCCCACAAATGAGATGGGAATCAACTTGGCCATCATCGGTGAAAGGGACGTATCCCACAATTCTTCAACCCCCCCCCCCTGCATGAGGAAAAAAGTAATCCTCTACTGTCATTATCTCTCTCGTCATTCATTGTCAGTATATCACCAGGTCTTAAATGAACTCATGACGAAGGACTTAAAATTATGCACAAGAGTTTAGTTCCTTTGGGGACTAATTTTAAGAAAAAGTGGTTTGTTCAGTCGTAAACATAAATTTTTTATTTGATTCGTGATAGGCCATAAACAATGGTTATTACATATTTTTGGCACATAGAATAAGCATATTATATTAGTGTTCAGAGTATATTAATTTCCGAAATATTTTTACCATATTCTCTGCAACCCGCCCCATACTGTAGCACTGGAGAGTTGAGCAGTTGCCCAACTGCTATTGAAACAGTAAGCATCCTACAGGGGTCCAACCCAGAGCAGAATCAAGCTCTCATCCCCATATATCATCCAGGAGCAGTGTAAAAATGAAGAACGCTTGTAACAATTCTCAGGATTTTCGACGATTTGAAGTGGGGTCTGTGAAATGACAGTCCCCCGTCCGAACTATTGAGGGAGCAATACTGATAGCATTCTCTCCAGCCCTGCCACACACGGTAACATTAGAAAGTTGCAGAAACGGTGGACTGTCATTGTAAAAACCTCATTTCAAATCTCAAGAAATCCTATAGTAGTAGCAATAGTAACAACAGGAGGAGCAGCAGCAGTAATAGTAGTAGAAGTAGAACTAACAGAATTAGTAGTAGGAATAGAAGTAGTAATGACAATTAGTATATGTAGTAATAGTCATAATAGTAGAAATATTTATAGTAGTAGTAATATTTATAGTAGTAGTAATATTTATAGTAGTAGTAATAGTAATAAATCTTTTTTTATATACACAGAAAGTACCCGTAACTAATTTTGTCACCCAATCACCATCGTCGTTACTAGCTGGTTTAAATCATTCATGAAAATAGTCTTTATTCCCCTGTTCACTACATCTGAGTTGCCAGATGTCACTTCGGCCCAGCAGAGAGAGTATGGGAACTTTTTTTCCGAAACTGTACATTCACAACTGCTTGTGTAGTATACACTGAGTGTGAGTAGTAGTAGCAAGATATAACTGTCATCTTATGTGTTATGTGACAGAAAGAAAAGACTCCAGGTATTGTACCAATGATTAAAAAAATTACAAGCTTTCGTTTCACACTCATTTGGCAGGACAGTAGTACCTCCCTGGGTGGCTACTGTCTGCCAACCTATCTATATTATTATTATTATTATTATTATTATTATTATTATTATTATTATTATTATTATTATTATTATTATTATTATTATTATTATTATTATTGTTAAAATGTTCAAACACTTCTATTCATTTCTACTTATTCATCCTCACATAGATATTTCCTCCCATTCTGCCAGACATATATTTTCACTTATCCTACCAGACATTTCCACCTATCCTCCATGACATACGAACGTACCTATTTACCCGTTGTGTCTGACACAGACATTTCCATCCATCCTAATACACGACTCTTTCTGCTCAATGAGTCTGACATTCACGCATTTCCGCCCATCTTGTCATTCAGATATTTTCACCCAACCTATTATACAGATATGTGCATCCATCCTGCCCGATATATGGACGAAGAACAACACTGGCCTCCACATCTGCCAAGAGTTCATGTAAGTGTTTTTTGAAAGGTCACGAATGCTCTCATCTCTCTCTGTTTGTGAAAGGCCTTGCTGGCTTAAGACTGCCTCTTCTCCATTGTACTCCATCCATATTCTCTTCGACCGGATTCACGAGAATGTGCAGGAAAATGCGAGCTTTTCTTTCCCCTGTTTGCAACTTCTGCCCATCTCCTTCCCCCCTCCCTCACTCTTGACTACATCTTCCCCTCTCTGCATCTGCCCCTTTCCTCACAGAGTGTCAGACGTCGTGCTGCACCCCCCTACACTATCTTCTGCTTCACCCCGTGCACCATCTTCTGCTTCACCCCGTGCACCATCTTCTGCCTCACCCCGTGCATCATCTGCCTCACCCCCTACATCATTTGCCTCACCCTGTGCATCATCTGCCTCACCGCCTGCCCCATCTTCTGACACACCCCGTGCATCATCTTCTGTCTCACCCCCTGCCCCATCTTCTGTCTCACCCCCTGCATCATTTTCGCGTCACCCTTCGCCTCCATCCACACTCTCCCTGGCTAGTGGACCGAGAATCTGTCTAACAGGTCGATCTTCAAAATGATATAATACCACAAAGTCATCCTCTTCTTCCTCCGATCCACACAGATCCCAGCCATTTCCATTCCTTCACTTTGCCCCAAGTATTCCTCTCCCTTATCTCTCTCTGCTCCCTTCCATTCCCCTCCCTTTCCCCCCCCCCTCTTCTCTTCTCCCCACCTTTCCTCTTAATACCCAAATGCATGATGATGACCTCCCTCGTGTCACTCTATATCCGCCAGATGTCGTTAAATTTACATACACACGTCTATGGCTGCCTTTCAAGCAGGTGTAAGTCATGTTTTGTGGGGGAATATCACCGTGAACTGCTCCTGCTTTTAGAAACCACTCACTTTTTACTTGCCAAGGCTACTCATACTTCGGTAAGCCCCCTTTATATTGCAGGGAAAAAAAAACTCTTGTTGGAGAACTTTCTTCCTTCATTGAAAAGTCTCTTTAGAAAACTCAAGTATCACTGCAAAACTCTGTCACTTTCATTAAAAGAAAACTTTTCACTGGAGAACTTTGAACGTCTGTTGGAAAATTCTGTTTTCATGAGTAATTTTAATCCTCTCAATAGAGAAAATCTTTTTAAATTAAATTTTTATTAGATTTTTTTTTTTTCATTAAAAAACCTCTCTCTTTTACTTGGAAAACTTGTACGTTCACTTGAAAACCTCTTCTTTCGCTGGAAAATCCTGTCCTTCCTTTGAAAACACTGTGTGGAGCGCCATGTGTCACCCGTGTGTGGAGTGCCAAGTGTCCCCGGTGTGTGAGGCACCAAGTGCCCCCTGTGTAAGTTTCTGCTCGTGGGTCGCTGATGAGAGAATAAAATCAGTCGCAACGTCCTGGGATCGATTCCCAGGCAAAAAAAAAAAAAAAAAATGTGAGCCAATTCATCAGGTTAGTTCCTGTGGTGCAGCCTGGCGGTGGTGCATACGGCGGTCTTCGTGCGGCTAGCACCAATAGCCTGGTTGATCCCCTGGTGTCCCTGATCACCTGGTAGTTAAAATAGGCTTCGGAGTGGTAGCTGATTTTTGTCTGTCTAATCCAGGGGGGAGAAATGTGGTAGGAAACTCCAGTCATGTTGGACTCTCATAGATTGTGTAGGAAATAATACAGGCCTGTATAAACACACTCCAGAAACTGCTCTAAGTATTCAAGTATATTGGGTTAAGGGTATCTGAGTTCAAAGAAAAAAAATATGCTAATTGCAAAAATCTTAATTCGGAGTCGCGGAAACTATCAGTATTAAAAATTATAATACAGACGGACAATACATACACGAATTTAAGCACAGTACCTCAATGTAATATGTTTGACTGCTTCTCTCTGTTGTGACCCGTAATGGTTCAGAATAGATCGAAACGTCGGTTAGTTTATTCTCCAAATTTTGGATTAGCTGTAAAATGCTCCAGCCACAGTTTTGACTTATATTCTTCAATCACAGATGTTTTTCATAGTGAAGCCAATTATTAAAACAAGCGTATAATTGTGTTAATAATGCGACTAGCCGAGGATTCGACCCCATGTTGTTCTGGCCCGCCTCATGGTGAGCGAAAATCACATGACGCTATAACCGACGGAACCACGCAATCCTACAAGAACTAAGCACACAGCAGAGCTATGTGTTTTACCTTGATCCGAGGACATACACCACCGTATGTTCGCGGATCAAGTAAACACACAGCTCTGCTGTGTGCTTGGTTCTGTAGGATTGCGTGGTCCTGTGGTTAGAGCGTCATGTGTGATTTCGCTCACCATGGGTTCGAATCCTCGGCTAATCGCAGTGTTGTTATTGATTAATACCACTCGTCTGTGGTTACAATAATATATATATATATATATATATATATATATATATATATATATATATATATATATATATATATAAAGAGAGAGAGAGGAGAGGGAGAGGAAAGAGAGAGAGAGAACAAGAAAGGATGAGGGAAGTGCAAGAATGACCAAGAAAAAGAGACTTGGAGCAAATGAAGTAAAGGAGGGGAGAGACTGACCCACTAGAGAACCGAAGAGAGAGAGGAAATTAATTAAATCTTTTAAAGGGTGCAAAAAGAAAAGGAAGTGCAAGACAGGAGGGAAAATTTTTGGGAAATGGTCTCAAAGAGTGAAAGAGAAGATTAAATTGAGAGAGTTTATTAAAGAAGATTTGAGAGGGGTCCAGAGGCCCGAAGGAAGCGAGTGGTAAAACAAAATACATTTACGGAAATGTTTACATGAGAGCAAACTGTGCCAAGTGCTGCAAGAGAGGATAATGATGGCGCAATCCGTTAAGCGTGAAAAAAAGACACTATCATTATAATAATAATGGTAAATAGTACCAACGAGAAGATGAGTAAGATGCAAATGCAACAGTTTGAAGAGATGTTTCACCAGCTCAGCAGGCAAAACGCTCAACAGCAACACTGTTACATTAATGCTTCAACGTTTCGCCCAGGGTTGGACTTTTTCTAGTATTTCGAAAATGCATAAATTCACCACCCTCAGAAATTCAGAAGAAGAACTCTTGACAGGTGAGCAGAAATATAACGAGGATGTTTTCGCTACTCTCATATTTCTTCTCCATGTCTTCCACTCGTGCAAGAGGAAGGAACTATTAATTCACACCACTCAAGGGTAGTGCCCCAGCATCGACTGCGGCCTCGTTCTCCCAGCAGGACAGGTAACCGCTTCCATCACCCCCTCCTTTCCATAAAGCCATCATCGATGTGGCTGGCGTTACTACTTAAATCTTAAAAGAGTTCATCAGTTCTCACAGACCCAGAAATGTCATTACTTCCAGTGTCCTCAATATTCCGTGCGGGGGATGCAGCAAAGTTTATCTTGGCGAGACAGGGCGTGATCTTTGGACTTGCCTTCAAGAACACAAATACGAGTGCAGGAACGATGCTGCCAAAAACACCTATGCAGTCCACCAGAGTCTACACTCAAACGTCGTGAACCAGGAAGCAGCACTTCAACTGTTTCAGGATGAAAGAATAAAGAGCAGAATCCTGGGAGTGGCCACCAATCATCTTACTGACACCATTGAGCAGAACCATCGCTCACATAGTTCACGATTTTTTTAATAAAAATGTTATCCATTGCTGGCCACTCACGTTACCTCCCTGACCTCACCTCTTACCTCATCCGTGGACCTTTCTCCTCTGCCCCACCTCTGACCTCTCATATGACCTCTCTCGGCTTTTCCTCAAAGTGCTCGTTTGCCTAATGAGGTGGCGTGAATGTCTTTTTTCGGATACTTGATAGAGTCCAGCCGTAAATATAACCTTGCAGCACTAATAAAGATTTCCCTGTAACAATAGTGTATTTTTTTCCTACTGAAAGAGAAAGACAAATCCAATGATGACTGTCTATAAAGGTTGGGATTATAGGCAGAGGGAAGAGGAGAGCGAAAAATCATTGATAAAATTTATGTGGGTGATGAAACTGAAATATAATCGAAATGAAAAAAAATCCCGAAAACCAGGTTAATGAAGTAATAAGTGTTAGAGAAAACATGAGATGAAAGGATGAAGAAAATAAAGCGTCAATCCTTCATAAGGACCCGCACAAACTCCGGAAAAAAAACTGCTCTATAATGTTTATACTAACAAGACATATTTCAAGAGAGAGGAAATATGTAGATCCACTGTATTAGATAAAATGCCTTACAACTCTATGCTAAAATACATTTACCCACTTGCTTAGCTTTAATAAATTTAGAGAAACAATTGAATTAACTTTAACAGAGAGAAACAAGACGATCAGAGGGAAAAGCTGATGAAACGGATTAAAAATTCCCAACAGGGCAGAGGAGATGGGAGGAAAAAAATGCAGAAGTCACGGGGGTTCTTCATCTCCATCGTCCCAAAAAGGGATAGAAGGGGACTGTTGGGATAAAATATCGACATAGTGCAATCAGACACACAAATGTAGAATAATATGATTCTTTATTGACAGCATTTCAACGGAGTGGTGAAATGCTCTGTTTCCTGGGACAGACAGAGGGAAAAT
This sequence comes from Cherax destructor, assembly GCA_009830355.1. Lineage (NCBI taxonomy): Eukaryota > Metazoa > Arthropoda > Malacostraca > Decapoda > Parastacidae > Cherax > Cherax destructor. The sequence continues at coordinate 116,124 of WNWK01000669.1, read as the reverse complement.
CAATCTACCCTAATACTCCCTCCATCTCGTTACCCATCCCTAATACATGAGCCCACTAAACAGATATAAGCCAGTTTGAAGAAGCCGGGGTTGCGGCCTTGATGCTGAAGGGCTCTTTATCCAGGAAATTAGAGCTATCCTTCATTTCCTCCCATCAAACCTGTTTCTCTCCCATTCGCCCGTCCCTATTTGACTTTACGAGTTAGTAATACTTATAGTCAAAAGTTATGTCTACAAAACTCGGAGTATCGAGTCACTCAATACTCGTATATCCCCCGGTAAAGCGGGGAATATACGATATACGACAACTATACGAGTGGACTAGTTAGGGCTACATGGCTATGTAAGCGAGATAGAAAAAGCTGAGAAAAGTTTTAATTAGTCTTCCAAACGAAGCGGAAAATAGCGTGGGTGCTGACTTTGCAGGCTTTAAATCAGGCTGGGGAAGCCAGTAGACCTGCAAGCAGGCTGAGTAGTTGGAGGAGTGTAGCTGGGGTGGCCAATAAGCCTATATAAGTAGGCTGAAGTGGCAGGGCTTAGAAGCTGGTTGGAAGCTCAGACCTGTAAGTATGTTTACTAGATTAGTAGCTTCCACAAGCTGACTTAGGAATTAAAGAGTTAGGGGTTTAAAAAAAATTCTGGGTAATCTATTATGTCTTTCAGTCAGCCTCATGTCATAAATTTCTTCAATCACGTGTGATGGTCATGATAGATTCTGAGTTGGCATAATTTTTTAGGTTTATCGGTTATGCTAGTTAGGTTAGTCTTGCTGTGAATTGTTTCCTTCCGTAATATTTCCTTTTTAGTTCTGCCGTCCTATCTGTCTGTCTACTTGCCTATATGCCTGTCTAATTCACCGAAGGTAGGGAAAAACAAATACTTTATAGTCTTCATCGCTCACATGGAGACGTAAACCAACATTCTCTGAAGTTTACACCATAATTGCAGTTTACACATCATGTCATCGGAGTGGTAAAATATAGTTAAGAGCGGTTAGTTACACAGCAAAGGAGAGGTTATTATAACCAGTATCGTGGTTATTATGTTGTGATGGGCGTGGTGGTGGTGGTGATGTGTGAGTGTGTACTCACTTAATTGTACTCAATTGTGGTTGAAGGGGATGGGCCATAGCTCCTGACCCCGCCTCTTCATTGGTCGCTACTAGGTCCATTCTCTCCCTGCTCTATGAACTTTATGATACCTCTTCTTAAAGCTATGTATGGATCCTGCCTCCACTACATCACTCTCCAGACTATTCCACTTCCACACACTACCTGTGTGTGTGTGTGTGTGTGTGTGTGTGTGTGTGTGTGTGTGTGTGTGTGTGTTGACCAAACCATCCTTCCAGTAGCAAAAGGTTTAGCTCCCTGCACTTAGAAATGAATCCATAAACGACTGCCAGGAAAGAGATTACTTGCAAATCAAAGAGTCTCAGCCGTCTAAATATGAGTCACGATCACGAAAAAAAAACCAAATCCCTCTTTAGTATCCTGAATTATCATAACTATTCATGCTGCGTCCTTCAGCGAACAAGTACCTCTGCTGCATGAAGAGTGCAGAATCATGCATGGCAGAAGCATAAGGTCCTAACATTGAAATACTCGTCGGTGTAAACACCGACGAGTTTCAAAGAAAAGAAACAAAGGCAGTATAAACTTAAAAAGGCTTAGTGTCCAAGCGAAACGCTGTTTATGGTGTCCATTCTGTCTTTGTTTCTTTGAAGTATGCTTTAATAGTTCAGTTAAGCCAGATAACACTTGTGCACCAGCTGGACTTCATCCCAATGGATAATCTAATGGTTGGTGGCACACTGTCTTCTGTTTATTACAGCAAGATGAATAAGCGGCACTCAAGCATACACTGACTCATACCTTACAAAAGCAGTGGCAACACTGTCCTTCACACTCTATCACTGCTGTCTAATCAATCAGACACGCTAACTACAGGACGCTGTATATCTCACCACCTCTTCTCTTAGCATCTTACAGAACCCTGCTGTATAGAGACGTATAACCACGCTACACTGTATACCAAACCACGACGGTATCCAAGGGAAGACGACTGCCAATATAGCTTCTACATTAGCCACATATGAAGATCATGGACTGGCTAACGTACCAATAATCCTGCGGCAGATGAAACTATGACTAAAAAAATGATGTAGGGCAAACGAGATAAACAGTGGTGCATCAAGATAATAAAATCATTATGAAATGGCTACAGAGCGTCACCCAACTACTATCAACAGGTACTTTACATGATAGTGCCCATTTATTTATTCATTTACTGCTGGCTACCCAACAATAAGGAGGATAGTTGAGAATAATGAAGGAACACAGTGTCAACACTGCCACCATATTGTAGAACAATCATCGGTTTACTTCTTGCTAGAGTTCCAGGCGACACTGCCACATAAGTAAGTTTATTCAGGTATACACAAATACAGTTACATAGATTATCATACATAGCAGCATATGTGTAGAACCTAGGATAACCCAAAAAAAAGTCAGACAGAGTGACTTATTTCCATTGGGGTCCTTCCATATATATGCTACCTTCTCATTTCATTGCCCCCAAACCAGAATCTTGTCTAAACTGCCGCCTTTCTAGTGTTTCTATGACTAAGGGTCCTATGAATGATTATGCCATTTGCCTGCATATACATCCTTGCAGCGAACCCTTTCAGAAAAGAGAGTAAAGGTTCTAGCACATAATATTTTTGTCCAGAGTGACTATTATCAAAGCCACAGCTTATCAAACAACGCCACAGCATCCGCCACCACCACAAACATTGACACTAAATTTCAAACAGAAGTTGCACCACCAGTACCACCACCAGCACCACCAGCACCACTACCAAAGAGCAACAAACCCGAGAGAACTACCACCACAATAGTTTCTTTCACCACAACCATCAATATTATGCCAGAGTCAACCAGACACACGGATCATATATATCTTCAGAGGGAATGAAATTTATTAACACCAAGCTAAATAAATTTGAGTTACCACGGAACACTCTCAATAGAATACAATAGCGTTATCGGTAAAAATGAATTTCAGTAACCAATTTTATTTGATTTAGTTGTTGGTTAGTTGACGATGTATATATATCTTGATCACAGCAGCAAAAAAAAATTCAATGTTCATGCACTTGGAAATACAATTTTGATCCATTCACCGGAAGCAACGACTGTGAATGTTATATGACTTCACTTGTACGTACATGACTTAATTTTTGCACCTTGAAAAGCCTGTTGATTTTTCTTCTACGTCTCTCTTCTTTGTCTTCTTTCTTCTTCTTCTTTTCTTCTTCTTAATAATAATAATTATTATTATTAAATTAATGGCAAAGCGCTGATACTCCATACGTCAAATAGCCCTTAGGATTCCGGAGGGATCAGTTCGATGCGAGGAGCAGGAGGGACGCTCCAGTTCCTTACATCAAGAGCCCTTCGCCGACATTCACGCTTCTTCCCCTTTGAAATGCTTATAAATTTGATAACATGATGGGAAAACCAAAATGTATTAAGCGGCAGCATTTTCCTATTTACATTCTCATTAATGATATTTAGAGAGAGTGATAGATGGAGGATGGAAATAATTTACCTGATGGAAAGGAATGTTGAGTTGAGCAATGACATGGAATTTGAGAAATACAATTTGGTCGGAGACAGACGAAGGCTGAAGAAAATTCGCTGGACAACAATAAATTTGCTACTTCTATAAATGAAAGATTTGTAGGTTATTTTTAGCTTGCTGAAATTGAATCTGAAGTCAGAATTAACCAATCACGTCAAATATTGGCAAGACGTGTGGTTCTATGGTTTATGTGTAAACTTATAAACACCTCAGAGGAAAGCCAAGCGGCTGTCTGCTTGCATACTTAAACATGAATCCCAGGTATCATACCTTATTGTTAGGAAGAGTCGAAGCATTTGTGCTCTGGCCGTCCCAGGTATTCAAATATATTTATTGAATTCTGGGAAACGGGTTAGCCGGCATTGAGTCCTGGAGGTGGAGGGTACAGTGCCAGCTCTCTTTGTTTCAGAAGTGTTAATCTCCTATAACCCAATTTTCTGATTTGTATAAATGTTTTAACACTGAAAGGAGACTTATTGTAGTATTCTTTGATTCTGTATGAAAATAAACCAATATCCAAATTTGTGTTGGGGGTTACAATGCTGAGAAGACGGAGTAAAGTACACACGAGGGGTAAGCTTTTGTTGTCACTCCTTTAACAAGTCTAACGATAAAGCACCACGTATCAAAATATTATAATTAAAGCTTACCCTTTGTATGCCCTGTTACTCAATATTATTTCCTAATACCTAGATCAGCAGTTCCCAACCTTTTATATGCCCCCTCACCAGTAATTTTTGAATGAAAAATTGAACCATCTCGCACCCCTCGGGGAGAGGGGGGCGTTCACCCCTGGTTATGAACCCCTGATAAAGATGCCCTGGACCTATATGAAATATTCTTGTACGAGTGTATCATAATTTTTTCGGCGTAGTGAATGTTTGAAGTGGATAACCTGACTATCTTATATTCATCTTTTTGTTATTTGGGAAATAAAACTGTACAGCTGAATACGGGAAGAGAGACTGAGAGTGAGAGACAGAGAGAGAGGGAATGAGAGAGAGAGAGAGATAGAGAGAGAGAGAGAGAGAGAGAGAGAGAGAGAGAGAGAGAGAGAGAGAGAGAGAGAGAGAGAGAGAGAGAGAGAGAGAGAGAGAGAGAGAGAGAGAGAGAGAGAGAGAGAGAGAGAAACATTAAAATTATTAACCTTACATTAATAGCCTTATATTTCTAACAACAGAAGATTGGAGTGTATCTCACTTTTTTCTTAAAATGTGGAGACCTTATCCAACTTTTATCGTATCTTTACGGCACTCTGACACACTAATTGACACTCAAACTGACACACCAAAAATCAGACTGGCACACAGGCAGGACGTCGATATCAGGCAACAAGTTGAGGAAAATGAGTCCTGAGGACAATATCGACACACACATGTGAGTGGTGAGTGAATATATATATATATATATATATATATATATATATATATATATATATATATATATATATATATATATATATATATATATATATATATATATATATATATATATATATATATATATATGCCAGAAAACCACTATCAAAAAATAGAAGAATTCCAAGCGCTTTGTGACTACTCACATTATCAAGGAACTATAACAGGAAACATGACAAGAAGGGCTTATATAAGGGGCGAGACTACACCTCACAGTCACATCACACTAACAAAGACAACACCTCACAGTAGCGTAACATCGCACGACTCTGTGAAGAGGAAAATAAGAAAGGACCTGAAACTCTTCCCAAGAATTAAGATTAGTCCAATTTATTATTAAATTCTTCCCAAATTTTATTAATTATAAATGAATCCAATTTATATAAACCAAAAGAAATATTCATATTATTTTCAAAACTGCTTTTAATGAAACATGATTCTATTATATTTCTCTCAACCATGGACTTGCTTGATACAACCTTCTCAGCATTTTGAAAATCAATTGGATGGTTAAAATCTCTCACATGAATAAATAGAGCATTAGAATCTTGTCCAGTTCTAATGCTATATTTATGTTGTTTTAATCTTAGTTCAAGACTTTTACCAGTTTGACCAAAATAAACTTTATCGCATATTTTACAGGGAATCTTATAGACACATCCGTCAGCATTTTGGGGGAATTTTTATCAAAAGTCTTTTTACTGTATCAAGATTTTTAAATACAACTTTGATATTAAAATTCTTAAGAAAGGAAGGCATATCAACCAAGTTTTCATGGTAAGGGAGAACCAACATATTTTTGGTTGAATAAGGTTGGTTGTCCCTTTTTGGATTGTAAAAAGTATTCCTAGCTATTTTAAAAGATTTATCAATTATTGGTTCTCCCTTACCATGAAAACTTGGTTGATATGCCTTCCTTTCTTAAGAATTTTAATATCAAAGTTGTATTTAAAAATCTTGATACAGTAAAAAGACTTTTGATAAAAAATTCCCCCCAAAATGCTGACGGATGTGTCTATAAGATTCCCTGTAAAATATGCGATAAAGTTTATTTTGGTCAAACTGGTAAAAGTCTTGAACTAAGATTAAAACAACATAAATATAGCATTAGAACTGGACAAGATTCTAATGCTCTATTTATTCATGTGAGAGATTTTAACCATCCAATTGATTTTCAAAATGCTGAGAAGGTTGTATCAAGCAAGTCCATGGTTGAGAGAAATATAATAGAATCATGTTTCATTAAAAGCAGTTTTGAAAATAATATGAATATTTCTTTTGGTTTATATAAATTGGATTCATTTATAATTAATAAAATTTGGGAAGAATTTAATAATAAATTGGACTAATCTTAATTCTTGGGAAGAGTTTCAGGTCCTTTCTTATTTTCCTCTTCACAGAGTCGTGCGATGTTACGCTACTGTGAGGTGTTGTCTTTGTTAGTGTGATGTGACTGTGAGGTGTAGTCTCGCCCCTTATATAAGCCCTTCTTGTCATGTTTCCTGTTATAGTTCCTTGATAATGTGAGTAGTCACGAAAGCGCTTGGAATTCTTCTATTTTTTCATAGTGGTTGTCTTGCATATTTTGATATCACCTGTTTACTGTGATCTTTTTGCATATATATATATATATATATGTTAGTTCATGTCCTTCCTAGTAATCAACATGAGGTGAATTCATCTGTCCTTCCTGATAAGAGTACTGACCATCTAGGTAAAGTTTTTTGTGAAGAAACAAGCTTTGCCCTTGGTTGGTGTATTTTGTTTAATATTTTAAATGCCCCTAAGACAAGGCTTTTACCCCTACGTGCCAGCATTTATGTGCGTAGCATTTTAACTGTATCAGAATTAATTGTTATGTTTTATAATTGCTGATTCAGTGATGTCCCTTCCCAGTGCTGAAGAATTTGGATCTATGATTTGAGCTTCAGACTTTCTAGCAGGATTGTTGCAAAGTCTGATGTGATATTGCACTTGAATTTTAATATTACACTTTGACTTTTATGATGTCCGAAATGACTACTGGTGTTTGGCCAACCTAAGTTCAAGTGGTTTTCCTGTCCAACATATTGCAACCACGCACTATTAGGAAGATCTATATTTCCACTGTTTATCAATCATCCATTTATTTATCTCAACAACAGTGAAATACTGTTGCTAATAAAGAGGATGGGCTGAGTAATGATATCACATATAGGATAACTCTCATTTCTACCATTTTTCGACGATGCTATACTTGGTTAACTTCACCGTTTATCAAGGTTAATATTTCTCCTCTTTTATTGTGATGCACCGAGTTAAACATAGCTTCTTTGCTACAACAAAAGTCGTAGGACTATTATTAGACATCTGAAGGGGGCATTCTTAAAAGCTGGTAAGGAGCTCTTGATTCTAGAAATTACATCTACTTTTCCCTACTTCGGAACAAATGTGTTTACCTTCCATTCGTAAAGCTCTGTATGACCCCTGTGTATTCACCATGTTCCAATGAGACTAACAATAATAATAATTTCACGGCAATGCAAGTTACCAGTTTCTCAGTGTGTGCCTCTGAGACTCTGGCGGCAGAGCAGGTATCGTTTTATCGGATGTTCTCTCTCTTTACCTTCTCGCTAATTCGTTCAATTATATGTTAAGTTTGCCCACCTGTTTGTTCGTTCACTACGAGATTACTCGTTCGTTCCCCAGTCTGTTCTGCCTCTTCGTTCGTTCCTCTGTCTTTTCGTTCCCGCTTCTGTTATTGTAGATTTGGTTTTGGTCGTAGAGATTGTTTTTTGGTTTGTTTAATGAATTTAATAATAATAAATAATAATAATAATAAATAATAATAATAATAATAATAATAATAATAATAATAATAATAATAATAATAATAATAATAATAATAATAATAATAATAATAATAATAATAATAATAATAATAATAATAATAATAATAATAAAATGATAATTATTATTTAATCCATCAAAAGAGTAAAGAACGATCTCTACGACCAAAACCAAATCTACAGTTACTAACTACAAGATAATTATTCTCGTATGCCAAACAAAAAAGTTAAGAAAATGCATATGAGGGTTGTATGAAGCACAGTATCAATCTGTCGTGTCAAAGGTCTATTTGTTACTAGTGAAAACGACTGGGAAAATGCGTCCTTGGCAGTAATTCAGGTGGTCTGTGCTTCAAGTTGGTCGTTCTCCTCATGAGACGACGGGGCGGAGTTCTCTAAATCACCTGAGTATTGTAGATTACAGGTATTGTAGCCTTATGTATAGGCTTCCTGTGAATTACTGGCAGCAAATTGAGAATATTGTTTCTGTGGGGAACTATTGATTATAAATTTATGTTTAATGTTGTACAGCAGTGTATAGAATCAGCACACAAGCGCATGTGTATCAGAAAACACCATATATATATATATATATATATATATATATATATATATATATATATATATATATATATATATATATATATATCATGCTGGCCGTCTCCCACCAAGGAGGGTGACCCCAAGAAAAGAAACACTTATAACATCATTCACACTATCATTGTCTTTGCAGAGGCGCAAAGATACGACAATTTAGATGTCACTCTAAACAGCAAATATCCCAAATCCCTCCTTTAAAGTGTAGGCATTGAACTTCCCACCTCTAGGACTCAAATCCGGCTAACTGGTTTCCCTAAATCCCTTCACAAAACATGACCCAGCTCACACTCCAACAGCTCGTCAAGTCCCAAAAATCATTCGTCTCCACTCACTCCTACCTAACACACTCAAACATGCCTGCTGTTTGTCCGAACCCCTTACACACAAAACCTCCCCTCCCTCCATTTCCTAGGACGACCCCTACCCCTTCTTCCCTCCACTACAGTTTTATACACTCTACAAGTCATCCTATTTTGCTCCATCCTCTCTAAATGACCAAATCACCTCAACAACCCCTCCTCAGTCCTCTGAATTATACTTTTAGTAAGTCAACACCTTCTAATTTCCACACTACGAATTATCAGCATAATATATACGCCACACATTGCCCTTAGATTCGACATCTCCACTCTCTCCAGCCTCGTCCTCGCTGCAACGTTCACAACCCATACTTCACACCCATATAAAAATGTTGGTTTCACTATACTCTTAAACATTTCCTTCTTTGCCTCCATGGATAACGCTCTTTGTCTCCACAAATACCTCAATGCACCACCCACCTTTCAGAAAATGAAGGAAAAATAGGCCCTAATTCTTCGGTGTCGCAATACATTTAAGGCTCTTATACGAATGAATTCGACTGTCTTAACTGTAGTGCCACACCGAGGAATTAGGGCCTGTTTTTCCGTAATTTTCTGAAGGTTGAACCAGAGTTTGCCTCAGAATTATGTGGGATAACTGTGGCCATCTTCCTTGCAATTACAGATGCCTCACTCTTTAAATGTGTTTATTTTTAATGAGACTCATTTCCTTTAAATGGTCCCGTTTACCCGCTTTCTCGTGGATGGGACTCTATAGTTGCCAGTGACTTCCATATCACTGGCAATATAATTATGTTGGTAAAATTACTTACATCATAGAAGAGTCTGACGGAATTTTTGATAATTACCACGTTACTTTCGTTTAGGCTACTATTACAATATCAGCGCTTGTGGGATTTTTCTAATGCTATAATCAACCTTTCTGGCTATGGGTACTGGTATGCCTGGGGGCATTTCCTGTTCCCTTCTCTCTCTCTCTCTCTCTCTCTCTCTCTCTCTCTCTTACTCCAGTGAATACATCCTCTGGGATCGTTTTGGCTCGGACTTCCTAATTTTTTCTGCAACTTTGCAAGTTCCTGATGTGTTGATTGCAACACGAAAGGCCTACAGCTATCATTCTACTCCCCCCATGGTTGTTTTGCTATAAAAATATATATATATATATATATATATATATAAAATATATATATATATATATATATATATATATATATATATATATATATATATATATATATATATATTCTGACACACGTATAATACAGAAATACATGGAGTGTACACACAAGTGTGTGTATACTTTTAGAAATCATGATATGGACATGTATACTCGCGGTTGGTCAGAAGAATCTGAGAATAACCTGAATGCTCTAATGCACATGAATAGCTAAATTTGTGAATTTTAATGTTTGATTTCACTTACCTGGTTGTACTTCCCTATGTGTATGTATGTATGTATGTGTGTGTGTGTGTGTGTGTGTGTGTGTGTGTGTGTGTGCTGGGTTACACTTATAAAGAAAAACACGAATATAACAATTTACTAGGTTATTTTCCTAGGGATACCAAGAGCCAGCTAGAAGGAAATGATGTCAGGGATACTCAACGCTGTCAATAAATATTTCTTTGATTCGAATGCTTTCAGAAAACGAGCTTATATAAAGGCCAGTGGACGCCACCGAGTGATTTTAAAGGGCCCGCTTTCAAAGAGCAAATATGAGAGAGCCCTTCGGTCTTGGGGACTGTGACTAATAGTGTGTACAGGGAGTGAAAGTAGTCTTAATGAGGAATATGGACTTTCAGCTGCTTGTAGTAATTGGATAATGGGTTTCTGTAAGAAGACCTAACTGTTTTTCATGTTTTTTTTAAGTGGGTTTTCGTGTGCTCTGGGAGATTGGAACGAAGTTTGATGGAAACTAACGAACCTCACAGCTCGAATCTGGTGCTACGAGTATATATATATATATATATATATATATATATATATATATATATATATATATATATATATATATAATATTTAGACACTGAATTACATAAGTACATAACTTTCTTAACTGTAGTGTTTGGACTACTCATTTAAGATGAGTAGTCCAAAGACTACAGCGGTTTTCAATAGAGACTAAAGGTATGTTGCATTTATGTTCAACTGTTTTTCCTATACGTCAAGAGATCCAAATAATTAGCCTGTAATAGATATCTTCACTAATCCGAGACCTTAGGAACGGAAACAAGTCAAATTATATGTCGAAAAATTAACGTCCTTGACAAAAGTATCATATGTGCAAAATAAAAACATCGCGCTACAATCACGTATATTTTCCCCTGAGTGCATCTTAAACACAATTAAAAATCCCACACATGAGGGGGAGGAAAAAACTTTCATTCTTTCTTTGAACAATTAAACTATAAACCTCGACCCGTACATAGGCCGCGGCTCGATGAAAGTTTTGCGCTTCTTCTTGCAAGTTTGTTAAAGAAGTTGAACCCGACTAATTAAGGGAGTGAAGTTCCCTCCATCTCAGTGGAAAATTGTGAGACTTTCGAAATAAAGAATTCCATTATGGTGCTTAATATTTTATTAGTTCCCACCGTTTTAAAGTGCAAAAATCTTAATATGGTTTTATCTTAGGCTCAACTCTTTTTCTAAGCGTTTTTTTTATTATCTTCTTGGGATCTCCCGGCAAAAATTACACAACTTTTACCGCAGTTGTTATTATTAATTTTTATTGATGTTGTGGTTATTGTAGTTGCAGTGGTTGATGTCGCCATTTTTGTTATGGTTGTTGTTTGTAGATCAGGGTAATATACACACAGAGGAGCGTCAAAGTGCATATGCAAAAACCGTTTACCGTCACTTTGACACCTCGTCACCCACCTACCATCACCTCCCGTCACTTGTCACCCGTCGCCGTCTGTGCTCGGTCACCCGTCACTGCTTCTCCTTTGTCATCTGTCCCCCGTCACCTGTCCCTTGTCACCTGGCACCGCCAAGTCGTGGGGAAGTTTGTGAGAGGCAACTCAGCTGTTGATGCCTCGTAGATCTCTCCTTCTTGGTGTAAAATTCTTGAAAATTCACTTTGCTGGCACTACCGCCAAGGGAAGGGTAGACGAGGGATGTGGCAGGGATGGGAGAAGGGAGAGAAGATAGAAGGGGATGACGGAGGGAATAAAAGGGATAGAGCAGGAATTGTGAAATGTGGCGGAAAGCAGGTTGGGGAAAAGAAGGGAGGGGGAGAAGCGGAAGAGTAGAGTGGAAGATGGCCAACAAGAAGTGTGGGGGGAAACAAGAGGAAAAGGAGGCAGGAGAAATGTGATGGAGAATACAGGGAGAGAAGAGAATAAGTGACATGAAGCTCGGAGAGAGGGAGACGCGTGGAAGGAAAAGAAAACAGAAGAGGTGGAGAAGCAAAAGAGGGAGGAGAGGAGCGAAGGACCAGAGAATGGAATGGAAGCGAAAAAAAAGTGGATAGAGAAATGAGCTGAAGATAGGGTAAGGAAAGAAGAATGAGAGATAGATAAGCAGTTAATTCAGCTAAGACAAAGGGGGGTAGATAGAGAAACGAGAAAGAGAAGATTTGAAGAAAGAAAGAAACTGTCCCATTGGTAAACTATCTATTTTCTGTTACGAGTAATATTCACGTTTGATTACCCCATTTAAGAGTGCGGTTACTAGTTTCAGCTCTTTGTCAGTCCCCTTCAGGAGGGGTGCTTCAGTTCTGATGAAGGACTCTTGAGTCAAGGAATTGAGCCAAATGCTTCCCTTCCTTGGATTAAACCTAATTATCTTCTTTTGAACGGTGTTGTATGATCTCAATGGATGAAGTGCTCATCAAGGGGATTCTATCTCACAAACGCAGAATTGAAGGTAACAAGACCTGTCCTCTATGGTCGTAGATGGTGACGGCTGCTAATATTTCCCAAGTGTAGCTTGTACTAGGGTTAAGAACTTTATGTTAGTTACCAACATAGAGTCGGAAGTGTGGTGGGCTTCTAAATTCATGCCTCTTTTTCGAGGATTTGCAACTCCCTCATGTAAAAAAGATATAACCGTTCATTAATATATATATGAATCATCAGTAATAGACAAGACCATATAATATACTTTAACGAACACTGGGAAAGAGTGTAAAAAATTACGGTTTCCATGAATTTAAAAAGACATATATAATATTTTAGAGAATTACATTAATCATCGATATCCAGTGAACGTCAAACGAGGACAAACACTTATAATAATTCACAGACAATCAAACAAAGGATGTAAGATGTCAAAAGAAACTAAAGTACATGAACAGATAACAAAAGTCAATGGGCACCAGGAGAGGTTACGAAAGGTCCTTCGGGGTCAGGAAAAGCCAAAATTTCCTTAATTATTTCGAGAACTGTTTGGGGGTACCCTGCAGACAAATGGATTCTTGGATTAATTAAAGGCGACCTGGGAACGTACCTCCCAGTTGAGATATCTTGGATTCTGCTTCGGTTCTCTCGCTCTCTCTCTCTCCTTTACTCCTATTTCGTGTCTCAGAAAATATGAGGATAAACTAGAGAGGATGCAGAGAAGGGAAATAAAAGTGTAATCTTCATTAAGGAAGAGACCCTTTGACGACGCGGAACACTTACTGTATACTTACGAGACCTGACTACCAGAACCATTTGAACTGCACTGTAACACACTAACGCAACACAAGGGCATGAAACTCCGTAGAAAGAGGTGCAACATAAATGTGGAAAAAGATTGTTATTGTTGTCACTGCAGTAGATTTCCTTCTGTCACTTTATGTACTGAAACCTCTCGGTTCTTTGGAAACCGGTTTGAGAGCAAGATTACCCACGGGAGCTGAGAAGATGCACTTCTGTTGCTGGTTGTGTTGAGAGTTCAGAGCTGAATTCTTCTCCAGGCTGAGGGACTGACCACCTCAAATACTATTTCTCCAAGGTTGATGGACTGATTGCATCATCTTCATTTCACTACTACACCCACTGATGAACTATTCCTTCAATCCGTTCAAGTCATCCATAACATCCGAGTTATCATTCTCAGTTTGTAAACATTTTTTATCCTACTCTGCATCATCTGGAAACCACGATATGTTGGAGTTGATTGTATCTGCGTGGTCGTTCTCATATAGAAACCACGATATGTTGGAGTTGATTGTATCTGCGTGGTCGTTCTCATATACCAGTAGTAGTGTTTGTCTCAGGATTAATTCTTGTGAATGCTTATTTCTTTTTTCCGTCTAATGTTTGATTCGTCTCAGCGATTCTGTTTTTCATGTACTTCCTGAATCGGTTTTGTGTACATCCCGTCACTCCGGATTGAACCTCCGGTTTCTAAATAAGTCTTTGGTTAGGCATTCTCAGTCGCCTTCTGATATTCTGAGAACATTCAAGCTGCCAATCCCTCTTTGCTCTTCAAGATTTCCGTCAACCTTTCGTAGACTTTTTGTAGGCTCTTGAGGCAAAACTTACTATCAATAAAAATTTGCTGGAAATCCAAAACGAAGTTCCATCCCATCAGACGCTTCCTCAATCTTCAATTCCTTCATTTTTCCTTTCCATGACATGCATGTCAAGACTACTAGTCCGCATCGGCGCAACACTGGTTTTTCCATCAGTCTTATAGTTTTTCTCTCTCGTGTGACTTAATATACTGTAACTAATAGCTCGTCAGTGGCATCAACTACTTCTTTCAGTATCATTAGTTATATCTCGTCTGGCTCCTCGAATGTGGTTCTATCAAGCTTTAACAGCCAGTTAATCTTATTTTGTTATGCTAAAGTTCCCCACTTGTGTTATCTTCGCTTTATTAACCTCCAGTATTCACCCTTGTTCCCTCGGGTAGACCGACTGAGAGTTTTCATTTCTTTTATCACAGACCTCTTTGACGTTTCTCGTGGCTATTCCCCAACTCCGTTCAGTCTCTCCACCTGATTTTTTCTCTTAATTTGCCTTGTCTACAGTGTCTTTTTAGTATTAATACGCCTATTACCTTCCTTCTGTCTCTGAGGAACTTTTTCTGATCTTTTGATTTTTTTCCTTATTCTTGATGTGCTGTAATCCTATGATCGCTGAATTTTATCCATATACTGTTGCAGTTCTACTGTGAGTATCCGGTATCTTAGCTGTGATGTTACTCACAGTTACCTGCCGATACTTTTCTGTTACGTAGATCTTCTTAGATTCAGTGATGAGGCCATTTAGTTCAGTGATCCAACAAATCCGATATATGAAGTTCCTCTCCCGTATTCTAGCCTCTGGATTATTTGGAGAATTGACCATTAAAATGATTAGCAATTAGAACTCACTCATTAAACATCAGCACAGGTTCGACAGCACTGTTTATAAATTTCTAGATACTTTACAACGCTAGAAAGTTCCCTCAGTTTTTATAAAATTTACAAATATGAACAATATATACAAATGGGTAAAATGAAGTTGCTTGTTCATCTCCGAAGTGACCCAGTTAATAACTCCAAAAACACTTGCGGTAAACTATCAAGTAATTTTGAGGATAAGACACAGCTTGAATGCTAATCTTGTATTCTGAAAACATTTCCCATTATTTTGAGCTTTACAGTCTACCTGGAGGGTGTTCCAGGGGTCAACGCCCCCGCAGCGCGGTTCTTGACCAGGCCTCCAGATGGATCAGGGGCTTGTCAACCAGGCTGTTACTGCTGGCCGCACTTAGTCCAACGTATGAACCACAACCCGGCTAATCGGGTACTGAATTTAGGAGCACAGTCCCTCTAAAGAAAATCTTCTGAAAGTCTTATAAAAATTCCAAAATTTAAAATTTAAAAAAAAAAAATATTTGTAGAGCATAAACCACAAATATAATTAGATTCAAAAGCTCATAGAATGTGCGCCATTTATTTTGCTTTGGTTGGCAGAACGCCATTTCGATTTAACTACAAGGAAATTCAATAGAGGTGGGACCAGCACCAGGGTTGGGATACTCGGAGAGCACAGCCATCACAGACAAGTGCCATCAATTACCTAACCTAACATGTGGAGGACACCACGAGAGTCAGAGGGAAGATCCTCTGTTTCCACTTACACCTGTAACTACACCTGTAAGTACACCTGTAGCTACACTTCTACTTATATTTGTAAACTACATCCTTACTAATAGGTGTAGTTACACTGCATCAGTAAAGTCATCCCTATTAATACCTACACACATCCACGTACGTACGTACGTCTCCATGAGACCAACTTGCCGGAAATGCATCATCGCCTCTCTCGATCGATAGGTTGGTTGACCGGTAGAGGGAACCAATGAATTTATTGGTGGCGGAAGATCACCTCTCTCTTCTCTCTCCTCTCTCTTGCTTCACCTGTCTTTCTGCTTCTCTTCTCCATTTTTTCTCTTTCCTGTCTTGTGTTTCCTTTCTTCCTTTCGTCTCTCCAATGTTTTCATATTTATGGCGTTTTTACACTAATTATTTTCTTTCTCTCTCTTCCATCTCATCTTTTTATTTTCCCACTCTTCTCTTTCTGTTCTAGCCTTCCTCCATCTCTTCCACCTCTCATTTTTGTCTTTCTCTCCCGTTTTATCTAATTTTTTTATATATTTCCTACCTCTAGTCTCTTTCTCATCATTTTCCTTGACTCACCCCTTCCCCTTTTCGTATCTTCTCTTTCTCTTTTCATTCCTCCTGCATCCCACCTCTTTTCTCTCAGCATTCTCTGTACTCTCCCTTTACTCTTCTGCCTCCACTCCTTTCTTCCATTCCTCCATCAAGCTAACAAGCTCACTTCTGTCTAATGGCCACTAACGTTACGTCCATTTGACGACAAAGGGTAACGATGGAGGAGGAGGAAGAGGAGGAGGAGGAGAAGAAGAAGAAGAAGAAGACGATGATGGTGAAGGAGGAGAATGAGCACGAGGAGGAAGAGGAAGAGGATGAGCACAAGGAGGACGGGGAGGAGGAGAAGAGGACCAGGAGGAGGAGAAGAGGAGGAGAAGGGAAGGAGGAGGAGAAGAAGAAAGAGGTGGTGGTGGAGGAGATATCATGAACGACCAAATAGATTTTGATCCGGAATATAATAAACAAGAATTTTAAACTTAAGTTATTCAATGGAAAAAATAGGAATGAAGAGAAAGGTGAGTACATATTGGTGAGGACACACACACACACACACACACACACACACACACACACACACACACACACACGATTGATCATGTAAAAAGCACCGGCGAACAGCCAGATCCAAGACCAAATTTCCTGTTATTTATGTGTATATTCCGTAACATAAAAGACGTATGTATAAATTAACTAAGCAGTAAAGATACCATCTGTGCTTTGCTCTAAAATAAGCAGAGGTAGAATAACAGCTCTTATCTAGTAACATATTTGCTGGAACTCTTAGGCCAGCTGCCCTGGAAACCTAAAATTAGAGAGAAGACAGAAACAGAGAGTAAGAGCTTCACGTTTTCTAAATGGCTGCTACATTAAAGCCATAAAAGACGTGAGTCAGGTCTTCCAAGGAGAACACACTAGACGTGAGTCAGGTCTTCCCCACAGAACACACTAGACGTGAGTCAGGTCTTCCCCACAGAACACACTAGACGTGAGCTAGGTCTTCCCCACAGACCACACTAGACGTGAGCCAGGTCTTCCCCACAGACCACACTAGACGTGAGCCAGGTCTTCCCCACAGACCACACTAGACGTGAGTCAGGTCTTCCCCACAGACCACACTAGACGTGAGCCAGGTCTTCCCCACAGACCACACTAGACGTGAGTCAGGTCTTCCCCACAGACCACACTAGACGTGAGCCAGGTCTTCCCCACAGACCACACTAGACGTGAGTCAGGTCTTCCCCACAGACCACACTAGACGTGAGCCAGGTCTTCCCCACAGACCACTCTAGACGTGAGTCAGGTCTTCCCCACAGACCACACTAGACGTGAGTCAGGTCTTCCCCACAGACCACTCTAGACGTGAGTCAAGTCTTCCCCACAGACCACTCTAGACGTGCGTCAGGTCTTCCCCACAGACCACACTAGACGTGAGTCAGGTCTTCCCCACAGACCACACTAGACGTGAGTCAGGTCTTCCCCACAGACCACTCTAGACGTGAGTCAAGTCTTCCCCACAGACCACTCTAGACGTGCGTCAGGTCTTCCCCACAGACCACACTAGACGTGAGTCAGGTCTTCCCCACAGACCACACTAGACGTGAGCCAGGTCTTCCATGCAGACCACACTAGACGTGAGCCAGGTCTTGCATGCAGACCACATCAAACATGAGGCAGGTTACTCCCAAGGCCACTACAAAGGTAAGTGTGGAAAAGCACGGAGACTCGTGTAGTGTAATGTCTCCCCCGTGTGTACACTTATACTACGAACACTTTTCATCCAAAGTAGTGTACTGCACTCACGCGTCTGCACGTTGTGATTGTGTGTGTGTGTGTGTGTGTGTGTGTATTTACCTAATTGTGGTTGCAGAGGTCGATTCATCGCTCCTGGCCCCGCCTCTTCACTGGTCGCTGCTAGGTCCACACTCTCCCTGCTCCTTGAGCTTTATGATACCTTTTCTTAAAGCTATGTATGGATCCTGCCTCCACTACATCACTCTCTAGACTTTTCCACTTCCTGACAACTCTATGGCTAAAGAAATACTTCCTAACATCCCTGTGACTCATCTGAGTTTTCAACTTCCTGAGCTCCCAGAAGCCGAAGAAATATTTCCCGACATCCCAGTAATACATTTGTATTTTTAACTTTCAACTGTGTTTTTATGTATCTGTTTTCATTTCTAGAACAGTTTATCATTTTCTACCCTGTGAAGTCCTTTCTATATTATGCATGTTGATATATTTTCTTAATTTGTTCTTATATCCTGTAATGCTTTAAGGTTCTCATCCATTAATCTGTTCTCAGAGTTCATTTTCCTTAGCTTCGGGACTAGTCTCGTTCGACTTTTCTCAGCTCTTGGAATTTTCTCAGCTCTTGACATACTCGAACATTCTTGGATATTCCAAGATGAGCCTGAAATAAGTTGTTTATAGATTTTTTTTTAAAATCCTCAAATCTAATTTTAGATTTACCAAACATGCATTTGCTACCGAATGTATTTGGTTTAAGAGTGTATCTGATGATATCATACGTACTATGTTCACCATTTGGGTCTTTTCCATAAATTATGTTTACAGATTTTTTTCCTAAAAGTTCCACTCAGATTCCGGTCTTTTTTTCCCCTTTCCTTAATTATCATTGCCTTGTGTTTGCTGGGATTGAATTCCAGTGCCCATTTTTCAAACCGATCTTGACTCAAATATTTCGTGCACTTGAATATTATAAATTAACTTAATCTAGATTTTATCTAGATGTTCGGAAAATGTTTCTGCTCTCTCTCTCTCTTTCTCTCTCTCTCTCTCTCTCTCTCTCTCTCTCTCTCTCTCTCTCTCTCTCTCTCTCTCTCTCTCTCTCTCTCTCTCTCTCTCTCTCTCTCTCTCTCTCTCTCTCTCTCTCTCTCTCTCTCTCTCTCTCTCTCTCTCTCTCTCTCTCTCTCTCTCTCTCTCATTGAACACATGGCTATGGGAGCTTGTTGAGTCCCATAGCCTTTGAAGTATCTAACCCACTCAGAAGTTTGTTCACATCGTTCCTTTGTGTGAAGCCATGCACTCGTTCGTATACCTTTTTTCTTTAACCCACAGACTTCATTCTTTTGCCTTGTTGCCTTTCTCTTAAACTCGTTATTATTTTCATGCGAGTGCGTTGCAGTTTTGATATGGCATTTGCTGTTGTACCATTCTTAAAATTTGTCATAGTTTCTTCTTCCACTTTTATGTTAGTTTTTAATTATGTTCTCTTTTTTTTCTGCCTATCACTATCTATAGTTTTTCGATGCTTTTGTAGCTATAGTTTTTTCCTCATTCCGCCTCTGGTTAAATCACAAGTTGTCTCTGTTCTTTTCATTGGGTATGATTTCCTCCTCTGCCTCCTGGTACTGTTTTCTAGGCACTCTGACATCTCATTCGTTGACTTTTCTTTCAGTTCTTTTTCTAAATGTACTGTATTCTTCACCTTGTATAGTATCATTTTCTCAAATCTGACCTGAAGTTTTCTATCACTGTTTCCATCGTTTCAGTATTTTACGCTTCTGGTCTCAAATTAGGGTCTCAGTTTTCCCAATCTGTTTTAGTGTGAATGCAATCTCTCACGAATAGCAGCTGGGCTTTGGTTATATTGTCTCTTCTTGCCGTTGTTCTTGTAGTAACCAACCAGTTCTTGGTTTCTTCGTATTGCTGACTTAAACCCCTGCTATTTACAGGTGGGTTATAAATCCTGTTACTATTACTCTGGGCTTCTCAGTCTTGATCGCGACCACAGTGTAGCAGTATGATTTATTTCTGTTTACGTCTTCAAGACTCCTCTGTTTTCTCTTTAGCAGTACTGTTCCTACCCCTCCCTGTTTCCTCTTTCATTCCAAAGTAATTGATATCCTGCTAGGAATATTACACATGATATAATTTCAATCATTTTCGTCTCTCTGGAAGCTATGATGCTTGGAGATGCCTCCGTGATTTGCTCTTTCAATTCGTAACTTTTGTTTGATATTCCATCAACATTCTTGTAATCATACTTTGACACTTTTTTTTCCTATTTCTGAGCTCCGCTCTGAAGAAGTCACTCGAGGCGATACGTATCCTTTAATAAATGTCCTGAATGTACATAAGTGGCTTTTTCCACGTCTTGTCGCTATCACCATACCACTTATTTTCAGGTCGTACTCTCGCCTACCTACATCCACTCTATGTACTTCTCCACATGATTTCTTCTTTCTCTTTCTGTCCTGTCCCTGTCCCCCTCTCTTATATATACTGGCTCCCTCACCTTCGTGTGTTAGTGTCACTTGTAAATGGTGCAACTCGGACCGAAATGTCATTCCTGAGGGACCAAAGAAACGACTTCAGTCCACATTTCTTAAAAATTTTGGGTCTACTGTATATGAGTTTTTTTTTTAAATAATGATTTTAATATTGTGTAATTCATTGCTAAATAACAGTTAAAATATAAATTTAAAAAGTTATTAAAGTATCATGTAGGCTAGCCGTTGCTGGTTACAATGGGGTCTCCATAACAGTTCAAGCTTCAGGGCCCAAAAAACTTAGGTTCGCCACTGTATAGAATATAATATATTCAATTTTTCCCCCTCCCACTCATCTCCAAGAATATATTCACAGCTTCCAGTCCAATGCTTCTCCATCCATCAATTCATCCTTCACCTCCTCCGTGTGAGAGATTATACGTGTCCTCCACTAGGCACATGGCACATAAGTGTGTCCGTAGCTGCAGTGAATCACGTAGCCTAACACAGGATGCATACATTCCTGGTCGTAGTGTATGCCGGAGTTAGAATACGTCTCCATGGATGCAGTGTATCATGGAGCTAGACAAAGGATACGTGTTCATAGCTGCAGTGTATATATGTGAATCTGTGTCCATGATGTATCACGTAGCCAGGCGTAGGGCATATGTGTCCGTGGCCGCAGTGTGTCACTGAGCCGGACACAGAAGACGTGAGACCAAAAATTGATGTGACGTTCAAGATAGAGGAAGGAAGGAAAAAAATTAGGAATTTGATGAGCTTGTCCTTGTGGGTATGTGGGGGGAGAGGTGGGGAGAGGTGGGGTGAAGAGGAGGTGGGATAGAAGAGGCAGAAGGAGGAGATGGGAGAAAGGGGGATGTGGTGCAGAGATAAGATAGAAGAAAGTGGTAGATGAGATTTGAGGAAGAAGGTGGGAGAAGAGGGGAGGAGGTAGGGGAAAGAAATGGAAGAGAGGAGGTGGGAAGAGGAAGGTAGGAGAATGTGACGGAAGAGAAGGGGTAGAAAGAAATGGAGAAGAATGTAAAGAGTCAAAGATGTAAGGAAGGAGAGAGGAGGGAGGTAAGATAAAGAGGGAGGAACGATAATGAAATAAAGTAAAAGAGGTAAAGAGAATAAAGAAATTGGAATGTGAGGTAATGTGAGGTAGTAACTGTGTGAGTATACACACACACACACGCTGATTCACATTCACTCACACTTGAACTCACTTACTCTCTCTCTCTCTCTCTCTCTCTCTCTCTCTCTCTCTCTCTCTCTCTCTCTCACGAGTAAGGGTCTTAAGCACCTGGAAATGAAAAACAGACAAGCTTCATCCAAAGAAGTAGAGAAGTAGCTTCAATTCCTTGAATCAATCTCACTTCCCCAGCACCTGGAAACCTTCACTGAAGGGACTCACAAAACATCTAAATGTATTAAAGCGAAGCATTCACCCGAAACATTCACGGAAATTAAAACTGATTCATTCTCGACTTCATACAAACTTCATCTCAAATCATATGCCGATTCCCACGTTATTTTTTTATCTAATTAAACAGAGAGAGTCGTGCATCCCATCAATTTCGTGGATCACTTTACGAACCCCAACATATATGGATGGGGCTCGTGGCTGCCATAATTCACCAGAATTCGCTTTAAAAAGAGTTTGGCCTTCTGTAGCCCTTGTCTGCGTCGCTCCCACAACGGATTTACGACCTGAGGTGGAGCGTGTGTGTGAGGGAATATAATTCGAAGGGCTGTTCTTGTTCTTCCACTGAGTGTAAATGATCTTTTGGACCCTTTCTTAGTCTTTTTGTTGTTGTTGGTTGTTGTTGTTAGTTGTTGTTGTTGTTGTTTTTCGTCTTTTGTTTTTTCATCTTCTGAAAGTAAATGATCTTTCGGAACCCATTCACTTTTTTTTACTGAAAGAAAACGAGCTTATGGAACATATTCTTGTTTTTTTTTTGGGTTTTCCTAAGTGTAAATGAAACCATTTTTCTTCTTCCACTGAGTGTAAATGAACTTTTAGAACTACCTTCAGTCTGCATGGGGTGAAAATAACCCTATTTATCTTCTTGATTTTGAATAAATGATCATTTGAATTTGTTCGTTCTCCCACTGGGTGAAAATAACACTGTGGATCCCCCTTCTCTTTTTTTTTTACCCATTTTGAGTGAAGGATCTTGCATGTGATCCTCTTTTGTTTTCTTGGGTGTAAATGATATTGCAGAATCACTTCTTGTTCTTCTCCTCGGTGTTAATGATTTTGTTGGCCTTCTTCTTGTTCTTCCACTGGATGTAAATTATCATGTGGATCCTCCTCTTATACTCCCACTGGGTATAAATTATCATGTGGGTTCTCTTCTTGTTCTCCCACAGGGAGTAAATTATCATGTGGGCTCTCTTCTTGTTCTCCCACAGGAAGAAAATTATCATGTGGGTTCTCATCTTGTTCTCCCACAGGGAGTAAATTATCATGTGGGTTCTCTTCTTGTTCTCCCACAGGGACTAAATTATCATGTGCATCCTCGTCTTGTTCTGCCAGAGAACTGAAATTATCATCTGGATCCTTTTCTCTTCGCACAGTGTGTAAATCAACATGTGTGTCTTGTAGATGAATGGTTCAGAGAACCATGACTACAGCATATAAGCCACCTCTACGGCCCTGTGCTGTACTTCTACAAGATTGATGGACTGAACACATCGACTCCAGCTTGAGGGACTGATTACCTCAAACTCCTCCTCTCCTTACACCTTTCTACTTTGTATTGGACTGATGAAGCCACTGTGTAGCGAAACGTTTCCTCAATAAAGATTCCCAAATGTTGCATATGTGTCTAATTTAAATATATGTGTGTCCTCTTGTTCACTCGGAGTAAATGATCTGGCATATGATCTTGTTCTATTTCTTTCACTGGACGCAAATATAACCTTCTGAAAACCCTAACGTGGAACCTTTAACCACTGATATACAGTACTTTTAATTTTTGGACTTAATAATATATAGGTTTTCCTGGATATCAAGAATACCTTGCTGACATTCAACCTTGGGTCATGTTATATATGTGAAATTGTATTCGTAGATTAATTCCAAATTTCATTGACACGTTCTCCTTCAGCAGCATCAAGGAGGGTGCCTTGATGCTGCTGAAGGGATCTTTAATCAAGGAATTGGAGCCACTCTTCCCTTACTTGGATCAAATCTGATTGCATCTCGTGTCTCAGACGAAGTATGACACCAACGGATTTAGCGATTTCCATGACTATAGTGTGATGCTACTGATACTGTTAGTACTAATACTACTACTACTACCACTGATATTTTTCCTTCTGCTACCGTTTCTACTGTTGCTACTACTGATACAACAGCTACTACTACTGTTGCTGCTGCTGCTCCTAATGCTGCTGCTATTATTACTACTAATACCACTACTTCTGCTGCTACGACAACTATTACTACTACTACAAAAAAATAATAATAAATTTTCACTATCAGATTACAGACGAAGAGCATTCAAATACGGGCACATTTACCGAAAATACGTTTTCTTATCGTTTTTATGTGCGTGTGTGTATGTGTGTGTGCGAATGAGTGTGTGTGTATGTGTGTGTGTGTGTGTGTGTGTGTGTGTGTGTGTGTGTGTGTGTGTGTGTGTGTGTGCGCGCTTGAAACTTATCTTATTTATGAGATTTTCTAGGCATTTTAATTTTCGTTCTCTAATTGAATTCCAAGTTATCTAAAACCGCTGATATGAATTAGATCGTATTTTATCCTTATGATCAATTTAAATTTCGGGGTAGGCTGCATATTCCGCTTGCATTGTTTGATGCTCTACGCTGCAATCACATTATTTTCATGAATATAATAATTTGTGTGTGTGTGTGTGTGTGTGTGTGTGTGTGTGTGTGTGTGTGTGTGTGTGTGTGTGTGTGTGTGTGTGTGTGTGTAAAAACAAGCACTCTCAAAAAAAATAGTAAAATTCTAAGCGCTTTCGTGATTTCACACATTATCGAGAAGCTGTAAAAATAATGGAACAGCAGAAGGCATGTAAGGCGAGATTACACCTCACGGTCGACATACGACACCTCATCCTTCCCTTGATAATGCTGCTGCTGCTGAGATGGTCAAGAACCTGACAAACGTAGCTTTGATTCTTCCCAAATTTTATTAATTGTAAATGAATCTAATTTGTATAATCCTGAACCAATATTCATATTAAATTCAAAACTACTTTTTAGTATAACTCTATTATGATGTGAAGAACAATAGTGCACGTAAGAATTTTTTTTTTTATATATAATTTGAATTTAAAATCATGGTTCCCTTTAATAATTAATACATCTAGAAAAGGCAATGAGCTATTTCGTTCAAACTCAACAATAAAAACTTATAGAATGAACCAGACTATTTAATTTAACAAGGATATGGAATATATCTATTTTTATTAGGCATTAGATGCAAAAAAAAATCATCAACATATCTGTACCACTTAGTTCTATTGGGAAGGATTTTGTTAAGCGTCTTTTTCAAGATATATATATATATATATATATATATATATATATATATATATATATATATATATATATATATATATATATATATATATATATATATATATATATATATATATATTTATTTTATTTATTTATTAACACATCGGCCGATTCCCCCCAAGGCAGGGTGGCCAGAAAAAGAAAATCTTTCATCATCATTCACTCCATCACTGTCTTGCCAGAGGGGTGCTTTACACTACAGTTATAAAACTGCAGACACTGTACTTCCCATCTCCAGGACTCAAGTCCGGCCTGCCGGTTTCCCTGAATCCCTTCATAAATGTTACTTTGCTCACACTCCAACAGCACGTCAAGTATTAAAAACCATTTGTCTCCATTCACTCCTATCAAATACACTCACACATGCTTGTGTGGAAGTCCAAGCCCCTCGCACACAAAACTTCCTTTACCCCCCCCCCTCCAACCTTTCCTAGGCCGACCCCTACCCCGCCTTCCCTCCACTCCAGATTTATACACTCTCGAAGTCATTCTGTCTCGTTCCATTCTCTCTACATGTCCGAACACCCTCAACAACCCCTCCTCAGCTCTCTGGATAATAGTTTTGGTAATCCCGCACCTCCTCCTAATTTCCAAACTCCGAATTCTCTGCATTATATTCACACCACACATTGACTTCAGACATGACATCTCCACTGCCTCCAGCCTTCTCCTCGTTGCAACATTCATCACCCATGCTTCACACCCATATAAGAGTGTTGGTATAACTATACTCTCATACATTCCCCCCTTTACTTCCATGGACAAAGTTCTTTGTCTCCACAGACTCCGAAGTGCACCACTCACCCTTTTCCCCTCATCAATTCTATGATTCACCTCATCCTTCATAGACCCATCTGCTGACATGTCCACTCCCAAATATCTGAATACATTCACCTCCTCCATACTCTCTCCCTCCAATCTGATATCCAATCTTTCGTCACCTAATCTTTTTGTTATCCTCATCACCTTACTCTTTCCTATAGTCACTTTCAATTTTCTTCTTTTACACACACACACACACACACACACAAACACACACACACATATATATATATATATATATATATATATATATATATATATATATATATATATATATATATATTACATATATAATATATATATTATAATTTAAACTGGCAAAAGATAAAGACTTTCAAACTTTCTCCGCAGAAAGGCAGGTATTCAACCCAAAAATGCACGCGGAAAATTGCTTGACTTTGCATGTTGTAATGCAATAAGGGTGCAGTCACTTCAAAGCTCCTTTCCTCTTGTATAAGTGCCTGGCGGGCCGTCTCCTGCGACACCCAAAGTTGTGTCAAGATGTAGGTATTTGTAGCTTGTCTGTGTGTATACGAGTATGTGAGTGACCTATTCTCAGTCTACAATTGTGTATGTGTGTGTGTGTGTGTGTGTGTGTGTGTGTGTGTGTTTCAACTTTTAACCGGTTAGTGTATTTGGTTCTTGGAAACTAATGATTTGTCATATCTACTTTTGAAATCATGAATAGAGTTGGCGTCCAGTGCGTCAC
The DNA here is from genome assembly GCA_009830355.1 of Cherax destructor. Taxonomy (NCBI): domain Eukaryota; kingdom Metazoa; phylum Arthropoda; class Malacostraca; order Decapoda; family Parastacidae; genus Cherax; species Cherax destructor. The sequence goes on along the minus strand of WNWK01000669.1, from coordinate 89,407 downwards.
CATGTAGTCCACTGCACTTGTTCTCATCACTCATACAGCTGTATGATCCCTAGTGGATTTAGCGCTTAGTTATGATTGTAATCATAATTATCACTCATTCTGGAAACGTGTTTCCCAATAACCATATAGCGAATCTGGATAATTACAGTAGCTTAAATTTATCCACTCTTTTATCTGGCAACTTCCAAGTAAACAATTTTTTTTTTCCATTTTGTCAATTCCCATGATTATCTCGTATGTCGTTATTAAGTCTCCCTTGCCTTTCCGCTCTTTCAATGACACGAGTTTCTAATTCCTTAATTCCTCCTCTAAGCACATGTTTATTTCTTCTGGGACTGGTTTGGTAGCAATTCTCTTAACTTTCCATTTTTGTTTTCGTGGAGCATGTTTGGGCTCCATGCTTGTGCAGCATACTCGAAAAATTATTCTGATGTATGTGACATTCATCATCCTAAAGGATTAGCTCTTTAAGTTTTTGATGGCAGAAGACAGGTTAGGTTAGATCTCCCCTCTCATAATCTTCATCTCTGACTTGTGGAGTTGCTGCCTAAGGAGGTAACATGATGCCATTGGTTGCTTATCTTTAACTTTTACCTCCAGTCCTTAGCACATATTGAAGTTGAACTCCAACAGCCATATGTTTACCTGTTCCTGCTGTTTGTAGAAATTCTGCATTTTTTACCATTTTCAATTTGCATTTTTTTATGATGAGTTTTGTAATCATCAGCGATATAGGAGATTGTGATATATGGTTTTGAAAACCGACAAGTTGAAGATTGAGACACTTATGCAACATATGGGAATCTATATTAAGGAAAGGTTTCGCCACACAGTGGCTTCATCAGTCAGTGCAAAGTGGAAACGGGTAAGGAGAGGAGGAGTTTGAGGTAATCAGTCCCTCAGCCTGGCTGAGGGACTGATTACCTCAAACTCCTCCTCTCCTTACCCGCTTCTACTTGCACTGGACTGATGAAGCCACTGTGTGGCGAAACGTTTCATTTATAAAGAATCCCATATGTTGCATAAGTATCGATATAGGAGATTGTTTACTACTGACAGAAACAGTGTGAACACCAAAAGTAACCCTTGGGGGACTGCTTGTTTCTTAAACCAATCTGATGCTGTATAACTAACCATTTCCATCTGTCTTTCCCATTTTATGTGCGCCATGAAGCAGTCTTCCCGTCACCACACCGTGAACCACACTCTGGGAAAACGATGAATCTAACAGGAGTCTAATAGTAGGTTCACAGTGGTCAGTATATGGACGTGGTCACCCTCTAGAATCGCTGGAATCCGTGTCATGACTGGACAATCACTCTTCTGATCAGAATCAAATTTCCACCACTGGTAAGGTTTCCTGGACACAGGGTTCATGCTATTATTGGGTGGCATAAGTCCCCTTGCGCCAATTTTTAAATTTGCGCCTACTCACACTGAGCCTACGTAGTATCATCCATTTTAATGCTGTAGAATGCATTACCACTATTTCGAAGAAGCATCCTGTCGTTATTTAATATAAAGGAGTCTCATTATTCATTAAAATTGCTAAATCGGGAGTTATACCGCCCAATAATAGCATGAACCTTTCGTACAATCAAACGAAAAATGGTTATAATCATTATAAAATTTTTGAAAGGGTGGACCGGTAAGCCAGCGGGAGGGCTCGGTCAGATGACCAAAAGCTCCAGCTGCGGGTCATCGTATGACTAAGACCCGCGTCAGGAAACACTTGTCGTGTTTCCTAACAAATCTTACCTAACTTAATCAGTCGTGAAAATTTGATCCGAGCATAATAGGTTTTCTTAAATTATGTGACGTAAAACCTAGATATATATTATTGATATAGTTCTAGATATTACTTCAGGTGTAATTCTAGATATAATTCAAGATATAAATTCTTCATTTTACTCATTGTTAGAAAATGAATGGAGATGCAATGAAGAATTTGATATAACCTAATTCAGCTTTTACAAAAATGAAATGTAGTCTGCTCATCCTTCTCTGTTCGACTTGATTTGCATGATCGTTTTTCATTTCCAATGGAATCTTAAACCAGAATTTATCTTCGCAAAACCCGTGTTAGTCAGTCTGATATAAATCTCTTTCTCTTCAGTTGTTCCCCCAGTTTCTTTACTGTTATTTTTTTCACTACTATTATCACAGACCTGCATTACTCACCTGCCTGTACCTTCTATTAGATGGGTATCACATAGGACTTTATCGAAGTCTGATATGTCTTTTCTCAGAAGTAAACAATTGTATATTTCTGTAGGCTCCTACTTTCAGTTCGTATGTTGATAATCTTGTCAGGTGCCATACCTATTGTCGTACCTAGCACACCTAGGTATTGAAATACCTCTTCGATTGTTACTAAGACATTCCTCAGCTTGATATTGCATTTGCCCTCCTGACTTCCAGCATTGGCTTTTGTTTACCCCTAATAATCTCTTGAAATCTTCAATTTAGTTCTTTTCATGGATCTCCTTGTCATTGTGTGTGTGTGTGTGTGAGTGTGAGTGTGAGTGTGAGTGTGTGTGTGTGTGTGTGTGTGTGTGTGTGTGTGTGTGTGAGCACGCGCTCACCTATTTGTACTCACCTATTTGTTGTTGCAGGGGTCGATTCACAACTCCTGGCCCAGTCTCGTCGCTGGTTATTACTAGGTCCACTCTCTCCCTGCTTCAAGAGCTTTAACGTACCTCTTCTTAAAGCTATGTATGGTTCCTGCCTCCACTACATCATTCTCCAGATAGTTCCACTTCCTGACAACTCTATGACTGAAGAAATACTTTTTCACATCCCTGTGGTTCATCTGAGTTTTCAACTTCCAGTTGTGACCCCTTATTGCTGTGTCCCATCTCTGAAACATTCTGTCACTATCCACTATGTCAGTTCCTCTCAGTATTTTATGATATTAAGTCCCTCCTATCCCTCCTGTGTGTGTGTGTTTGTGTGTTAGTTACAAGTTGTAAAAGGCACTTGTCGATAGACATTTGGCCTGTTGAGTGACGTGTGTTTACGTGTGTGTACCTAAAATAAACATCTCTACCTGAAAATCAACTCATTATCCGCCACACCAGCATCACGTGCCTTGCGTAGGATGGGGGAGAAGAGTGTTTTCCCTGCCAGTGTCCACTCTTAGAGGCTGAACCAGCAATTTTCTGGACAAATAAGAGCATGCGGCAGAATGAGTGTTGCAAACAGCCGTGGCGATCGTTACACAGCTCAAAGACTGTCAAAACAGGGGATTGCAGGGAGTTTTTCCCCGCTAAACCTGGGATACTTTGCTCCCTAGCTGAAGTCCTTTGGTGAAAGGTCAAATGAGGCAGAGTCAAGAGAATCCAGATCAGATTTTCCTGAGGATGATCTAGGAAACTAGACGGTAAGCCTGGATAATAGACGCTAAAGGAGGGCAAAAGACGGTAAGTGAGGGTAATAGCCACTAAGTGTGGGTAATAGCTAAGTGTGGGTAATATTCAATAAGTGAGGGCAATAGCCACTAAGTGAGGGCAATAGCCATTAAGTGAGGGCAATAGCCACTGAGGGTAATAGCCACTAAGTGAGTGCAATAGCCAGTAAGTGAGTGCAATAGCCACTAAGCGAGTGTAACGGACACTAAGTGAGTGGGACTTGACACGAAATGAGGGCGATAGATACTGAGGGGAATAGCCACTAAGTGAAGGCAATAAACCCTATGTGAGGGATATTGACAATAATCGAATCACTGGAATCTATGAGAGGCATTTAGAAGCTAAGCGACGGCTATTAGACGTTCAGCGAGGTCAAACTTGGTTAAACGAGGTCAAGTAGGTCAACGATGTCAAGGTAGGTCATACAAAGTCAAGGTAAGTCAAACAAAGTCAAGGTAATTTAAACGAGGTCAAGGTAGGTCAAACGAGGTCAAGGTAGGTCAAACAAGGTTAAGGTAGGTCAAACGAGGTCAAGTAGGTCAAACAAGATCGAGTTATGTCAAACGAGGTCAAGATTTACAGGTTTACTAGCGAAGGGGTGAAGGGTCATGGAATATGCCCTAGTTCATTACTTCATCCTCTCTCCCCCTACACTAATATTTGTTCTACACACGTTGTTTCGCTGTTTACGAATCCCATTATCCCCCTCTTCTTTTAAAAACCCCTTTTGCCTCCTTGCCCCATTCCTCCCTCTTTCCCTTACCTTATCTTCCTTCTCTCCTCCCATTTTTTCCTCCACCTTGCGCCTCTTCCTTCTCTCCGATAAAGCTTTAAGCGACCCGAAGAAAAAGAGGAAGAAGCAGCAGCAGAAGACACAGAAGCAGCAGCAGCGGCAGTGGATGTAGAAGTGTAATGCTGAAAGATGTGACAATGAAGACAGGCAACAGCTGCTGCTGCTGCTGTCACCGTTGCCGCTGCAAACCGTATCTTCACTATCACATCTTTCAGCATCACACTTCTAAATCCACTTAACTATACAACAACTGTCCCTTCATTAATATATATAGCTTCGTCGCTGATAGAATCCTGTAAATGAATTCCCGTCGCTGTATTATTTGTTGACAATCGTCGCAGCATTTCATTTTAAATCACTGGTCAGGACAATTTTCTCTCTGGCCACGTCGTACCCACAGAAAATTTTGCCAGATAAGCGACATCAAATTGCATTTTTTTCCCTTGTCTCTCGGTGAGTGTTGGTCCTACTTTTCAAACAAGGACTTTTGTACACAGTTTAATTGTATCCAACCACAGCTTGTTTCAAAGCCTTAATTTTACACCTATGAATTTACAGGCTCCGAGCAGTTATCCTGCAGCAATTCATTCCCTCAGGATGCGACCCGGAAACGTCTCTTAGGAAACTTGTTCATTCGTCACGACTCTACAAAGACTGAACCCGGGTCTTTGTGAGAAGGTTCTGTCAGTGAGCGATGGGCTTTTAAACTTGAGACGATGTCTCTCTTCTGATAAAGCAGCATTAGTTACACATCCTTGCTTTATAAAGCTGACAGATTAAAGGAGAATTTCTCAATGATCTCATAACCCAGGCACATTATTACTCCTCTTGGTTTAGTGCTTCCCTAAATAATAATAATAATAACGATAATAATAATAACAACGATAATAATAATAATAGTAAGTATAATAACTAATAATAATAAGTATAATAATTAATAATAATAAGTATAATTACTAATAATATAATAATAAAACGATAATAATAATAATAATAATAATAATAATAATAATAATAATAATAATGACCAGAAGATAGTCACAGTGACATAAGGAAACTCTGATGCTCTCGGAGATGCAATGTAATTAATTTTCATGGAGGTTCATTATCCCTTAAGGAGGGTAGGAAGTTACCTTGCTGCTTGTGAAGGTCTATTGATCCAAACACTTGGAGCTATTCTCTTTTTTTCCTCTGGCTCAAACCTGATAACCTCTCATTCCCCCAGACGCTGTATAATTCCTACAGTTTTAGCTCTTTTCCATCAGTATAAATGACTGCCCCGCTTATTAAACTTATGTAATTGAATTTCTCACATACGGTTTACAACATTTTTTTAATTTAGTTAGGTTAGGTTAGGTTAGGTTAAGGAAGGTTAGGCTACACTGCCGTCTATCCATAATTATAACATACCACAACGGAAATAAACGAAGTCTATGATAAAGGCGATAGAAAAATCCGCCGCGCGAACAGAATACGATAACCCAAAATCCTTGGTAAAGATAACTATGTGAGATTTTCACTGTTTAAGATGCCTTCATCAGTCACCCATTTGAATGTCTTTACATCAGTGAAATACACTATGTGATTAAGAGGATGAGGTACCCCAGTCCTCTGTAGCTCAACGTTGGCATAGTCCATTAATAGGCAGAGGAACGACAGCTCAACTACAACGCACTAATTATAATACGACGCCCTCACGAGGTCCAGGAGATAGAAATGAACAGTTTCAAGACACCCAGAGATTTAGATGTACTCAAGAAATCCAGGGGTTGTAGCTTAACAGTCGCAAAAAGTGAGGAATCGTTGATCAACACCCGAATGATGAATAGACACACAAATACACTTTAATGTAATTCTTTATTGACAGCGTTTCGCCCACGCAGTGCGTTTTCTCCAAGTCTTGAAAAAGCCCACGGCATGGGGATAATGTTGTCAATAAAGGATAGACTCATAATGCATTTTTGTATATATTTATCATATCGTTATTTTATATCACTTCCATCACCTAGAAAGATGCTCTGGAGCTGGAGGTCAGCACCCTCTAGACTACCGCTTCAGTTGGAACCAATCAAACACTAATAAAATAACAATAATTACTTGCCGACACTTGACATTCCATTTCCGTAGATTTCTGTTAACTTAATACCAGAAGTCGGGGAGACCGGTTGTCAGGGTAGAGGGAAGGTCTTCCTGTTCTATCACAGAAACCAGTAGATTGATCGTAATAAAACTCACTATTTAGCCTGGTTTTGCATGGGATATTCTCGATCGTAACAATATAAAAAATGCGCTTATAACGATGTTTTGGGCCGACGGCATTGTTTCTCTTTGTATGTTTGCGATAAAAAAATCTCGGTAAAAGGGAATTGTATAATAATTATATTGTGTAGGTTCTAGGCGGTGCGAACCGTGCCAACATACTGTTTGTGTCTCCGAGACAGACTGTGTAATACTTGCAACCCTCATTGCTGTTACCGTGAATATGTTAGGTTTAACGTAACAGAGGCAAGAGATGTTTGCTCGGTACTTGACAAGTAATCTGAAAAATCGATGCATTTCCAGATGTACTCCTTGTTAGCCTATAAATAGAACCCATGTGATACCCATGAATCACTCACAAATTAAATTAGAATAAAACCTTTGCGGAGAACTGAGGAGAAATTGTTGAGTGGGGCCAGACAGAGACCACAGTATTCACTGCAAGGTACACTAACACTGCAAGGTACACTAACACATCCCTCCACCAGTTTCATTTCAATACTGAAATTTAGTTTCCAGCACATCTAATTATTCAATTTTATCAGATAGCTTACTAGTTAAATTATTTATTCATTATTAACTGTTGCAGAATATTATTAACAATTTTACTATTTAATAAATTTAATTTTTTTTATTGTTTTAATTTACACAGCTTGATTTATTGACGGTTTCCGCATATTATCATCTTTCCCCATTCCCCCCCGCTAATTAACATAGGTGATATGAGGCTTCGCTTAAAATTTCAATTTAATTTACCGATTTCTAAGTTCTCCTGTGTGTAAGTAGGAAACCCCTAAATAATACTGTCCTCAAAAAATGTAACAAAAAATGTGAATATTTGTGTAATGATGTAGTAATAGTGATAACATCCTTTTATATCCATTTTCACTGTTCCTCTGCATCATTATTTAACTAGGTATTTGCCAAAGTATCGGTATCTGAGAGTATCGGCCGATACTTTTAATATATTAATATTACATGTGAGGGGTTACTCATACACACACACACACGCGTGCGCATACACACACACACACACACACACACACACAAAGACCTTGGAGTGAGTATAACGCCAAGCACGTCTCCGGAGGCACACATCAACCAGATAACTGCGGCAGCATATGGGCGACTGGCAAACCTAAGATTAGCGTTCCGTTACCTTAACAAGGAATCGTTCAAGACACTGTATACCGTGTACGTCAGGCCCATACTAGAATATGCAGCACCAGTCTGGAACCCACACCTGGTCAAGCACGTAAGGAAACTAGAGAAAGTGCAAAGGTTTGCGACAAGGTTAGTTCCACAACTCAGGGGTCTGTCTTATGAAGAAAGGTTGAGGGAAATAGGACTAACAACACTGGAAGAAAGAAGGGTCAGAGGAGACATGATAACGACATATAAAATACTGCGGAGAATTGACAAGGTAGACAGTGACAGAATGTTCCAGAGAGGGAACACAGAAACAAGGAGACACAACTGGAAGCTGAAGACTCAGATGAGTCAAAGGGATGTTAGGAAGCATTTCTTCAGCCACAGAGTAGTCAGGAAGTGGAATAGTCTAGAGAAAGATATAGTGGAGGCAGGAACCATACATAGTTTTAAGACAAGGTATGATAAAGCTCATGGAGCAGGGAGATCAGAGACCCAGTAGCAGACAGCGAAGAGGCGGGGCCAGGAGCTGAGTCTCGACCCCTGCAACCACAATTAGGTGAGTACAATTAGGTGAGTACACACACACACACGGCCCCCACCCCCACAGACTCCCCAAAACACAGTGTTGGAGAGGAAACTGAATGTATGGTACACGAACGCAGATGGAATAACGAATAAGTGGGAGGAGTGGCATGAAAGAATCAAAGAGGCATCACCGGACATCATAGCCCTCACTGAAACAAAGCTCACAGGGATGATAACAAATGCCATCTTTTCAACGGGATACCAGATCCTGAGGAAAGACAGAGGGAACAGGAAGGGTGGAGGAGTGGCACTGCTGATCAAAAACAGATGGGATTTTGATGAGCTGGAGAGAGGGGACAGAGGAGAAGCAGGAGATTGTATAATAGGAACACTTCAGTCCGGAGGTCCAAAGGTGATAATTGCAGTGATGTATAACCCACCACAGAACAGCAGGAGACCAAGGCAAGAGTATGATGAGAGTAATAGAGATATGGTTGACACACTGGCCGAATTGGCCAGAAGGGCTCATGCGAGCAGGGCGAAGCTACTGATCATGGGGGACTTCAACCATAAGGAAATCGATTGGGAGAACTTAGAACCACATGGGGGCCAAGAAACATGGAGGGCTAAAATGATGGAGGTGGTACTGGAAAATCTCATGTACCAAAATGTAAGGGACAATACCAGAGAGAGAGGGGAGGACGAGCCAGCGAGACTGGACCTAGTATTCACCCTGAGTAGCGCAGATATTGAGGACATCACACATGAAAGCCACCTTGGGGCCAGTGATCATATGGTTCTAAGCTTCGACTACATAGTAGAGTTATAAGTGGAGGGGGAAGCAGGAAGGGCTGCACAAATGAAGCCAAACTACAAGAAAGGTGACTACGTGGGCATGAAGAACTTCCTGCACGGAGTTCAGTGGGACAGAGAGCTGGCAGGGAAGTCGGTAAACGAGATGATGGAATATATGACAACAATTTGCACAGAAGCTGAGGAGAGGTTTATACCCAAGGGTAACAGGAAAAGCGAAAAAGCCAGGATGAGCCCATGGTTCACCCAAAGGTGCAGGGAAGCCAAAACCAAGTGTGCCAGGGAATGGAAGAAGTATAGAAGGCAAAGGACCCAGGAGAATAAGGAGAGCAGTCGTAGAGCCAGAAATGAATATGCACAAGTAAGAAGGGAAGCCCAAAGACAATACGAAAATGACATAGCAGCGAAAGCAAAATCTGACCCAAAGTTGTTGTACAGCCACATCAGGAGGAGAACAACAGTCAAGGACCAGGTGATCAGGCTGAGGAAGGAAGGAGGGGAGGTCACAAGAAATGACCACGAAGTGTGTGAGGAGCTCAACATGAGATTCAAAGAGGTGTTCACAGAGGAAATAGAAGGGCCTCCAGAAAGGAGGAGAGGTAGGGTACACCATCAGGTGCTGGACACGATACACACAACTGAGGAGGAAGTGAAGAGGCTACTAAGTGAGCTAGATACCTCAAAGGCGATGGGGCCGGACAACATTTCTCCATGGGTCCTGAGAGAGGGAGCAGAGGAGCTATGTGTACCCCTAACAACAATCTTCAACACGTCTATCGAAACAGGGCAACTACCAGAGGTATGGAAGACAGCAAATGTAGTTCCAATTTTTAAAAAAGGAGACAGAAACGTAGCACTAAACTACAGACCAGTGTCACTGACATGTATAGTATGCAAGGTCATGGAGAAGATTATCAGGAGAAGAGTGGTGGAGCACTTAGAAAGGAATGAGCTTATCAACGACGGCCAACACGGTTTCAGGGACGGGAAATCCTGTGTCACAAACCTACTGGAGTTCTATGACAGGGTGACAGCAGTAAGACAAGAGAGAGAGGGGTGGGTAGATTGCATATTCTTGGACTGTAAGAAGGCGTTTGACACAGTCCCACACAAGAGACTAGTGCAGAAGCTGGAGGACCAGACAGGGATAACAGGGAAGGCACTACAATGGATCAAGGAATACCTGTCAGGAAGACAGCAGCGAGTCATGGTCCGTGGCGAGGTGTCAGAGTGGGCGCCGGTGACGAGTGGGGTTCCACAGGGGTCAGTCCTAGGACCGGTGCTGTTTCTGGTGTTTGTGAACGACATGACGGAAGGAATAGACTCCGAAGTGTCCCTGTTTGCAGATGATGTGAAGTTGATGAGAAGAATTCAATCGGAAGAGGACCAGGCAGAACTACAAAGGGATCTGGATAGGCTGCAAGCCTGGTCCAGCAATTGGCTCCTGGAGTTCAACCCAACCAAGTGCAAAATCATGAAGATTGGGGAAGGGCAAAGAAGACCGCAGACGGAGTACAGTCTAGGGGGCCAGAGACTACAAACTTCAATCAAAGAAAAAGATCTTGGGGTGAGTATAACACCAGGAACATCTCCTGAGGCGCACATCAACCAAATAACTGCTGCAGCATACGGGCGCCTAGCAAACCTAAGAACAGCATTCCGACATCATAATAAAGAATCGTTCAGGACCCTGTACACTGTGTACGTTAGGCCCATACTGGAGTATGCAGCACCAGTTTGGAACCCACATTTATCCAAGCACGTAAAGAAACTAGAGAAAGTGCAAAGGTTTGCAACAAGACTAGTCCCGGAGCTAAGGGGTATGTCCTACGAGGAGAGGTTAAGGGAAATCGACCTGACGACACTGGAGGACAGGATAGATAGGGGGGACATGATAACGACATATAAAATACTGAGAGGAATTGACAAGGTTGACAGAGACAGAATGTTCCAAAGATGGGACACAGCAACAAGGGGACACAGTTGGAAGTTGAAGACTCAGATGAATCGCAGGGATGTTAGGAAGTATTTCTTCAGTCACAGAGTAGTCGGGAAGTGGAATAGCTTGGGAAGCGATGTAGTGGAGGCAGGTTCCATACACAGCTTTAAGAAGAGGTATGATAAAGCTCATGGCGCAGGGAGAGTGACCCAGTAGCGGCCAGTGAAGAGGCGGGGCCAGGAGCTGTGTCTCGACCCCTGCAACCACAACTAGGTGAGTACACACACACACACACTATCGACAAGGGCCTTTGACAACTAGTAACTAACACATTATGCCAAGTTATGAGTAATGACACTGTCATCTCCACAAAATTAAGTTATTTAATATTTAACCTTACTGAGTTATTTAATACCCATTGTACAGTAAGCATTCCATTATATATTAATCATAGTCAAAAATAAACAACAACATCCAGTCAAAATAAACAATAACATCCAATCAAAATAAACAACAACATCAAATTAAAATAAACAACAGTATTCAACCAAATGGAAAGAGAACAATCAACTAAAATAAAAAAAAATATTCAACCAAAATAAAAAACAACATTCAACCAAGATAAACTACAACATACTACCAAAATAAACAACAACATTCAATCAAAATAAACAACAATATTCAACCCAAATAAACAATAACATTCATTTAAAATAAACCGCAACAATATTCAACCAAAATAAACAATATTTAACCAAAATGAAAGGGAATAATCAACCAAAATGAAAGGGAATAATCAACAAAAATAAAAGGGAATAATCAACCAAAATGAAAGGGAATAATCAACCAAAATAAACAACAACATTCAGACGAAATAATCCATACAATTAAGCCCAAATAATGAAAATCAAAACAGCATTCAAGACTAAGAACTATAAAACTTTTTATTTTTCCTTCTTTTCTGGAGAGAATCAAAAGAAATACCTCTGCTTTTGACCTGGTCTTGCTGAAGCATCCCAGTGTTAGAGGGTCGGCTTACCGGCTCAAATTGCTAGCCGAGTAAGGTAGCGCTGGAGGCTATTTCTGCACTAGAGCAACAAAATAGCCTTTATGTCTCCGTGTAGATGAATAAATCTCGTTAGTATACTGATATTATTCATATTTCTTTTTGGTATATGTTGTAATTCATGGAGCGTTACTTCAGCGGGGTAATTCAGCGCAAGCAGTAGTGAAGGCTCGATCCTCCGCCCGCTAATCGCGGCAATGTCTCCGATTAGTCGGTTTACTCGTAAGTGGTCAAGAAAATTATGTACGCCCGCAATGTGCCGTTACCCTATTCTGTATGATAGTTACATTGTGGGAGCAAAAGTTAGCTCTTTTCCCCACGCATAATTCTTCACACAGGATGGGATACATATAATAGGGAATGATATCTGTTGGTCTGAGATGGAAAACTTCAGTGGAAAGTTAAGGATAGCGTTAAGAACTTCAGAGGAATGAGGATATCGACAGGCATTCAAAAAAAAAAATGAGGATGTCATCGAACATTGAAGAACTGTGAGAATATTGTCGAGCATTCTAAAGCGATGGGAATGTCGTCGAGGATTTCATTCCGATGGGGATGTCAAGTACTGCACTATGCTCATGCTCGGTACGATAGCATAAGAGGTTCAGAGGTTCTATTCTCTCTATTCCTTTACTTACTTTTCTGTCTTAGAGCCTATGTAGAGAAAGAGACACGGAAATAAATAAAATCTGAGAATGAAGTAAACACACGCACACACACACAAATGTGCTGTAGGAGTGTAATGTAACTTTTATGAAGGGATTCAGAGGTACGCCGCTTAGCCTGACTTTAGTCCTGGAGGTGGGAAGACCAGTGACTGCACTCTGAGTGACTGCACTCTGTAGGAGGGACGGGTATGTTACAATCGGATAATAATCTGATTGTGAAGTCATCACACTTCTGGAATAACAGGGACTGAGTGCATGATGGTGAATGTGTTTTCTTCTTTTTGGGTCACTTTGCCTTGGCGGGAGACGGCCTCTGTTTTTATTATACGTCTTTTTCTCTAATGGTTCCGTTAGTCTTCGCTAGTCTATCTCTGCTCCATTCGGATTCACATTGTGCTTGTCTCTCGAGCATCTCAGTCTCTCATTTTCCCTTTCTCCTTATGTCATGTCCTCATTTTTGTTCTGATTTATTGTCCTCTTGCTAATCTTTGTCTGCCACTTGTCGTTTTTCTTCATTTTGTTTCGATATGTCACTATCCATCACAGGAGACCGAAAGATCAGATAAAAGGGTTGGCAAGGGATTCCTTTACAAGGATTGTTGTTGTTGTTGTGTGGTGGTGGTGGCGGCGTCGGTGGTGATTGTGGGTGGTGGTTATTGGATGGTGTTGGGATATCGCTGGAGGAGTCCCAAAAAGATGAGCTCTCACTCCAAGAGATGTTATTAGTTTGGTCCCACTAGGAGTAGAGCTCAACCAGTTCTTGCTAAATGACCAGTTTTACCTATTCGGCACGACATAAATATATATATATATATATATATATATATATATATATATATATATATATATATATATATACTGAACTATAAAAGGAACCATGACAAGAGGACTTATATAAGGGGCAAGACTACACCTCACAGTCACATCACACTAAAAAGACTACACCTCACTTTCTAAATGGCTTGTTGATATTTTGAGCCCTATTGTTGGAAAAATTTCTAATTTTAATGTTAAAAACAACTTAGATTTAGTTGATAAATTAAGCACCTTGACTTATTTAAATGATTTCAATATGGTTAGTTTTGATGTTACCTCCTTGTTTACAAAAGTTCCAGTTGATGATTTACTAAGTTTCTTATCTGAAGAACTGGTTAATTATGATTTACCATTGCCAGTTCCTACTATTATTAAACTTATTAAACTTTGGATTGTTGATGCAAAATTTGTATTTAATGATGAGTTTTACACTCAGAAATTTGGTATGGCAATGGGCAATCCTCTTTCACCTGTTCTTAGTAACTTATATATGGAATTTTTCGAAACAAGATTGCTTAACACTATCCTTCCCAATAGAGCTAAGTGGTATAGATATGTTGATGATATTTTATGCCTTATGCCTAAGAATGTAGACATAAACCATTTTCTTGTTAAATTAAATAGCTTAGCTCATTCTATAAATTTTACTGTTGAATTCGAAGTAAATAACTCATTGCCCTTCCTAGATGTTTTTATTATTAAGGGTAACATTGATTTTAAATTTAAAATTTACAGAAAACCTACAAATAATTGTTCCTATGTACACTATTACTCTTCACATCAAGATAGAGTTAAAGTGTCGGTTTTTTCTTCAATGTTTTTGAGAGCTTTACGTATTTCTAGTCCAGAGTTCATAGATGAAGAAATCTGTAAAATTTAGGAAATAGCTAATGATTTAAAATACCCTAGAAACATAATTGATAAATCTTTTAAAATAGCTAGGAATACTTTTTACAATCCCAAAAGGGACAACCAACCTTATTCAACCAAAAATATGTTGGTTCTCCTTACCATGAAAACTTGGTTGATATGCCTTCCTTTCTTAAGAATTTTAATATCAAAGTTGTATATAAAAATCTTGATACAGTAAAAAGACTTTTGATAAAAAATTCCCCCCAAAATATTGACGGATGTGTCTATAAGATTCCCTGTAAAATATGCGATAAAGTTTATTATGGTCAGACTGGTAAAAGTCTTGAACTAAGATTAAAACAACATAAATATAGCATTAGAACTGGACAAGATTCTAATGCTCTATTTATTCATGTGAGAGATTTTAACCATCCAATTGATTTTCAAAATGCTGAGAAGGTTGTATCAAACAAGTCCATGGTTGAGAGGAATATAATAGAATCATGTTTCATTAAAAGCAGTTTTGAAAATAATATGAATATTTCTTTTGGTTTATATAAATTGGATTCTTTTATAATTAATAAAATTTGGGAAGAATTTAATGATAAATTGGACTAATCTTAATTCTTGGGAAGAGTTTCAGGTCCTTTCTTGTTTTCCTCTTCACAGAGTCGTGAGATGTTACGCTACTGTGAGGTGTAGTCTTTGTTAGTGTGATGTGACTGTGAGGTGTAGTCTTGCCCCTTATATAAGTCCTCTTGTCATGGTTCCTTTTATAGTTCCTTGATAATGTGAGTAGTCACGAAAGCGCTTGGAATTCCTCTATTTTTTCATAGTGGTTGTCTTGCATATTTTGATATCACCTGATTACTGTGATCTTTTTGCATATATACTGAGAAACGTCACTGTGCATCATAAATTACTTTTACCAGCAGAAAAATAAATAAATGCAGTATTGGGAACTCTATATCATATTAGATAATTTTATAACTTTTGAATATATGGATGGCGTAGTGCTGGTATCGGTTTCGTAATATATTTTAGACAAACACGATGGTTTGAAAACAAAATACCGATTAGAAGAGTAAAGACATCCAGATCTTTAATGAGAAAGCGTTTTCCTCACAGCTTTTTGAACCATGACTTGGAAAAGTTGAACACTTAGCGAAACGTCGAGTGTTTAGAAAGGCATGTAAGCAAACACTGGGTCATATTTATTAGGGAACGTTTCGGTCCTGGGACCTTGGTCACTTCTAAATATTCCTAGTGTTTGCACACATGTCTTTTTAAACCAATTGTTCGGTATCTAATACCAAGGTTTATAATGAAACGTTGAGTAAATAAAGATCTGCCTTTTAAACCATTTTAAAACGTATGTGGAAAGGTAGACAGGGAGATTTCCGTTTTACCAACGAGATAAACAGCAAGAGACTGTCAACGGGAAGCTACTTAAGAAACAGTGTAGAAACTGTATTCGGATTTTTTTTTTCACTGATGATGTGTTATGGGACAAATAAAATCGGAAATAAAATGCATGGCAGCTATCGGGAATTAAAACGATAATACGATAAAAATATAAAAATGGACGGTACATTATGGGCATTAGTTTCATTCCAGTTGCTACAAATAGTTAATTATAAAGGGATAACCATAACCACTCAAAAATACAGTTTATGGAGGCCAATTGTTCATTGTCAAGTGATTTAATAGATGGTAACTTGCATACACACACACACACACACACACACATCCGATACACATGACACAAACACCTACTGAGAGAGAGAGAGAGAGAGAAGAGAGAGAGAGAGAGACATAGCTCGAATGCAAGTGCACTCGGCTTATACATCAAGGTTCGTGGTTCGAGCCCCGATACGTGTGGAAGCATTTGGTTATGTTTCCTTAAGACACCTGCTGTTCATTTTCACCTGTCAGTAAAAATAGGTACCTGGGTGTTGGTTGACTGGTGTGGGTCGCTTGCTAATTTGCCCGAAAAGCTCTACATAACACGTAACCCCACACTTCCTCCTAATTTCCAAAATACGGATTCTCTACATTATATTATTATTAATATTGCTATTATATTATTATTATTATTATTATTATTATTAGAGAGAGAGACATGGGCATGTACTCAATAACAAGTACACGAGTACCAAAGCGAAATGGACATACATAGCAAACTCATTATCATTAATATGAACAGAGTCCGATGTTGGAGTATTTAGGGAGGCCTTAATTAATGTTTAAATTAATTTAACTGAATTAATACTGTGCTTACTACTAAATGCTTGACAATCCAGAGCATCTGCTGCGACTCAAACCACGTATCTACACCACAAAAGGTGAGAACTTTGCCTTTGAACTGCAACGCAACGAGAAATGTTGGCACCATATTTGAGCTAGTGTTTACCAGTCATAATGCTTCACAATTATGTAATATATGTATTTATATAAACATTAAGTAGCCTCATAAGAGGCTAGGTGTTTTCAGTCATTGATTTATAAGATGTCTGTACTTATATTTATTGTGATAAGTAGTTAAAGGGAATGTCTGGTGAGTAGTTAAAGGGTCTAGCTGGGACTCAGCAATCCGAACAAGGAGTAAAGCACCTAAAATTAACCCCATCTCTCTACCTAGCTATTAACGTCGGAAGTGAGTGACAGTATAAAGGAGAGGGAGACAGAGAGACGGAGGGATGGGGAGATCGAGTGGGGAGGGACAGAGAGAGGGAGTGAAGGAGAAAGGGATGGACAAACTGTATTTGTTAAATATGTTAACTAAATCTTGAATATCACTTTGCCACAGTAGCTAGGAATCCATTTCCCTTTTTTTTTTTTTTTGTAAGTATGAACTCTTTTGTTTTTTTTCCTCCTAGCTATGAGCCTTCCCCGTCCAGTACTACAGAAGCTAGGCACCTACCTCTATTATCATGCCTAGGAACCCGTCTTTATTATAGAGTCGTCCCCTCCTTCCCCTGTTATCATAAATGCTACAAATCTTTTTCCCTCCGTTATCAGAGAAACTAGGCATCCACATCCTCTTCATAACGATAGATAGGAACTCATTACAGCAGCTAGGACAACTTTTATTATGATAGCACCTAGGACAACCCGCACACACGTCACAGCAGCTAGGACAACTTTTATTATGATAGCACCTAGGACAACCCCCACACACGTCTTTTTTTACTTAGGTAAAAAAAAATTAAGTTGTTAACCAGGCCACGATCTCCACTCTAGGATGCTACTGCATTTTGAGCTCTGATCTTTCCAGGGGCATTTCTCAGGTCCTCTAAGATTAAAAGCATTACCTGAGTTTTGTTTTTGATCTTTGTTGGAGAGTCGTTGTCATAGCTCCTCAGAGGTCATGTCATTTGGGGACCAAATCTCTTTGACCTTTCCTGGGGCATCTTTCAGGGTTTCTAAGGTCAAGGCAGCACGGAGTTGTCCACCTTTGTTGAAGAGTCGCTGTCAAATATCCTCAAAGGTCATCTCACTGAAGAATTTGATCTTTGCTCCGACGTGATTTAAGTCGATAATCAAGATCATGTAACTTAAGGACCTGACCCTTAACATTTGTTAAGAAATTCTTATAGCAGGTTCGCAGAGGTCAGGTCATTTAGGACCATTGCGCCTTTGACCTTTTCTGAGGAGCTTGCAATGTTCTGAAAAGTTATGTTAAAATAAATTAGCTTTTTTTTTTAAATGTTATTAAACGTCTACTTTCTTTTCTCTATCAACTTTCACTGTTTATATTTTAGTTTTTGCTGCATTGCAATTCTATTTTTGATTAACTTTCTCTGCTAATTTATTATTTGTCTCTTTTTCTATCTGGCCCGTATTTTATACCATTTGTCTCTATTCAATAATAATAATAATGATAATAATAATATTATACTTTATTCTTCTATTATTTATTATTATTAGTAGTTGTAGGTGGAATAAGTAGTAGTAGGAATAGTAGTTAGAGTAGAAGAATTACATTTACATATTAAACATATTTAATACTCAATTGAATATTTCAGAACAGCAAGAGCCTTATAATGTACATCCTTTCCAAAACAAATCTTCCAAGTCATAATATTACCATTGCGAATTATGTTAATATGGGATTATAAAGATGTTGAGTATATTAAGAACTCGGATGGTATGAAACGTCAGCGAGCGGACGTTCGCCTGGCGTACGAAACGTTGTCGGGTGGTCTGCTTGACCTGGTGAACGCGTTTCACCCTTACCCTTCCTTCGTTCGAGTGGAACAATGAGTTCAATTTGATTCTGGCTTTGAACTCTTAGATGGGACGGAGGTGGGTGCTATGTCCTCACCTAGCGAGGTAAGTGAAGTGAGAAGAGTAGAGGGAGATGGATGGAGAGAAATGGATTGTGTGCCATGGAAGAGGTAATGAGGGATGGATAGCTAATGTGGATGGAGGGGTTTTATGGACGTGATAATGAGTTTCTTGGCGAGGGAGGAAATGAAAGAATAGAACAGTGAATGGTTATTTCGCAAATGTATGAATGAATGGATTCAAGAGGCGACAGAGATGAGCGGGTGGTTGGATATGCAGTTGGACAGATGGATGAATTCGTGGATTGGTGGATGAATTTGTGAATGGATATAGGGGTGTTACATAGAGCAATGGATAGCTGGTACGGTGCATAGTAAGGAAGATACAAATCTCGAGTGACTGATGAGTGGGTCAATAATGACTGGATAAAAGAAAAGAGCTTGTGTGTACATCGTATGTGTGTACATTGCGTGTGTGTACATTGTGAGTGTACATCGCCATTATATGGGCAAGCTTTCAGACCAGCCTTGCTGGGATGTCAGTGTTATGAGGCAGCTAATGCTAAGTACAAGGCTTGGAGGAGGAACATAGAGGCTTACGTCAGCCTACGAGAAGATCCTTCACAGAAAAGCATGTCAGGAAATTCAAAAAAGTCCATGAAAGTGGCATCAATAAGAGTGGGCTCCAAAACCTGGTGGTTCATGGTCAAAGACCGACATGAATATTAACCCGAGGACACAAGTTCACCATTATACCGGCAGTTTGGGACTGTTACAACTAGAAATTAGATAAAGAACGAGATACTTCGTTTTTTGCTAAATCATAAATTCGTTCCATAAAGACATTTTCTCTGGCTATTTGTAAGATTCATGTGAAAAGTTTCTAGGGGTAACAAAAACAGTCTTCCCATTTAATTGTATTACTGGACTCAGTAAACGCTTCACTGAGGAACTTATTAATAATTACCTTCAAGATGGGACTCTCTCAGTAGCATTTCTTACTGGAACATGTATCAAAAGCCCACCACTCACTGCCAACACATCAGAAGGATGTATGTTTAGTCCATTGTTTTAAAACGTCTACTTCAGCAACCAGTTAAAATTTACCCCTGAATCCTATGACTGCACAGTTAATTGTACTCTAACATTTGCTTCTGCTAACTGGCCAGATATAATCAATGACAAGCATGCTGATACATCTACCTGGGGTAGGTGACTGAAAGATAATTTTGCTGCTGAGAGAACACGTCTCAATCAACAGACAATATTATCTCGCTCAGTTGGAACTTGGTAAAGGTCAAGGATGGACCAGAATGTCGTCTATTGCTTCTTCTCGAAAGTATGGGTTATTCGTGAATTATTTCAGGCGCAGTATTGTGACATATATTCCTGGTAAGGGAATGAATAGCGAGAAATTTATCATAAAATACAAAAGTGAATATCTTTGAGGCTCAAACAGACTCTGCAATACCGATTTCTAAGCAGATGTTTCGCTCACCAGGAGCTTCATCAATCCAGTAATTTGCTAAGATTCCTGGTGAGCAAAACATATCCTAAAATGGCTTCCTCAAGTTGCAAATGTCATATTTTATCTTGTGGGATACATTTAAAGGGCATCTCGAAGCAGCTTGACAGCGGTGGCTATAAAACTTTATAGCAGACAGAAGTTCGCTTAAAAATTGAGTATGCAAGCCTCGGGCATCATACCATCTATTTCATCTCAGACTTATGAACAAGGTAGACGAGAGTGGAAGGCAATTTATTTCCAACCTGACTTCATTCTGGTTACATTTGTCGTTTCAGCGGAGTCGTGAATACAAGAGCGGTGTAAGTAGCTTTACCATTTTGTACAAGGACTACGATCTCAAAAGAGTTTCCCGCTAGGTTCATCTTGTTAGACATCCAGAAAATTTCTATTATGCCAGAAGATGCGCAAATATTTGTATTTTACATCTGGATGTACCTTTTTCAGGGTCATCATTGGATAAAATTTATTAAAGAACAAAAGTACCGTGACTGGAACAACATACAAATAACTCGAACATAGGAGGAGCTGACGACGATGTTTCGACCGAAAAATCGTAATTAGGTTCTCTCGCCTATATACAGGTTGAATTGAGACACTTATGCAACATATGGGAATCTTTATTGAAGAAACGTTTCGCCACACAGGGACTTCATCAGTCTAATACAAAGCAGGAAGGTATAAGGAGAGGAGGAGTTTGAGGTAATCAGTCCCTTAGCCTGGAGTCGGTTTTCAAAACCAATTATCACTCATATGCAGGTTATTTGTAAATATAATTAATTAAAAATGATAGCTTTCATTTTTAACATGTTCCTGTAATGAAGATAATCGAGAAATCAAATCAATTACAAACTGGCTAACAGTGTGCACTTTGCTTCAAGCTCACTGTGCACAGATTATAAACACTGCTAATTATTATACGAGTCCACCCCCATCGATCGTAATGATAAGGGTCGACATTTACAATAAAGTGAAGCAAGATAACGCCAATTAGCTTGTAATATATATGGTAGGAAATCCCACCCTTAATTCCGTAGATCCCTTTATCGTTGGTTAAGAAAAACGGAGAAAGGTAGGGAGGGAGAGAGTTTAATTATGGCAGTATTTACCTGTGGGAATTTCTGGTCTTTCACTGTTATTGGGAGACTGCGAGGGGATTATTAGGGTTGTGTGTGTGTGTGTGTGTGTGTGTGTGTGTGTTTGTTTGACCTTGTCTGTACTATTCTTTTCGTGGTTGCATGGAGTCGTGTCATGTCCTGATCCTGCCTCTCAACCTGCCACTCGCCGGACTAACTCTCTCCAGCTCCTTTCCCCACTCCTTAGAGCTCATTCCTCTTCGATCTGGAACTAGTCTTGTTATATATATCTAACTCTCTCCACGTTCGTAATATGCTTTACTATATGAGGGCTCCATACTGGTGCTGCTTACTGCAAAATGGGCCTAACATATATCGTACGTAGGGCCGTAAATCACTCAGAGTTTTCTTTAATTTTGCTCTGGTTTATAATGACAAAGTTTTCTGTTATCTGCTAATATGTAAGGAGGAAGGCAGATGAAGCTAGGATTGCAGTGCGCGTTGTTACAAGGAAGGATGATGGGATTATTGGCATTGTGCCTGAGAGACGAGCATGAGATGATCACAGAAAGGAGAGTTCTGGAGGCTGGGGAGTTTCTTTCCCTTGCCACTCTCTCTCTGCTTTCCCTTCGTATACTTGACCCCATGTTCTGTCAATTGTTCCCTTGCCTCTTCTATCCTCTCTGTCTCACTCCAGGTATACACTGTGATTTCTTGTATTCCTCAAGAATGTTTTCTGTTGCAATATCCTGTGTCAACCTATAAGTGTCTAGAAGGTTAGTTTGTTGTTTACCCTGGTAGATATTCCTGATCATATGAAAACATTCAGTCTGCTCTCATTTCTGTTCTCCGCTCAGTGATCGACATAATCTCATCTTTTTCCTCCTCTCATTTCCTTCCTGACCTACCCTCAGCTTCCTCAAATCCGTATATCATCAATGACTTCTCTCTTTCTTCCTCCCATTGTCTTACCGTCCTGATTACAAAGCTGTTCGACAAGAAGTAAAATTTAATAGATAATTTTTTCCTCGGAATTCAGGGCAATTTGTTCTTCCATCATGAAGAGAAAAATTCTTCGGAAAATTCAATTACTGGAGAGATTTCTTTGTAAGGCAGAGATAAAAGATTCATTAGAGTTTATTCGTAAAATGACAAGGAAAATATATTTGATTAAACATACAAGTGTTTGGGGTAATGTATTCCAAGAGTGGTTATAATTTTGTTTCTAATGCAAATTAAAACTCTTTCTCACTCCGCAATTAAATTATTTAAGAGAAAATAAGAGATTTGGTTAGGCAAGCACGCACGAGATGATGCAAATTTTTAATAAAAATTTCAGAAAATTTATTCATAAAGAGATTATTTCTGCTTGGCAGAGGATTCACCAAAAAATTTATTTATCAGGAGATAGACAATTTGTTTTACGAGTTATGTTGAAATGTTTTCTTAAGTGGATACAAGTAACGTGTGTATTTATATGGCACAGGAGTAAGTGGTGAAGAAATTTATTCTTGGGAGCCGGAGAATTTATTCTCTTTGAGTGGGTCAGGGGTCGATACCAGCAGAAGAGAGGGAGAGTAAAAGGAAAGGAGGAAGAGAGATAAAGAGGGAGATAGTTGGATCGAAGGGAGGGAATGACAGAAGAAGCAAGAGCAGAAGAAAGTTATGAGAGGGAGAGAGAGAGAGAGAGAGAGAGAGAGAGAGAGAGAGAGAGAGAGAGAGAGAGAATTCACACCGGTCTGACTGGCCAATAACTAGCAGGTGACTTAGCCTTGAAGGCGTCGAGACAGGAAGGTGGGTGTTATGTTGCTGTCTAAACACTGACAGCGAGTGCTAGATTGGCTCTCTGAGGGATGATCTCTACTACATGGAAGGGAGGAGGGTGGGGAATGAAGCAGGGAGGTAAGAGAGAGGGTGGGGAATGAAGCAGGGAGGTAAGAGAGAGGGTGGGGAATGAAGCAGGAAGAATAGAGAATGGGGTGGACAGAGAGAGAAGAAGAAAAAGAAAGCGGTAATGAACGCGGAAAGGAAGGAATTGACGAATAAACTGATGAAGCAACTGAAGACAGAACTGAAAAAGGTGGGAATTAAAGAAGGAAGAAATGAGGGAGCCAAGGAGAGAGAATTTCTAAAATTTAGTCTCACAACGATTGTACCTTCTTTGAAAACTAAATATTTGTCAAATCGTGCTATTACCGACGTTCAAACAAGAAAACTTGATTGTCCCCCCACTCCTCCCGAAATATATATTAGCAAATGAGGTCCCACAGGGCAACGAATCTTCAGTATAGAAAGCAGGACCAAGGCTGTGACAAACACCATCTTTAATGGATTAATGGATATCCAATTTCTCTATTAACGTTTCGGATGTTCCTTCATCCATCACCAGAATCTAAAATACATTACGATAAAAGTAAAACAATTTAAAAAAAAAAAATTCTCAGAACTGCTATTTCTTTGACGTACCCATCTCGCTATGGAATGCGAGTATTCATTTGAACAAAATTACCTGATAAACCCCATTGACTTTAAAATTGTGAGTAAATCCTCTAATTTGCTTGACCTTAGATTGTTGGAGTCTTTATATATACAGAACTTGAACCCTGAGCTTAATAGCAAAGAAAAATCAATTCATCTCTTCGCTGTTAATAATTTACCATAGTTTTCCATTGAAGAAATGAATAGAAAACCTGATTCTGACGATGAATGACGAAATATATATTCAATAATACATACTATAGTAATGAAACACGAATTTTATATTATATATATATATATATATATATATATATATAGTATATCATATATATATATATATATATATATATATATCATATATATATATATCATATATATATATATATATATATATATAGGTGAGGTAAATTAAGTGGAAAGTGAAGAAGAAAGAAGGAAGGATGATGGAGGAGAAAAGGTGTAGGAAGGAAGAAGAGATTTGAGAGAGAAAAAAGGATAAGAAGCTGGAATTGATATATTGGGGAATGGAAAGGGAGAGAGTGAGGAAGGCAACGAGGGAGGAAAGAAGAGGGATATGAAAAGGACTGACGAGATTATAGTAATAAGCTGAAGGAAGGAAGGAAGGGAGAGAGTGTAGAGAGAAGCGAGAGGAAGAGAGGGAGTATGTAGACAGAGAGGGAGAGAGTGGAGCGAGAGGGAGTTAGAAGAGGGAAAAGAAAAACAGCGAGGGGCAAAAGTAATAAATTAAGCAAAACAGGGATAGTAAGAACAAAAAAAAGAGAGATAAAAGTGGAAACACATAGAATAAGAATAGAAGAGAAAGCAATAAGAAGAATATAAGAGAAAACACGAGGAAGAATAGAAGAGAAAGCAATAAGAAGAATATAAGAGAAAACACGAGGAAGAATAGAAGAGAAAGCAATAGAAAGAGGTAACGACCCAACAAAGTGCAGGTCTCTATACTGTCTCTCTTGCTAATCCACCACCACTACTACCACCACCACTACCACCACAACTACTACTACCACCACCACCACTACTACCACTACTACTACTACTACCACCACCACCACCATAATAACTGTCACTGTCACCATCACCACCATCACTACTACCACCACCACCAATATCACTACTACCACTCTTGCCCTTACCACCACCACCACCATTCACCACCATCGCTATCGAAAACTACGTGCCAGCTAACCACCACCACCAATACTATTATCACTTTTACCACCACAACCACTGCTGTCTCTACCACCACCACCACTTTTTCCTCCAGCATCTCCTTAACCGGCTCCTCCTCTTCCTTCCCCTTCCACCTACCACAATCATCACCAACACGACCACCACCATAATACACACCAGGTCGTCTAAGATCTCTGCCTTGCTGACATCATGCCGTAAACTTACTCTTGTTCAAGCTCTTTTTGTATTTATGTGAAAAGTTAAATCCATGTTGGTCATTCAGCACAAGACGTGCTGGAGGCTCGATCCTCCATCCTTTAAGTGTAGCAAGACAGACAAGCTTTCTAACTCTACTTGCCAATTTGCTTATGCTAAATGTACCTTCAAAATACAGACTCAGGAACGTTAATAACACTAGCCATTATGTGACCGCTTCTGCTCAAATTTCACCCCATAAGAAGTTTCTGCAACTCTCCAAAATATAGAAGATGGACGAGGTCATAGGACAGGTTGTATTCTTAAGAACGAGTTCATTTGTCACATGAATAGCATAAATCAATGTCGTTTTTTTGTGTGCATTAATAATTAATAATTTTGTACCGAAGAACCTTATAAAACTTACCTAATCTTATTATAACAAACGCAATTTAATTTAGCCTATGACTCATAGGGATGTATGGAAATATTTCTTTAGGCTTAGGGTGGTTGAGCAGTCTAACGACTTGGATGAGTAAGTGGTGCTAACAAATGGAATACACAGCTTCGAAAAGAGATATGATAAGACTCAAAAGACCATAAATTAAAGTGGCCAAGGAAGCAGGGCAGGAGCCTAGTCTCGACCCCTGCAAACATTAATCGGTGTGTACAAATCTGCCTCTCTCACACACACCAGAAGCTGTGAATCGACACCAGGAACCACAGATAGACGAGCACACACATTGACGGGAGGAAGAGAGACAGGTAGGACACCGGGAGGAAGCTCTGTGATATTTTATAAGGCACAGAAACACCTGCTGAGCAGAGATATGAGTCGATTAGTGTTCACCAGTTCTGAAATTCTGCTGGCTTATCCTGCCTTATCTGGTTATCCTGTTTGTCAAGTTCCTGTGGCCTTCTTGATGTCCCATCTTGTGGCAGTATTTGCACCTGGTATCTTGCAGGTGTGCCCCTTCAGGTGACTGAAGGGGCACAACACTGGTCTCCTATTTCCTACACTTCTTGTGAATCTCTGCAGATTCAGCAGATGAGTTTTCTGTGCTGCTTCTGGTGAGCCTGACGGTTATGTACCTGGTGGGCGTTTTCCGGGGTTTGTATTAGCAGAGCTGAGACGGCTGTGGGTGGCTGTTTCTTTCTCTTCGACGTCCTCTTCAACGCCCTCTTCCACGCCCTCTTCCTGATATATGTCTGCTGCTTGAGCTTTAGCCCGAAACTTGTTTATTTACAGTATCGGTCAGCTGATTGTTAGCTATAGCAATCTCTGGTGGAGAAAAACCTGACTCGGGGTCGGCAGATGGAACACTGCTGTCAGGTATACCAGTAGGTGTTGGAACAGTGCTGTCAGGTATACCAGTAGGTGTTGGAACAGTGTTGTCAGGTGTACAGTTAGAAGTAAAGCTGACAGAGCCAAGGCTTGCTTCGATGTTGGAGAATGGATGTTCCTTCTGTGGTGGCCAAAATAAGTTGTACTGGAATTCTCAGATGCGATATTTTGAGTTATATCTGCCAGTGGAGCTCTAGTGCTGACAGATTCTCACCGGTTTTTTTGCTGTTCAGTTTACTCAGTGTGAATTCCAGGTCGTCTGTGCCAACATCGCTACAACCATGTTACTGATAAGCTACTTATATGCTTGTAGGTGAAGCAGTCTAATTATTTAGAGCTAACGATCTCTCTCTCTCTCTCTCTCTCTCTCTCTCTCTCTCTCTCTCTCTCTCTCTCTCTCTCTCTCTCTCTTTCCCTTTCTCCTCCCGTCCTTTCTCTGGACACCAAGAGAAGGCTCACGTCTCGAGCAATGTTGACAGGAAAAACTTAAATTGAGTTTCTGGATTCGTTTAATTATCCTCTTTCACACATTTTTCCTTTCATTTATTTCAACCTGCATAATTTTTTTCTAATGAGGCAGCGAAATTGCATCAGGTTTTGCTTGTTTGGTTATATACCACGTTTGTCTACTAATGAGCCGTGTGCGCAGTGTTTTGATGTACTTCCTGGACCTAATTTCAGGTAGCAGCTGTAGGAGGTCCCTAATTCCACACATATACAGTTGACTTGGGTTACCTATTTTCACAAGTCGATTTCCTTTCAACGTAAATATTGCAGAATTTCCTTCTAACATCCTTCCGTTACACTGAGTCGAGATTTAAACAATATATCTTTAAACGTATAGAGAAAATTTTAGAAATGACTTAATTTTAAATGAATTCTTGCTAATTAACCAGTTTTACCTATTCTGGACGACATACAAATATATATATGGTTGAGATGATACCTCGGTACATGATTATTTATGAGTCATATATCACGGTCATATTAAATGATCATAATATGAAACAAAGTTCACTGATATTTATAGATATATATAGACACAGAAGATTCCCAAATATTGCAAATTGTCAAAGATCCTCCCCCCTCCCCTTCCTTGAATCAAGTTTAATTACCTTTAATTCCCCAAGGTGCTCTTCGACCACTGTGGTTTTGTTACTACCCCTCGTGCTTAAACCATAGTGTCCTGAGGATAATAGGGCTTATGGCTCTTCCCTATAATAATAATAATAATAATAATAATAATAATAATAATAATAAAAACAATAACAATAATAAAACAAAAGTACAAATAACTAATTATAAAAATAATAATGAGCTAATCTAGTTCATTAAGAAGTCAGTCAAATAACTTACTGACAATACATAATCAGCTGATTTAAAATGATGTCAAAAAAGAAATGTTATGGATTACTGACATCATGCCCCCCAAATCATGTGATTGCATGATATCAAACAGTAAATAAGATTATATTTCGGCTGGCCAGGTAAACAAATCACGTGAATAAGATCACGGAAGATCTGTGTTCAGTAAATGACGCAACACCAGGTTTTGCTCACGAATGACGTCATACATAATACGAGTCTGTTGAAGTCATAACACAATTATAATATATATATATATATATATATATATATATATATATATATATATATATATATATATATATATATATATATATATAAAATAATCGGGTCACCAGTGTTGGAATTCCTGTGGGAGGCGCTGGCTGAGGCGTGAGTATTGACTCCTGCCAAAAATACTACACCGCTTCCCTTTCCTTGAGTGACCAGAACGCGCTGCTATGAAAAGGCAAATTTGGTAGGAATTGTAGGAACAAATTTGGTATTTTCCTCAGTGTGTATGGGCTTGACGAGCTTCTTTTTGTTTATTCTTGGTATTTGCTGAAACCTTTGTTGACAGTTCTTCATGCTGACCCTTAACAATGTATTATTGGTAGAGAGACACTGTCGAGAAAATCTTTATTTATAGACTTGATAAGACTGCCTTTCCATCCTACGGATAATTTGTTTTATATTAGGATTTCATTAACAATAGTATCAAATTATTATACATATTGATTAATAAATCTGCACATTTTGCGAATGAATTCCAGTATCCACAAGTCTATAACTCCTGTAGACATTCGTCGTATGTCTAAGTAATTCGAAATCATCTACCAATGAGGACCCACATGACACAAAAGCCATAGACAACTTTAACTATATATATTGGAATGTATTACCCTCCTTCCCACTGAGTGTGTAAGGGTAACCCAAAATTGTGTTTCACAGAGATGGGATCGCTTGCATGCACACCTATGTATATATACACATGCATTTGAGTTTTTCCCTGCTTTGTTAATAGTTCTTATTTTTTATTTCGTTTCATCTCCATGGAGAAGTGGAAAAAGAATCTTTCCGTTAGTCTTGCGTGTAGTAAGAGGCGGTGAAAATGCCGGGAGCAAGGGACAAGTAACCTCTATCCTGTATATAATACTAAGTGCAAAAAGGAAAGTTTTCATTTCTTTTTCGGGTCACCCCCACACGGTGTGTGTGTGTGTGTGTGTGTGTTGTAAAAAGGAAATTAAAAGTGGACATAAAAAAGAGCAAATCGATGAGGATAAAAATTTAGGTAATGAAAGACTGGATATCAGATTGGAGGGAGGGAGTATGGAGGGAGGGAGTATGGAGGGAGGGAGTATGGAGGGAGGTATTATGGAGGAAGTGAAAGTGTTCAGATATTTGGGAGTTGACTTGTTTGCAGATGGGTCCATGGAAGACGGGCTGAATCATAGAATTGACGAGGGAAAATGGTGAGTTGTGCACTAAGGAGGAGGGAATGTATGAGAATATAGTGGAGATGTCGTGTCTGAGGGCAATGTGTAGCGTGAATATTATGCAGTTAATCCGTAGCTTGGAGATTGAAGGAAGTGTGGGGTTACTAAATGTATTATCTAGATGGTTGAAGATGGGTTATTGAGGGGTTCGTTTAGAGAGGATGGAACAAAATAGAATGACTTGGAGGGAGTATTAATCTGTAGTGGAGGGAAGGTGGGGTAGAGGTCGTTCTAGGTAAGGTTGGTGGGAGGGGGAGGTAAAGGAGGTTTTGTGCAAGAGGTTTGGATATGCAGCATGTGCGAGCGTGTTAGAGAAGAATGAGTGGAGACAAATGGTTTATAGGATTTGATGAACTGTTGGAGTGTGAGCAGGGTAATATTTTGTTTAGAGATTCAGGGAAACAGGTTAGCCGGATTTGAGTCCTGGAGGTGATAAGTACAACGCCTGCACTTGGCAAGACAATAATAGTCTATCTTTTTGCCTTAGGAACTCTGTAATTCATTGTAGTTACTCGCCTCTCTAGTTGATGAATGAGTCTTTTGCGGGACACTGAGTAAAGCTCTCTTGGAACTCAGGAAAATGCAGTACACCCATCTTTCTCTTTCTGAACAAAATTCAATACTTCTTCAGTGATCTACAGTTGGTTCACGAGACTAGATTTTCTTGTCTTTAAACTAATAATGGCTGTCGTTTCAGTATTAATTCCTTTACTGATGTTCCACTACTTTCATAGTTTAAAAATATGTGCCTGTTTTTTTTTTTTTTTTCAAGCTTACTATCATATTCCCATTTTCCATTGAAGTGTTGTAGACTCTGGATAGTCGATTACATAGAACTTCTGCGCATCTCAGTGTCCAAAGTGACTGTCAGATAAACTAGCTTTTGATGTGTACAGTTCCCTTAGTAGCTTCTTCACTTGCCTTGTGTTTTCATTCATCACCCTATGTCTTCTCGACTCCTTTATTCTCGTCTATACTTCAATTTCCTGGTTTCCTTTGTAAATACTACCTTCATGAATAAGTTTTTCAGCTCTGATCAATTATTATTTTCCTTCAAATGTGGCTGTAGGGCAATTTTAGTTATGATTTAACTTCTTTGAATAGTTACTAGTCTTTCCCTCTTCCTCTTGCATATTTGCTATTGTTTTTATGCTCTGTTTACCATTGTTTTCACTCTTCTGTTGATTTGCTATGCCCTGCTACGTTTAATTTTTGACCCCTTACTAATCTGAAAGGCTCATTAGCTCTGTATGTTGTTCAACTGCAGTTCTTCTTCTCAAGAAATAATTTTCTTTCCAGCACCCGCAAAATCGCAACTGGTAATTTCATCACGTCATTCATTGTCTTTTTTCCAGTTTCTTTCTCCTGTATTCTTCTCATTCTGTATTGCTCTCTAGACTTACTTCTACCAAGTAATCAAATCTTAGGCTTGTACCTAGCAGCAACTAGTTTTCAAGTAGTATTTTCTTCGTCATTCTTTTATGTGTTGACAAGATCCAGTCATACTGACTATACTTTCCTTCCAGTCTTGCTTGATCACCAAGCAGCCAGACTGGTCAAGAACCGAGCTTAACAACCCGACTGACTAGAACCCAAGCTTAACAAATTGTTTTGTCAGAGATCGGGCTGCGATTACCAGACGGAGGGACAAACTTCCACCATTCCTTACACTGAATGACCCACACGGGTTGAGCTCTTCTTGAATTACAACACAAAAAATCCCATCGTTATGTTATTCTTGGTGGGTTGTCCTGTGCGGTCTTGCTGATATTAGTCTCGCCTTCCACCTGTCTGGCCCTTAATTCGCTTCCAACTTCTTTCAGTCAATTTTCTCATGACTCAATTCTTAGATAATCAGAGTTTTTGACTTCTTCTAATAAGTTTTCTTTGCCTTCTCTTCAGTAGTGCATTTTATGGCCCCGTTGTGCTCCTCCCGCTTTTCTGCTTCCATATACATACTGTTCTTTGACGTTTGGATATAAATTACTATACTGGCGAAGGAAAGTGATGGGAGGAGGAGGTAGTGGCAATAATGTTGTGGTTTTACGAATGTGAGTTGATGGGTAGATGATGTGGATGGAAATGAGGAAAGAGGTGTTGGAAGGAAGGGTATCTAAGAAGATATGAGAATGGGTAAATGGGTAGCAGAAGTTGGAAGGGAAAAAAAGGCTTGTGGCAAAGTGGATATGAGAAAATGGGTTCATGGGGAAACATAAATCCATATGGGTTATAAACCTCGGAGGAATGGGATGTGACGTGGTTTGTTCCAAGGAAGGGGTGGGGTAACTTAAATTCTCTGAATCAAAAGCCCGTCGCGAGAATGACGGCATCTCCTTTGAAGGAGGGAGATGAAGAGAGAAATTGGAAATGTGGGGAAGTGTTAAGTTTTGTCTTGTTTGGCGAATGTTGAGGAGTTGGTGGTGGTGGTAGTGGTAGTGGTGGTGGTAGTGGTGATGGTAGTGGTGGTGGTGGTGGTGATGGTGGTAGTGGTGGTGGTGGTGGTGATGGTGGTAGTGGTGGGTGGTAGGTGGGGGGGATGGTGGTAGGTGGTGATGTGGTGGTGATGGTGGTGGGGGATGGTGGTGGTGATGGTGGTGGTGATGATCGGGTGGTAGTGGTGGTGACGGTGGTGGTGGTGGTTGATGGTGGTGAGTGGTAGTGAGGGTGGTGGTGGT
>WNWK01000669.1:0-52500 GCA_009830355.1 Cherax destructor | reverse complement strand
GGAGAATAATTTTTGAGTCCCTGCTGTTTGGAGCAAGAAAATTTTTCTGAGTTCTTTAGGGGCATTCTTGGGAGTACTGAAAATGAATGGAGATTAAATCCAAGAGAGTGAATGATAAAGGAATAATGTGGATGTTGCAGAGCAACATTGCTCAGTTTCACAAGCATTAAAAAAAAAAGAGCTATGACTGAAGAATACTTTGTAAGAAAAGTATGTTTTTTTTTTAAATGTCATTTTTTTTGTAACAAAGTTAAATTATCTTGTCCAAGCTTCTGTATGTTTAGGGATCTGTTGAGTTAAGATTAGGGCTAAAAAAAAAAATGAAAATATTTAGCAAAAAAACATTGATTCTTCTAACCCTCAGTTATTTTTCAGGGGAGGGAAGAAAACTGGACGTGATGTCCATTCACCCCTACCATCCATCTGAGGGGATGGGAAGGGAGAGGAAGGTTCACGCAAAAGTTCCTTGTTCCTTCATTATGGGGAACACTTCTGGCTGTGCAACAGATCATTATAATCATTATATTGCACGCTTCCCAGCACCCATGCATAAGTTATACTTAATCAGCAATTGTGTTTCCAACATAATTTCATGATTAATGTGACAAATAATTGTATTCCATCACGTATTTGTATATAATTTTCACCAATATTATTTCCCTGTTTACATAAAGTGTTGAGTTGGGGGAGAATAAGTGATGGGAAGTAGTCTATCGGGAGGCTAAGAAGGGAAGTTCTCACAACCCCGGGTTTCACCAAGGTAGAAGAGGTCAGCATTGGTCACGTTAGGAGGGACGGGTCATCTGGGGTCAAGGGGAGTAGAGGTCATCCATTGAGGGGAGGAGTAAAGGGGAGGAATAGTGGCGAGGGTTTTGCCATGCGCTGGCTCTCAGTGTCTCGCCAGATGGCCAGCTGAGAGGGGGAGTTTAGTATCGCTCCTGCCACCTGGCCCACCCCCACCCCGAGTGCTCCGTTCTACGTACGGCTAAATATTGAACTCGTTTATGCACCCTAATACTGAACTCGTGTGCCGGTGTACCTCGGTACCGGACACTGCACCGCTACACTGACGTTCCATTGTACCGGTATCCTATCTAGTGTACAACTGGAAATAGTAACTGTGTCACTTTACCATAAAATTGTTGTTCCACCTAGCTAGTGTCGGAAAGTCATTGAGCCACTGAGCAAGTGGACCAAAAAGGAGAGAATCACCGGACCAAAGAATCACTGCACCAAATAACTACTGGACTAAATAACTACTGGACCAAATAACTACTGAACCAAATAACTACTGGACCACTGATCCAAAGAACACCTTAACGACAAAAAAAAACTGTGCGAAATAAAGGAACATCAAATAACCAAATGACAGAAGAACCACTGGACCAAGAAACCACCGGGCCAAGGAACCACCGGACCAAGGAACCACTGGACCAAAGAACCACTGGACCAAAGAACCACTGGATCAAAGAACCATTAAACCAAGAAAAAAATGTAACAACGCACTATTCCTCCATCTATATTCAGTGCTGATAATGAAATAAACAGAACACCTACAAGAAAATAATCACTAATAAAAAATTATGAATCCGCTTATAAGCCACTGAATTCACCTATAAACCAATAAATCCACTTATAAGCCAATGAATTCACTTATAAGCCACTGAATCCACATATAAACCAATAAAGCCACTTATAAGCCACTGAATTCACTTATAAGCTACTGGATCCACTTATGAGCCACTGGATCCACTTATAAGCCACTGGATCCACTTATAAACCACTAATACTCCATGAATCCATTAATAATCCACTGAATTTCCGAATAATCCACTGAATTCAAAAATCATTTGGCTTCACGACGTCAAGTATGCCACCTTAATAAGGACTGTGAAGACAGCAAACTGCATTAACAGTAGGTTAGGACAACACATCAATAACAACAATGCCAAGATAACATATCCAGAAGATAAGGAGTGTGTACCACCTCAAAAGAGAACGTGTGTGGTACATAGTTACTAGTGAATATTTTGGCTGGTAAACAAACTCTTTTTTTTTAACGTAGACTATTGAAAGCTCAACGTGTCTCAGGCGTTATATGACCCTCACGGGTTTTGCGTTTACCAATGAATATTATTATTAGTTTAAGCTAAAAAACTGTTGTCCGTGTTATGTTGTTCTCGTGAACAAAACAACTGTGATTTAACAATGTATTTAGGAACTACGAGGTTTGCAGAACAGAGAATCTGTTTATGTATCATGAAATAATTACAACGGGAAATGGCTGAAAACTAATTGGTAAGGTTCAAAAACTTTTTAAGTTTATACGAGAAAATTTGTAAATTCAGTGCGTTTAGTATGTTGTGACCGTGACTAAACGTGTGTTTTACGAGTGGAATCTAACGTTATGTGGTAAAACGAAAAAACATGCTTTGTGTTACTTTATTTAGAGATGAAAACAAAATATTAAAGCTGGCCGCATACTGTCTCAGACTTTAAGGCTTTAAAATAACATTTTCGAGCGACATTTTGCAGTTACAAACTAAACTTTTAAGTTCAAAGACAGACTTTGTAGTCCTAGACCAAACTTTACCCTTCTAAACAAAACTTTGCAGTTCTAAATTAAACTTTGCTGTTCCTCTTTAGACATTCGTCTAAGAGCAGGAAACAGCAGTTTCAACAAAAATCTCGGATACCTGTTTTTCCCCTTCATTACCTATTCATACCAACAATTCCTAGAGGCAAGGTAAGTGAAAGTTCTTGTGACCTCTGATTGATAAGTGTTAAATAATCTCAATTATCAAATATACAAAAGAAGAATTTCTAGTAATATATTGTATCGATTGGATCTCGTAAGGCGCTAAACCCATGTGGGTTATTCGGCGCAAGTAGCAGAGGCCTGATCTCTTGTTCTTTGAGTAGTCAGGATGCTGGTAATCAGCGTGACATCCCGTACAAGTCACTACCTCCCAACTGCCTGGAACCATCAGAGTTTTTGGAATAATAATGTGGAAATATGCTTCTTAAGGAAACGAAATACACATGCAATTAAGTACAAAAATGCAGTATCTTATTAACACAGGTTAAACAGGTGCAAGAGTAGGTGTGTGTGGATGGGAGTTGCACCTGCCTAGCAATGGCAAGTGAGCCTACCACAATTCTTCATTTTTGCCTCGCTTTCAGAAGACTGAGCACTCATTAATCCTCGTTTTGAATGAGCGACATGGGCTTAGCGCATCATATAAATAAATTTTCTACTTTCAACGCACCGGCCGTATCCAACCGAGGCGGGGTGGCTAAATAGGAAAAGAGAAAGTTTCTCCTTTTAAATTTAGTAATATATACAGGAGAAGGGGTTTCTAGCCCCTTGCTCCCGGCATTTTAGTCGCCTCTTACGACACGCTTGGCTTACGGAGGAAGAATTCTGTTCCTCTTCCCCATGGAGATAAGCAGAAATAAACAAGAACAAGAACTAGTAAGACAAATAGAAGAAAACCCAGAAGGGAGTGCATATATATGCTTGTACATGCATGTGTAGTGTGACCTAAGTGTAAGTAGAAGTACCAAGACGTACCTGAAATCTTACATGTTTATGAGACAGAAAAAAAGACACCAGCAATCCTACCATCATGTAAAACTATTACAGGATTTCGTTTCACACTCACTTGGCAGGACGGTAGTACCTCCCTGGGTGGTTGCTGTCTACCAACCTACTACCTAGGATATAAATGACAGTATATAAAGAAAAAGTCACAATACTATGACTGGAACAATATACAAACAACACTTAGGAGATTGACACTAATGACGACCTTTCGTTCCGACCTGGATTAATTGACGGTCCAAGTCGTACCTAAACATCTTCATTAGTTTCAGTCCCCTAAGTGAGAGTTATTTGTGTGTAGGTATTAATGACTACGAGAGTAGCTTGTCTTTTTCCTGCTTGTCGAAGGGAAGATCGAGCCTCAGCCACTCTGTTGATTGAGATATTCTGTTATTAAATACACAGATAGGTAATTAGACACAAATGCAACTAATGACATTTTATGGTGGCAACATTTCGCTATCGTAACTTCATGACAAAGTTCCCGGAGAGCGAAACGTTGCCACAATAAAATGTCACATTAGTTGAAACTGTGTCCGTTTACCTATTTGTATATTAAATAACAGAATATGTCAATCAACAGAGCGGATGAGGCTCGACCCTCCGTTCGACAAGTGGTAAACAGAAAAGCTACTCACGCAGTCACGTTTTTCCAAATGTTTGAGATTAAATGCAACCTGTATGTAGTCAGTATTACTGGGAATATAAAGCAGCGCTGGGAATATACTCTTGAGATAATTCGCCGAGAGGAAATGCGTAGCCCAGCCCGCTAACACAACCACATTCCTCCTCATAATAAACACGAGAGTCTTCGCAAGTGTGACCTCGCTGAGCATATTCGAACCGTATAAATGTGTATTTCCCATTAGAATCACCCAGTTGTGGTCATACGCTGCTGTTGTGACCACTGGTGGTCATACACTTCTGTAGTGACCACTGGTGGTCATACACTTCTGTAGTGACCACTGGTGGTCATACACTTCTGTAGTGACCACTGGTGGTCATAGCCTGCTACAGTGACCACTGGTGGCCATACCCTGCTACAGTGACCACTGGTGGCCATACCCTGCTACAGTGACCACTGGTGGCCATACCCTGCTACAGTGACCACTGGTGGCCATACCCTGCTACAGTGACCACTGGTGGCCATAACCTACTACAGTGACCACTGGTGACCATACCCTGCTACAGTGACCACTGGTGACCATACCCTGCTACAGTGACCAGTGGTGGCCATACCCTGCTACAGTGACCACTGGTGGCCATACCCTGCTACAGTGACCACTGGTGGCCATACCCTGCTACAGTGACAACTGGTGGCCATAACCTACTACAGTGACCACTGGTGGGCATACCCTGCTACAGTGACCACTGGTGGCCATACCCTGCTACAGTGACCACTGGTGGCCATAACCTACTACAGTGACTACTGGTGGCCATACCCTGCTACAGTGACCACTGGTGGCCATACCCTGCTACAGTGACCACTGGTGGCCATACCATGCTACAGTGACCACTGGTGGCCATACCCTGTTACAGTGACCACTGGTGGCCATGCCCTGCTACAGTGACCACTGGTAGTCATACCCTGCTACAGTGACCACTGGTAGTCATACCCTGTTATAGTGACCACTGGTAGTCATACCCTGCTACAGTGACCACTGGTAGTCATACCCTGCTACAGTGACCACTGGTAGTCATACCCTGCTACAGTGACCACTGGTAGTCATACCCTGCTACAGTGACCACTGGTAGTCATACTCTGCTACAGTGACCACTGGTAGTCATACTCTGCTACAGTGACCACTGGTAGTCATACTCTGCTACAGTGACCACTGGTAGTCATACTCTGCTACAGTGACCACTGGTAGTCATACTCTGCTACAGTGACCACTGGTAGTCCTACTCTGCTACAGTGACCACTGGTAGTCATACTCTGCTGCAGTGACCACTGATAGTCATACCATGCTACAGTGACCACTTGTGGACCTTCCCTGCTATTGTGACCACTAGTATAAATACCATGCGGTAGTGACCAC
This sequence comes from Cherax destructor, assembly GCA_009830355.1. Lineage (NCBI taxonomy): Eukaryota > Metazoa > Arthropoda > Malacostraca > Decapoda > Parastacidae > Cherax > Cherax destructor. The sequence goes on along the minus strand of WNWK01000669.1, from coordinate 46,857 downwards.
TAATGCTCACACTGCTACAGTGACCATTGGTCACAACCTGCTACAGTGACCACTAGTATACCTATCCTGTTGTAGTGACCCCTGGTCACACCCTGCTGCAGTAACCACTTGTGGTAATTTACTGTCATTCTTGCTTATGCAATCTCCTTCCAGAATTCTAACCACGAGAAGACTTTTATTTTTCATGTTGCAAGCGTAGCGCCAGGAACACATACATATATTTCCTTTGGGGTTTTAGATCTTTCTCTATGACGCGATCAAAAATCTCTGGCAAATCCCAGGTAACTGTTGAATAAGATACACGTGCAGCATGTAGGTACCTCTATTACCGAAACGTTTCGCCTACACTGCAGGCTGCTTCAGTCGAATATTTCTTCTCTAACACGTCAGGAGAGATACGCACGTATTGCGCAGGTGAATTGTATATCAACTTGTCGGTATTGTATAGTATCAATAACGTGTCAGGTACCTATTTGCTACTATAGGAACAGGAGATGTAGGTGTAAGGAGACATATAAGTACGTCTCTCCTAACTAGGTGATTGAACGCTCTACTAAATCTCTCGACATAAAATATTTTATTAAAACCAGACATGTATGATGCTTCTCTTGATGATAAAATTTTATTACCCTTGATAAAAATAAGACATAGTGGTTATTAAGAAATGTTTCGAAATGAAAATATCTAAGTGTTGTGTATGTCTTAATTATCAACTTGTTGGAACGTCTTAGTATCTTTGTTTCAGACACGTTTCATCTATACAGTAGGAGTCTTCAGTCGAATACTGGAGACAGCTGAAACAGTGGAGAGGTATATATGACGTGATCAGTCCATCAGCTTTGAAGTTGCTTTGAGGTGGTTTATCTCTTAGTCTTGATAAGCGTCCAGGTCCATTTTCTCGATCGGTTTGAAGAAGCTTACTGAGGAGGTGAAATGTTAAGCAGATAAACATTGAGAAGTGTTGCGCTTGTCCTGTTCTTCAACTAGCCTTATTTAATGTATGACATAGTGAATGATTATGTTTTTTTTTTTAAATTATTTTCATTTAAGGGTAAATTGGTTTCTTAACATGATTTGCATCGTCATCCACACTTCCAGTGGTGGCAGTGGTGGGGTTTGTGCTTTGAGGTAGGAGTTAAACCTCTTCTCTGGGAGGGATGCCACACTATTGGTATAGATGACGGGGGTATTTCCTCCCCCCCCCCTTTCGTCTACATTTGCTCACGCTTCTGGTCGATGACATGGAGCGTTTTATGGACACGAACTGTGGAATGTGATAAAATAGGTTTTTAAATAGTTTCCCTTCTTCTGTTATTGATTTATATGACGTGAGTGCATTGGGCACGACAGTAACAAGTTGGGATTGATTGTGAAATTTTTTATATAATTTTATAAACGGAATATGCTTAAAGAGGTGAATAACCAAAAAATTTTAGTGCTCCATAAATAAAACAGAACACTATCATACTATTACCATCGCCCCCGTCAAGGATAAAGTACATTGATGCTGCCAAAGGGCTCTTGAGCAAACCGGAATACTTTCCATTCTTCAGGTGTTGTATGACTTGTATAGGCTTGGCCTTTCCTGTGATAATAAAGTCACCACTACCACCATAACTAGTCACCACCACTAAAGCCCAGTGTGTTCTGTCTACTCTGGCGCAGTATACTTCTGCCCAACCTGTAGTCTAAATGATCCAGGAGTATTAAGCTTACCCAAATGAACAACACAAGGATGGGGAGTTGTGTTGGTGCTGGGACTTTGTTGGTGTCCCCGGGAACTGGATGATCATATACTGAACCAAAGGCTGCTGTTACGAGCCCACTTTTCTGTGGGCTCGTAAGTGATTAATGACCCATGTGCACAGATATGTCCTTGAGAAGTAGCAGGTCCTGCGTGCCCTACAGACGAGCAGCAAGTTAGTGTGTGTTCACCAAGGTGTGGGTATTTGACCATCCTCCAAGAGTAATTGTCATTTAGAGGAGAGTGAAGGTTGGTCTTATACATCTCACCCATATCCACCTACTTGTAGATGCTCCTGCCGCCTTTTATGTAGCTTGTAGCATACTGCTGACTGCGAAACACATTTTAACAGTGTGCCCATGACTTAGACATTTCTACCTTTGCCTCTGTTTTTATATTACTGGGATGCCTGCAGGGACTTCGGAGGAGTGTTTACTGATTATGTGGTTCTACCGTTCTGTATATATCAGTGCTTTAACCCTTCCCCTTCACTTTCCCTATTCATTCCACCATAGTCCATTTCTGGTGCCGTGCTCCCAACGCCTCCAGCCCCCTGGGACGTCCAAGAGGCAGCCAGAGGAGGAGCTGGACTCTATGAAAATGATGGAAATCGTGATTAAAGCATGGCGGGCATGGGAGAGAGACAGAGGATGGGGAAGAGTTTAGAAGTGTATGAATGAAATGAAATATGTAGAGAATGAGCTCTAGCTCCTGGGTTAATTACTTCGAGTCATAGCTCAGACATTATTTGCCTCAAAGAACAAAAATGCACAATGCTTATGACGACACTTCGATCCGACTTTGACCCTTACCTTCGTGTTTTCGTGTGACTTGTAAATGGTTCAAGTCGGACCGAAACGTCCTCAGAAGTTTCTCTCTCCTATGTGTGGGTTTTTTGTGTATTATTTGCCTCATTATTGGTTTTCTTAAAGGAAGGGGCAAGTGAATGAAGAGAAGTGAGAGAGAGAACATAAAAGTCTGAAGAAGATAGAAAAAAGATGAAGGAGAAAGTAAAGAAAATTGAGGAAGAGAAAGAGAGGGGAAACACGGGAAAGTAAAGAAGGTGGGAGGATAAAGAGACTGGCCGTAACTATACATAGGTATAATTTATTATCTAATGGAATGTGATCATATTCTGTTGAGGCGGCACCTGCTTCCCTGCTTCCTATGACAACATCTTAGATAAGCAGAGACAAGCAACATTGCAACGCCATAGTGGACTGCACCATGTTGCGTTAGTGATATGATGAACGAAAAGGCACCATACCGTGACTGGAACAATACACAAATAAGCCGCACATGGAAGAGAGACCATTTACAAAGTCACACACAGTGTCTGGGTTATTTGTGTAGTGAAAGACTGTGCTTTTTTTTTAAACTATTAACCGATATACAGAACAAATGCAAGGGAGGATTATCTCCCTAAATATTGTGTAGGAAAGAATATGAGAAAATATAATAAGAAATGCGAGTATAAAATCGTTTATTACATATTTGTGTAGCGAGTCTTTGAAGATACGCCATTTCTTGAGAAACATAGCTAAGGAGAGGAGATAAGAGAGAGAGAGAGAGAGAGAGAGAGAGAGAGAGAGAGAGAGAGAGAGAGAGAGAAGGGTTAGGGATGGAGGGTGAGAAAGGGAGGGGGAGTGAGGGTGAGAGAGAGGGAGGGAGAGTGAGTTTCAAGTTTTTCTACTCCGGCCCTGGACCTAGCTTGCCTGGTGCTTGCCTTGCCAACCAGGCTGTTGTTGCTGGCTGCCCGCTGACCCACACATAATATTAACAGACATTTTATTCAGTTTACAAATTACTAATTACAGGAAAACAATCTCAATACGTATAATGTAAAATAGGGAACGTAATGATGGAATACGAGACAGGATAGGTTAAGATTGGAATTATTTTAATATGTTCAGATAATTCCTAAGAAATGTAATTAAGTTAGGAAGATAAAAAGAAGCAGAGAGAGAGAGAGAGAGAGAGAGAGAGAGAGAGAGAGAGAGAGAGAGAGAGAGAGAGAGAGAGAGAGAGAGAGAGACCAACTACACTCTGACTGTATCCTTCTGCAGATCATCTCTTCATCTGAAATCCTTTATTCTTAGGAAGACTCATGTCTGGAGTAAGTTCGTACAGTATAACGACATCAACGAAATAATCAGTTGACCAAATGAAAGCGCTGACCTACACATGGCTCCAACCTCATCCTCTCCCCTATCTGTATATCTCTTTAACAATAAAAAGACTTTCATATCAGGTGATGTAGGTAACAGCTCTTAGCTTGTAAATAAAGTTAAAATCCCTAAACCTAACCTTGTTAAAACTATGTTAAAAAAAGCAGGAAGTAGGGGGATAAAAAGATAAACAGACTATGATAGGAAATAAAAGAGTAAAAACTTAGAATTAGGATACACAGAAAGAGATGAGACGAGAAATTAACACGTAAACTAAAAACATAATTTTTTCCTGCAGTTAATCATATTTCCCAGGCATATTAAATTTTTTCACTTGTTTAATATTTAACATATTAGAGTTTTTTGTATTAGTAATGCGCGCGCGCGCAAAACAACCACGAAAGGAGTTGAATGATAGTTGTAGGCCTTTCGTGTTGCAAACAACACATCTTCAGGAGCTTGCAATATCGCAGAAAATATGATGATGTCCAAGCAAACACGTTCAGAGGGATGAATGAGATGTATATCCAATGCCTGATGAATTAAGGCTGGTACAAAGGATTATATCTAGTATCGGTATCTATTCCACAATACTGTCACACAAACCTTTTAAAAGTCAGCTCGGTCTTGTTTCATCCATCTTACAGCTTTCATGTGATTTTCACATAATTTCACCAATTCTGAAAAAGTATCTTCTCAGGTACATTTCTTAATTTCTGGCAGACTTCAAGATCTCGTGCTGCTTGTCCACTCGCTCCATAACCCATTACCACCAACATATTTACAGGTACAATGACTCACGAAATCGTAATGACACGATTGCAAACAAACCATACCACGGGCGGGGAAAGAACCCGCGGTCAGAGTCATAAAACTCCAGACCGACGCCCAGTGGCTAACGCGTCGGTCTGGAGTTTTATGACTCTCTGATCGCGGGTTCTATTCCCGCCCGGGGTATGTTTTTTTTTTTTACAGGTACAATTTTCCCTTCTCGTTAAATTAGTCCTAACTGCACCTCTTATGTATCTCCAGTTAGAGAGTGACTTATCTATGTATTTCTGCTTTTATTCACGCCTAATTTACAAAATCTATGTAAAAAATATACCTACCCCTATTCTACACAGAATTTTTATATACAAATTTAATCCTAATATTTTTAATTTAATATATTAACTTAATATATTTAATACGTTTAACATACAAATTTTCAAGAGCCGGTTGAGGTGAGACCCTAGGGACTGTTTTGAACGTAAGATCTGCTCGGCAAGATCTCCCACGGGGTTTAACCTTACTTGCTCTAAAAACACCACCACCACCACCACCACCACCCTCAAAACAAAGACCGCCTAAAACAACCTCCCCACACCCTAAAACAATCACTACATTCTCAAACAACCACTCCACTCTCAAACAACCACTCCACTCTCAAACAACCACTCCACTCTCAAACAACCACTCCACTCTCAAACAACCACTCCACTCTCAAACAACCACTCCACTCTCAAACAACCACTCCACTCTCAAACAAGCACTCCACTCTCAAACAAGCACTCCACTCTCAAACAACCTCTCCACTCTCAAACAACCACTCCACTCTCAAACAACCACTCCACTCTCAAACAACCACTCCACTCTCAAGCAACCACTCCACTCTCAAACAACCACTCCACTCTCAAACAACCACTCCACTTTCAAACAACCACTCCACTCTCAAACAACCACTCCACTCTCAAACAACCTCTCCACTCTCAAACAACCACTCCACTCTCAAACAACCTCTCCACTCTCAAACAACCACTCCACTCTCAAACAACCACTCCACTCTCAAACAACCACTCCACTCTCAAACAACCTCTCCACTCTCAAACAACCACTCCACTCTCAAACAACCACTCCACTCTCAAACAACCATTACCCATACACAGTCAATACAGTTTCAAGTACTGTCGTTATCGAGAAAGCCACAACCACATAAAAACCACCACCACTACAACTCCCCTTCCACCAGCCATCTTCAATTCCACCAACCACAACCCCTTCCAACAACCACCCCCAATTCCACCAACCACAACCCCTTCCAACAACCCGCACCACACCCCTGAAAACCACCACTATACAAAGCCCACTGCCTCTCATACCAGAACAATGTCTGATTATGTCTGTCCTGCCTTTATCAGACATGGAAGGAATAGCCGGAAAATTTTATCTTTTCCTGTTGGCGTTATTATTAATTCCCACGACGTCCACAGAGGCACAGGCGAGGGTCTCTTTGTTATATTTTAGACACAAGTCATTTTTATTTGCAAAATTAATCAACATGATGCCATCCCTTTGTTTAATTTGCACTATAGTTTGCTCGCTCTTAAAATCCGAATAATATAATATATATATATATATATATATATATATATATATATATATATATATATATATATATATATATATATATATATATATATATATATATTATATATATATATATATATATATATATATATATATATATATATATATATATATATATATATATATATATATATATATATGCTAGGAATTCGCAAGAGCAGGCGAAATATTCACAAACACTGATCTCTGGCCGACGGAGACTCGAACCTACGAACCTCATGACAAGGTACGCAGTGCTTTACCGACCGTACCACACTGGTCCAATACCTTGGCATCCAGCTTTCGCTAGACGTTATTCCAAGGCAGCCAGCTTTCAGGCAGGAGGCTTACAGCTTTTCATCTCATCCCCTGCATGCATCGACACAACTAGAGATTTTTACAATGCTAGGAATTCGCAAGAGCAGGCGAAATATTCACAAACACTGATCTCTGGCCAAGGTATTGGACCAGTGTGGTACGGTCGGTAAAGCACTGCGTACCTTGTCATGAGGTTCGTAGGTTCGAGTCTCCGTCGGCCAGAGATCAGTGTTATATATATATATATATATATATATATATATATATATATATATTATATATATATATATATATATATATATATATATATATATATATATATATATTTAGATATATATTTTTATTAACACATCGGCTGATTCCCACCAAGGCAGGGTGGCCCGAAAAGAAAACTTTCATCATCATTCACTCCATCACTGTCTTGCCAGAGGGTGCTTTACACTACAGTTATAAAACTGCAACATTAACACCCCTCCTTCAGAGTGCAGACACTGTACTTCCCATCTCCAGGACTCAAGTCCGGCCTGCCGGTTTCCCTGAATCCCTTCATAAATGTTACTTTGCTCACACTCCAACAGCACGTCAAGTATTAAAAACCATTTGTCTCCATTTACACCTATCAAATATGCTCACACATGCTTGCTGGAAGTCCAAGCCCCTCGCACACAAAACCTACTTTACCCCCTCCCTCTAACTTTTCCTAGGCCGACCCCTACCCCGCCTTCCCTCCACTACAGATTTATACACTCTCGAAGTCATTGTCTCGTTCCATTCTCTCTACATGTCCGAAATACCTCAACAACCCCTCCTCAGCTCTCTGGATAATAGTTTTGGTAATCCCGCACCTCCTCCTAATTTCCAAACTCCGAATTCTCTGCATTATATTCACACCACACATTGACCTCAGACATGACATCTCCACTGCCTCCAGCCTTCTCCTCGTTGCAACATTCATCACCATATATATATATATATATATATATATATATATATATATATATATATATATATATATATATATAATATATATATATATATATATATATATATATATATATATATATATATAGTCATTGTTTACCTGGTATATTAATTCAAGAAAGTGCACACAAACAGATCAAGGGATCTTGATCCAAGAATTAGTTTTCCCGTTATATTCAACCAGATGTCAATATGCAAGAAAGTTTCACATCTGCAATGGAAGTGTTGAGTGAAAAGTTTTTCCCAATGAGCTGAATATAACGATTTTAATTAAAAACAGCAGTTTTTGGTTTCTTCTAAAAATGTCGTAGGAATTTCTTAACCAGTGCGGAGAGATGACTAAAGAATCGTCCCTTGTCGTACAAGTTTGCAGGTAACTCATCTCCTAAAAAAACATGACTTTCCCTGTAAGACCCGAAAGAACTGAACTCTCTTTCACAACCACACTGAAAAAATAGGGAAATTCTAACCATTAAAAATGCATTTTGCTGTTCAAAAAAAAAAAATGGACAAACAATCATATTCAACCAAGAATGTGTTTTTTCTCCCTTACCCTGAAAACCTTTCTCTCTCTCTCATTCCCTCTCTCTCTCTCTCTTATGACTATAATAATAATTCGTAAAAAGAACCATCTCTTAATATTATTCATCGTTGAAATGCATAACATAATTAAAAATCATTGTAGTTGTCTCAGAGAATCTTGAACGTCGCTCGTTCATACGGACTTTTCCTCTTCTGAGCTTCTATGGATACACTTCAGCTCTGAGAATAATTACTGCCTATTGTTATGTAAATGTTGGGGGATTTGTTGCCTGACAAATATATCACTTTGGTGGGAGGGAGGAATGTTTGTGTGTTACATGTTGTCAAAGGCATTTGTCGATAGACACATTTTGTGTCTGGACTTGCCTATATATATTCACCAACAGTACATGTGGTTGCAGAGGTCGAGTCTTTGCTCCACTTTTTCATCGAGGTCATTCCACTTCCCGACCACCCTGAGACTGAAGAAATACTTCCTGACATCCCTTACCCTGTTTATCAAGTTTTTACCCCAGTCTCATGTAGCAGTCTAAGAAAATGCAATCCGCTTAACCTTTTATTTTGCCATAGAATTCCAATAGGTTACTAAAGCAAGACTTGTCATCTCTGAACTCGTTCTGGTTATTATGAAACCACTTCTTTCCAAGTACTCTACCACTCTCTTGCTGACTATCTTCTCCATAATCTAGCATGGTATACTTGTCTGTGAAACTGACATATAGTTCAATACCCCCTGTCTATCTCCTTTCTTAAATAAAGGTACTGTGTTCGCTTTCTTTCAGATCTCTGGCAACTGTCCTGTGTTCATTGGCTTGCAAATCATAGCTACTGGTTCAGACATTGTTTCTGCTCCCTCTAGCAGAATCCACGGTGGCATCCTGTCAGGTCCCACCGCCAATGGTGAATCCAGTTTCCGCAAAAGATTTTCTTACCTCTTCTCCTGTTGTGTGTATAGTTGCCAGTGCCTTTTTGTGCACTCTTTTCCCTAGGCTCTCTAGCACTGCCCGTCTCCACTGAGACCTCTTTAAATCGTTTGTTCAGCATTTCGTAGACTTCCTTGTCATTTTCTGTGAACTATCCTCATTCCTGCTTCAGTCGAATTATCTAGTCTTAAAGTCGTTTTTCTTCTGATGTGGCTGTGAAGCAGTTTTGGTTCAGATTTGGCCTTGGTTGCTATGTCGTTTTCAAACTGTTGCTGGGCCCCTCTTCTCACACTTGCATATTCTGCTCACTACTATTTTCTCGTCTGTCCTTTGCTTCCTATAGCTTTTCCATGTTCTTATGCTTCTCTTTTCTGCCTCTGTGCATTGTGTTCTTCGTTTAGGTATATGGTTTTCCTCTGCCTACCAACACTTCCCGACTACGTACTCCGTCTAATTCACTGACTATCCTTCCAGTTCCCTTTCCCACTTCAATGCATTTCTGCAAAGTTCCCTCTTCTAAAGTCTTCTAAAGGTACTTGAAGTTTAGTATGCATTGTCGCTGGGCCCAGGAGGCTCTCGTATTCCATTTCTTCTATGTCGACGTACTTTTCTGTTATATATGTCTTTGAGGGATTTCATTTGTGGTAAGTATAGTGTATGACACTGTAAAGAAATATTTTCTAGTGTCTATTCCTCTCTGTTTTTATTCTTAGTGTGCAGTTGTGGTCTCTTATTCCCCCAATTGATTTTGCTAAAATTTATTACGTACGTATTTTCACCATTTTTATGGAATCTTCTTTGTGGTTATGGCGTTTCCTTTCCAACTTACCAATGAACTGTCAGAGTTTTCAGCTTTTATATCAAAATCAAAATTTCTCTAATAGAAATTTTAAGTTTTTTTTTTCTCTTTTATTTAAATAGCTTGTGTTTAGACACGGTGCTGCCACTGTAAATTGGTTTTTTTCTCTTTTATTTAAATAGCTTGTGTTTAGACACGGTGCTGCCACTGTAAATTCTAGTTTTCGTCTACATGTCTGGATTCTTTTTAGCTTTTCATCATGAAGATATCTAAAGGGTATCTCGAAGTGTGCCAGTACAACATTCCATGTTCTCACTATTGCATATCTGGTGAATGTCTATTGCTGATAATTACGTCCATATTACTCTCTACGTCCGACTCTTGCAGCTCACTTTGTCCGACTCTTGCAGCTCACTTTGTCCGACTCTTGCAGCTCACTTTGTCCGACTCTTGCAATTCACTCTGTCCGACTCATTCAGTATTTCATAACATTTATATCCGTCACATGACAAGTTTTCATTATCTCCCAATCTCCCATTTACATTACATAACATTTATCCATATATATATATATATATATATATATATATATATATATATATATATATATTAGCTACTTGATTTATTTTCCTAATGTTTCATTCATGAAGGGTTTTTTATATTAAAACGACAAATTCAGGTTTGACAATCTGGAATCACTAGAAGGAATTACGTTTATAGTGTTTCTCTTGATCTATGACTTTTCTGATGTATATCATGCTTGATGTGGATACTTTGAGAACAGCAGTATACATGTACGTGGAAGGATGCATGTTTTAGTATATATACATTTAGAATTGACTTTAATTCCTACGTAGAGGATAAAAATATGTTATACTGGAGATGTGCAGGTAACATGCCGCCTTAATGATGCTTTTGTTGAAGATAGACTTGAAACCTAAGAAGGGAGCAAACCTCAATTGTTTCCAAATTTAGACCTACATTAATTAGCATGTCGACAAAACACATTTTTTGCAGAACCAAGTCTTAGTGCTACACCGTCTCGCTGTGTGCAGAACTTTATCATATCCACACCGAAACATTGTCTCAATACCTGTAACAGCATGCACTGCAAAATGTATTTTTTTCCTGCTAACTTTTCGTAGCATCCCAGAAGTTGCAACTAGACTATACTTTATTCTTAATTAGTATTCTCATTTTTAGAACCGACTCTTTCACACCATTTTCATATTTTGTGGAATTATTTGCGAATTTCATTTATATTCTTTCTAACGTATCATTCAATTTAATTTCTCAAAATGATTATTTACAGACCTTGCGGCGATTAGTGGACGGAGGACTGAGACCCCACCAGCCCATGAGCTGACTAACCCCCAAAGATTAATCGACAGAATTTATTTTAGATGAGCTTCGTGATTTGTTGATAATCTTGTCGATCCTGTTTGTATTTTTCTTTTTGTTTCCGGAATATCATATCTTACAAGATAAATTGGTTCAGATTATTTATATATAGGATTTATTCTTTTCTAGAATATGCTAGTTTTGTTGTTGTTTGTGTAACCTTCTCTCTGTCGTGTTGTTTCTTTGATATGGTGTGTGTGTGTGTGTGTGTGTGTGTGTGTGTGTGTGTGTGTGTGTGTGTACTCACCTATTTGTGGTTGCAGGGGTCGAATCATAGCTGCTGGGTCCGCCTCTTCACTTGTCGCTAGTAGGTCCACTCTTGCCTTGTTCCAAGAGCTTTATCGTACTTCTTCTTAAAGCTATGCATTGATGCTGCCTCCACTACATCGATCTACAGACTGTTCCACTTCCTGACAACTCTATGACTGAAGAAATACTTCCTAACATCCCTATGACTCATCTGAGTTTTCAACTTCCTGTTGTGACCCCTTGTTGCTGTGTCCCATCTCTGAAATATTCTTTGTGTGTGTGTGTGTGTGTGTGTATCTGAGTATGCTTGTCTATGATTACATTGAACCAGCAGTGTTAAGGACCCTATTCGATCAGGTCCCTGACATATAACACTGACCACAGTGCCATTCATGCCTCCAGCAGCTAGTCAATCAATTCACCTCAGTGACTCAGCATCCCGTCCTCTTAATAACAGACAGCATTTGACTGTTACAAAGCGAGTCAAATGGATGACTAGTGAAGGTGCCTTAAATAGTGAAAATCTCAATATTTTTTTCTACTGCTCTCTGTGAGTGCCCATTTTCTGTTCGTTAGGCAGAATGTTGATTATCTTTATTTCATTTCTTCCGGTTGTAATATAATTTGTTAGTTTTTTTTTGTGAGGAGAGGACAACCTAACCTAAATAACAAAAATCGAGAAATTTGCTGAAAGCAAGATGTGATATATGCATTCTCCACAACCACATCACCAACAGCGTCTTCCTTACTGGGTTCGAACCCCACCCGTGGTATGGTTTGTTTGCAATCATGTCATTACGATTTCGTGAGTCATATACTATTCGAATTACTCATTTCACTCATTCCAGTCACTCAAGATTTAGTGTTGCTATAATATACCAATATCCTAATTCAGTGTCCGCGCCTTCGTTGCATCCTCAGACGATTTTGAATGCTGAAGAATAAGAAAAAGTAAATGAACAAAAAGAAAGTATACTTAAAAATAGGGTGAATAACAGAGTAGAAAAGTTCAAAGTAGGGAGATGGCAGTAAGTTATAGAAAGGACATTAAAGAACAAGCAAAAATTAAAAAAAAAAAAAAAGGCAGAAGTCTCAAAAGTAAACAAAAGAATAAAAAAAAAATTCTCAAGTAAAGAGGTACTCAGAATTAAACAAAATACTCAAGAGAAAATATATAAAATAGCAGAAAAAAAATACATCTAAGTGCATAAAAGATGGAAAGTAAATAGAAATAAATTGTATAGAACAGAGAAGAAACGACATAAAATTGGTAAAGAAAAGAAAAATAGCGGAACAAATAGAGAAGGTGCAGAAAAAAAATCGTCACTGAGCGGAAAAAAAAGGGATTTTTCAGTTTGAGGAAAAACTATTCACCTCTAACCGTATTCCATTTAACAGCGTCAGACCGACGTTGAGTCAGGAGGGAAAAGAAAATAGTTACCAAGTAGATGACTTCAAGAAAACACTGGATAAATTACAAGAGAACCCTTGGTGAAGTGTGGATTATTTTTGAGTGGTTTCAAGAGATACTTTTGAGGGACGGATCACCTCGCAGCAACATCTCTACCACTCCTGCTGTCTCCCCCCTTTTCTCGACTGAGGCCTACTATTGCAAATGTGTCTTAGTTATCCATTGTCAAAGATTGGAACATAAAGGTTTAAGAAAAATATGTGGACCAATATACATTAACAGTCTCATTCGGCAGATTTATCACCATAAAAGTTCTCATTCGAGGCGTAGGCTTCCACATTGGATATATATACTGATGAATGTGTATCTCTAATGTATATACTGAGAACAACAGTGTTTATGCATTTGGAGGGATGTACATCTCAGTATGGATATACCTAGAGTTTGAGAAATAAACACAGATGCACTATAATGAGATCCTTTATTGACAACGTTTCGCCCACACATTGGGCTTCTTCTAGTCACAAACAGAATGCATTCTTCTCCACCTGACTCCACCCTATAAAAACTCATGTACTATTCAAGGGGTAGACCTGTTTGTGAATCGAAAAAGTCCACTGTGTGGGCGAAAAGTTGTCAATAAAGGATCGCATTATACTGCATCTGTGTTTATTTTTCCATCGTGTCGGTATTTTATACCATTTATCTCCATCTAGAGTTTGCCTTAATTCCTATATAAGGGATTAAAGTTACCTTGACTGGGTGGTACACAGGGAACTTGCAGGCTTAATGACCCCCTCATATAGTTGACAGGCTACAAACCTAATAAATTAATCAGTCATAGGCTTCCATACAGGAATTTTGCAATTCTTACATCATAAGCAAAATTATCAATATTTTTTTTTTTTGCATGTTAAAAAACGTCATTGTAACCCTTAAACAATCATTTTATTTACTCTCATATTTTGAATTAATTTGGACCATTTTTAAAAGGAAATTCCGTCCCTTTTATCTTTCGAACCGAGGTTTTATATAACAATATTTCCATCTATTTATAAAGCCGTGTGTGTACTCACCTAATTGTGGTTGCAGGACTCTATTCATAGCTCCTGAGATATATATATATATATATATATATATATATATATATATATATATATATATATATATATATATATATATATATATATATATATATATATAGTGCCGAATAGCTATAACTGGTCAATTAGCAAGAACTCGTTTAAAATTAAGTCCTTTCTAAAATTCTCTCTTATACGTTTAAAGATACATTTTTTTTTCATTTATGTTAATGTAAAAAGTTAATAATTTTGTACCAAAAGCACCTTAGAAAACTTACCTAATCTTATTATAACAAGCGCAATTTAGTTTAGCCTAATCCAGCTAAACATATTTTAGATAAATTTACAAAAATTTAATAAACTATCACAATGAAATATATTTTTTTCGTTAGGTTCACAATGATTTTTGAGAAATTATTGCATACACAAATTTTTGCTTGGCTTATTCGGCAAGAAGAGCGTTGCTGGTTAAGCGAAAATCGCAAGATTTACCAATTCGGCACGACATTATATTTATATATATATATATATATATATATATATATATATATATATATATATATATATATATATATATATATATATATATATATATTATATGTATATATATATATATATATATATATATATATATATATATATATATATATATATATATATATATATATATATATAATATATATATATATATATATATATATATATATATATATATATATATATATATATATATATATATATATATATAAGCACCTGCATCTATCTAGCGAGTGATAGAGGAGGAGATGGGAAGTTTCTCATGGGCGTTCGTATCCTGCATGCATCTATTCCTCTTCCTGTCCCTTAAAAAGGGATGCTTTGATGCCACAAAATAACTTTTATTCGAAGAATTGGAGCTATTTTTCCCTATTATCGGATCAGACACGATAATTTCCCATTTTCCAGGAACTGCATTACCTCTACTAGTTTAGCACTTACCGTGTACGTAACAATTATCCACCTTTCCTCATTCAACCCATCCATCTCGACATCCCTATCTCGACAACCCTTCCGCTCTCATCCATGTCCCTCTCCCCTCCACCACTCCTCACAACATTCCACCCACTCCTTTGTCTAACGTACTTGCCCTAATATTCTCTCTTCATTTTCTAGCATTTTGCTCCTTTAATATTCCTTGCAATATTCCTTTCTTTCTTCCTCCTGTATCATTTATCACTCCTCTGTATTATTGTCCGCATCGCGGTGTTGACGTCTATCGTCCGCATCGTGGTCTTGGAGTCTATTGTCCATTTCAGAGTTTCGGAGACGATCTACGAGCAGAGATCTACATTGCAATAATGATTCTCGATAGACAAGAGTGGAGCCCAGACACGGCACTCAATACACCTCGTTCTGTTGACACTCAGTGCCAAATATTGTCTCACTGTGGCGTAACATATGACGTGAGGGTCGTTCTTCTTCCATGATGGGCTATTTAATAGTGATGGGCCATTTGTCTGGGTTTTTTGAGTCGTGATAGAGAACATAATGTGATTGAATTCTATTACTTCACCTTGATGCCGGTGGAGAACTCTTGGATCAAATTTTATTTCCTCCCACTTCTTAGTTACTCTATGATCCTTGTGAGCTGAGCGCTTCCCCACAAATAGTAATGTTATTACTATTGTTATTATTATTATTAATTATTTATTATTAATAACGAGAGTTCTAACATTAGTAAGAATATAAAAGAATGGAGGGTTTGTTAGTTTTCACACCTGTCATGGATAAATTCAACTTTTAGAGTCTGGCATCACGTTTTGCACGGACAATTCCCATGAATTTGGACGAGCGAACCTTGTGCAAACAGTTCCCAGGAAATTTGGACCACGAAAGGCCTTTGCCAACAGTGAACTAAAAAGAAGGAATTTTCTTTTTACACCTCAGTCCGCTACAAACCAAAGGTTTGGATGTTTCGGTGTCACAGAACACACTACACACGATGTATAAGAATTGATTAGTTGTACTAGTGGAATTATTTGCGTACTTTTGACTTGCATTGCAAGAGATTTTTCTATTATTTTGCTCCTAAGATTATTTGAGGACATACAAGACATATTTAGGAGAAACAATTTATTGGTGTTTTGGTAGAGAATCATACAGACACGCAATGTGAGAATACGCACTCACTCATAGTGCATGGTAAGAACATTATGGACACACACACGCGCAAGATGCTTAATAAGGACACGCATCGTGCCTGAATGGACACGCACCGTGCCTGAAGAGACACGCACCGTTCCTGAAGAGAGACGCGCTATTCCCCAATATTTCTCCACTACCATTCTTGAATCAAACCGGAAATGACACAGTTTAAACAATGTTTTGAAACACGAGGTCCCCACTACAAAAAAATCGGAATGAAAATAATAAAAAAGCCTCAGGAAAAGTCGCAGGATCTTCAGTACAAACAATTTCCCGTGGGCTTGGAGAGGAAAATCCTTCTATCCTCTCCCATCCGACGAGTGGATCTCACAACAACAAAAACGTAACAGAAAAAAAACCAATCTATCGGGTTTAAACATTGGAGGAGAGAGAGGAGAAGAGTTTAGCGTTGACAGGGAAGTGTTTAGAAGGGCGAGACGTTATTTACTTCCAGGGATCTGCGTCTTCAGTCGAGAGGCAGGAATGAGCTCTTGTAGCTCCTCTGGACGTTTGCCTCCCGCGGCCGAACGTTTGCTCCTAGCATGGCAAACGTTTCTGGTGGAGATCTTGGCACCCCGGGCGAAATGCATTTATATTGTGATGAAAAAAGTTTTTACTGCAAGCGAACGTCTTTCCTGGGCTGAAGAGTTTCTGTGCTTGAGGCGAATTTATGACCTGGCTTAAAACGTTTGTACCTGATTCGAATGTCTTCCATGCATTGGGAACGTTTCATGTGGATGCGAAGGTCTTCCTTAGGTTGAAACATTTCTACTGACAGCGAATTAATACTCCGAGCTAATAAGGAAACTACTTGAAACAAAAGATTAATCTGCGCTTGAACTTTATTGAGAACGACGCATTTACCTGCGCTGAAAAGTTTCCACTGGGCAAAATCGATTGGCATGGGTTGAAAAGTTACTGCGGAGTACCGTCCTTTGTCACGGTGAAAAAAAAAGTTGTCTGTGCTACGCACACACGTTTGTATTCAACAGACTCCTTTAT
The DNA here is from genome assembly GCA_009830355.1 of Cherax destructor. Classification (NCBI taxonomy): domain Eukaryota; kingdom Metazoa; phylum Arthropoda; class Malacostraca; order Decapoda; family Parastacidae; genus Cherax; species Cherax destructor. The sequence goes on along the minus strand of WNWK01000669.1, from coordinate 29,667 downwards.
CCTGGTTGTGAACGTTTTTAGTGAAGACATTAGAATGTTTCCTGAAATTGCAATGATTTGTTAATACTGTCAAGGCTGAATAAATGACGCTAAGATACAGTGGAAACCTTTATTAAACACACACAGTTTCCCCAAAACTGATTTTGATTCAGTCAGTGACTTCATTAAATCCACTTTGTGGGCGAAACGTACCTGTTAATAAAGGTAAAAATGGCATAAAATGGTTTGAACGGGGACTACTTTCCTATGAAACAATTCCACTGTAAATACAGCAACTCTTTAAATATAAATGGAGGGGATATTTCCCCCTATTCTTTAAATTTGCTGACAATTAGTAGGAACACAGAACGATTTATGGACATGGTTAGCGAATGTGAAAAAATATATTGTGAATGGTTTTACGCGGTTTATATTATGGCTTATGAAATATGAGAGTGAACTGACCATGACAGAAGCAAGCAGAAAATTATACTGTAAATTTGGTAATGCTAGAAACTGAATGTGTAACAGAAGGTTCTAGTTCTTTGTAAAAACAAAAAAACAGTGAATCTAACTACCAAACATTTCCTGTTGACATTCTAGGTTTTTATCTACATGAAAGCTGGCACTAGAGAAAGACGTTTTTTTTTTTTTCAAAATAATTTTCATCAGAGAATAGTTTCATTTGAAAATCTGGAGTTTTTTTTTTCCAGCCCAAAAGCGATGTTGATTTTAGAAAAAAACAAATATGCTTATTTCGTTAACAAATGATTGAAAAATAGCTGGAGCAAAAGCATAAATAAAAAATTAAGAAAATTGTGATTCAGAATGTAAATCCCAAACGTTTGAGTAATATAAATAAAATAAAAACAGGTTTGAGAAATAGTACAATTCATAAACGTTTAGGAATAGTGTAAAAAAATTTTTTTTTTTAGCTGGGATGTAAATAAAAACCATTTGAGCTACAGAGTATATAAAAAAGATTTGATCAACTGAGTAAATAAAATATGTTGGAGCAATAGCGCAATTCACAAACCTTTCAACAACAGAGTAAACAAAAAAAAAATGAGCAGTCGTGTAAATAAAAAAAAACATTTGAGTTAGTGTTTACATAACAAAAGTTTGAACAATAGTGTAAATTAAAAAAAAAAAGTTTTAAGTAGGTGTAAAAAAAAAATCCTTGACAACAAGAGCTACTTCGTACATAAGCGTCGCTGCGAAAATAAAAGTTTATCCTCCACAAACTATTGTCTCGTCCGCAAATATCTGAATTTTCGGTTTTATCCCGACACATATATAAATATATCACAAAGTTGCTTTTAAAATGTTATTGTTTATTACAAGCGCTGTTTTCAGCGAGGGTTATTACAGGTGATTATTTCAGCAACTCGTGGCCTTTATCGTAACATTCAGAAAAAATCTGAGAGTTTTTGAAAGGATTTTTTTTTTTAATATATTTTTTTTTTAATTTAGTGGTTGTGTACATACGAGTGCAAACTGAAATAAGGGTACACACATACACACACACACACAAACACAACACAAACACAAAACACACACACACACACACACACACACACACACACGCAAACACAAGACACACACATACACAAAAAACACACACATACACACAAAACACACACAAAATACACACACATACACACAAAACACACACACACATACACACAAAACACACAAAAAACATAAAACACACACACACAAAAAAAAAAAAAGACACACACGAGTTGCGACTCAACCTCTGCAACCACAAATAGGTGAGTTAACACACGCATTCACATTACGGACTACAGTAGACAGATGTTTTCCAGTCTGCGGTTAATGCTAAAATAATGAGTATAAAAGCTGATGATGACAAAGAAAAGCTACGAATTCATCCCACAACAAATGCAAGGTTACGAAAGTTGGGGAAGGAGGCAAAAAGATAGGGAAAGTGAAGACAGATTCAGGGAACAGAGGCTACAAACTTCACTCACGGGGAAATACAAAGTGAAACGTCTAGTGCTGAGTATATCGCCAAGGGCATTTGTCAACCTGATAACCTCTGAAGGTAATGCTCGTTTAGCAAGTCTAAGAGTAGCCTTTAGGAAAATGTCAACAAAGAGTCGTTCATGATTCTCTGCTCAACACATGTGAGACCCATATTGGCATATGAGCCTAATAAAGCATATTAAAGGACGAAGTTCAGAGTCCTGCAAGCTGGCTAGTTCCAGAGCTAAGGGGAACTTAACCAGACCACATGAAATAAGAGAAAAAATAATATAACAAAGAAAATGCTCAGAAGAACTGAGAGTGGATAGTGATAGATTGAGAAGAGGGGAAACAAGTGCACGAGTATACAGGTGAAAGTTAAGACACAGGATTGCCAGGAAGTATATTTTCATTCTCAGTTTGATCAGGAAATTAATAATCTGGACGAAGTAGTATTGGAGTCAAGTTCCATTCGTAGTTTTAAGAGTAGGAATGATAGGATCAAACTGGATAAAAGGGAGTAAATTTGGCAAGCGGCACGTTAAGAGACAGAGCAAGTAGCTTAAACTCCACATCTTCAACCCCCCGGCACACACACGCAAACACACTCTCGAAAGGCCGGCACATCAGAATTAAGAAAGGTGTTGTTTGGACCAGCTTTGAGGAAAACCTGTCATTCTTCCCTGGCCGCCCAAAATAACGTGGCATTTGGGTTGGCATTTCTGGGTTTATAACCAACATGAAAAAGAAGTCTGCCGTCCTCTTTCTTGCTTCCAGGAATTATCGTGGTTCTTTATTTTACAGTTGGTCCAGAAATGTCTGAGCTTTTTGAAGATGTTGAAAAGAATTCTTGATAATTTGAAACTCATCTTAAAGATATTAGAGGCTGTAAATCCTAAGCAATCTATTTCGAAAAAAAAAAACTTGAATCAGGTTTAGGAAAAATTGAGGAAATGGAGTAAAATTTTAATTCAGTCTCATTGTTCCATTTTAATCATGAAGATGGGTGAAATTGCGAACTGTCTCCATAAAAAAAACATTGATTTATGTGATGAAATCCTAAGAAAACGGGATAGGAAGTTATTGTGGTGATATCGTCTCAAGGGAGGCTCGTCGATGCTCCTGTGGGCTGTTGACACAAGAAACTGACTTCCTCTTCTATTTTTTTTTTTTTTGAGAGGATCGAACCTAATTTCTCCCCGTTCGCCAAGCACTGCATGATACCCGTATGAGCTTAGCCATAACATCACCTACACCCGCTACTGACCGAGGTAAATATTTCTCAAATCTCGTAAAAATATACGTATATTTTTTTAATCCTGTGAATAAGTGATCTAGGAAACTGATAAGTTGATAAATGACACATGTGCATCATCTGGGTATCTTTATTATGGGTATATTTATTCTGGGTATCTTTATTTTGGGTATCTTTATTTTGGGTATCTTTATTTTGAGTATCTTTATTTTGGGTATCTTTATTTTGGGTATCTTTATTTTGGGTATCTTTATTTTGGGTATCTTTATTCTGGGTATCCTTATTCTGGGTATCCTTATTCTGGGTATCTTTATTCTGGGTATCTTTATTCTGGGTATCTTTATTCTGGGTATCTTCATTCTAGGTATCTTTATTCCAGAATAAATATACCCACATGTTGAACAAGTGTTTTATTTATCATTTATAATACATCTTCAATGTTACAGATACAAATATTGACGATAATTTTTTTCAATATTGTTCCATAAACAAATTTAAATTTTGACGATAAATTTACCCCCCCTCAAAAAAAAAAAAGTTATATATTAATAATAATCTTGAGGTGATAATAAATGCAAATTTATCGTCATAGAATATAAATGAAAGCATTAGCGTCGTATGCAGTGTTAGTTTACTCTAAGGTCAACCTTTAACCCTTTACACTAAGCAGTTTCTTTAAAATATATTCTTGACGGAAATTTGAGCAGGTCAGCTGGAGATATGTAACGAAATGATGCTTTTAGAAATTAAAAAGGTATAGCAATGAAGATGAAAAAACGAATTTTCTTCACTGGGGAAAAATGAAGAGGAATAGGAAGAAAGAGATGAAGAGAAAGAAAGGGAGGAAGGAAAGGGAGAGGTTAACGAGAAAGACGAAGAACAGGATCTCAAAAAACTCAATGAATATATATTATAATCCAAAACTAAATGAAAAGAATATTAAAAATTAAGGAAATCTTTAAAGCTTCACAGCTTAGATGACACGAGAACACGGCCAACAACAACAACAACCTGGTTGATTAGACAAATATCAGAAAATCCTGGCTCCTACGTCGAGATGCAGCAGTAGGAAAACTCTTAAAACCAGTCACAGGTATTTCTGAAACACTGTAAAAACGTTACTTCTTCTCTTGAGATTGTGTAGCAAACAACTTCATGTTGAAAGGCTCTTGATGCAGGGGATTAGAACCAGACTCCCTTTCCTCGGATCAGTTCTGATTACCTCCCAACCTCTAATTTCTCTGGTGCTTATGAATCTTAAGAGGCACCTAACTTCCCCCGTCTTCTAATAACATGTTCATTTTCCCACTATAATCTACCTTGTCCATAATTACTATCGCATTTGCTTTGTTTCGTAAGGTGAGGTTCAGGATCTTTCCTTAATTCATGGTATTACTTAACAAATCTTTGATGACAATTGTGTTGAAGAGGTCTGAGCTTTGCTCAGACCTCTTCACACCCCTTAAGAGTTTATTTATCTTTCGTAGCAGCACGAACAAGCTGCTCTGGGGATATGAGAGACGGTCTAGTAAATTTCAGTGCCATCAGATCATCGCAACTGGGGAGGTTACCAGTGGAGGTTTCAGCTGCCTGTGAAGACTGTGGGCTGCTCTCTGCGGGAAGTAAATATGACCCAGCGCAACCATTGTGTGCGTGAATAACGCCTCTCCTAATGATGGCCCGATATGCTCCACACACCTGGCAAGTGTTTTTTCTCCCAATGCCAGGTGTACTGTTTGCCCTGGCTTTGTGGCTTCCTGACTGAAATATCTGCCACCCCTCAATTCGTATATGTATGCACAGTTGTGTATATATATATATATATATATATATATATATATATATATATATATGATGTGGTGCCGAGTAGGTAAAACTTACGATTTTGGCTTAAATAGCAACGCTCTTCTTGCCGAATAAGGCAAGCGAAAATTTGTGTATGCAGAATTTCGCAAAAATCATTCTGAACCTAACGAAAAAATTATTTCATTTTGTTTGATTATTATTAAATTACTGTAAGCTTATCTGTAATATATTTAGTTGGATTAGGCTAAATTAAATTGTGCTTGTTATAACAAGGTTGGGTAAGTTTTCTAAGGTTCTTTTGGTACAAAATTATAAATTTTACATTAAAATAAATGATAAAAATATATCTTTAACCGTATAAGAGAAAATGTTAGGACTTAGTTTTAAACGAGTTCTTGGTAAATGACCAATTTTTGCCTATTCGGCACGATATATATATATATATATATATATATATATATATATATATATGCATTCACGTTTGTCCCTATTTTCCCTTGTATAAAGGAACAAGATATGCTCTCTGCCTATACTTAGGCATCTTTTCTTCTTTCGTTCAAATGTTGAACAAATGCATCAACAGTTCTATACCCATTTCCCCACCTGCTTTTAATATTCCTGTCTGAACCTTTTCTATCCCAGATATTTTACCCTCTTTCATTCTACACACTGCCTCACGCACCTCCCCCACACTCACATCTGGCTCTTTCTTATTCCTATCAGCTATTATTCCTCCCTGTACACTGTACGTAATCACTTCCCAGTACCTCCACCTCCCCGTCTAACGTCTCTCCTCTTTAGTTTTTAACTGCTAAGTCCATTCGTTCCATTTCATTTCTTAACTTACTAATCTTCCTCTAAAACTAAATTACTATCAGCCAAATTTCTTGATAAACCCTCATTAGCTCTTTATCACCCTCTCACCTCTTTAAGAATAAATATTAAATGCCTTAATAAGCAGCAAGCATGAACAATTAGATAAGATTAATTATATGCGAGTAGTGATTATAATTGACAATTAATATTCGAAGGTATATCAAAAGCACATGTCATTTATTAGCACTATGGTGGAGGAAGAATGAAGTCAAGTGGCAGTAATAAGTTCCAAGTGGGAGAAGAAAATAGGCAAGTGGTAGTAATTGGCACAAGAAATGATGAAATCAGAGTAATTAGCTCAAACGGCGAGAATAAAAACAAACCGAAAGAAAATAATTACGTGGGACTGTAATTGGGAATGTGAGATTCATGAGAGGGAAGACAGTCAGGGGACGGAGACAAAATAGGACAGAGTGAACGACCGAGAGAAAGGAAACATGATAGGTTTAGTTCAAATGACGTACTGGAGACAGTAATTAAAAGACAGGATGCAGAGCATGCATTTACTGGGGCAATGTTTCTGTCTGTGTAGAGCTGTGTAGGGCTGTGTAGAGCTGTGTAGAGCTGTGTAGAGCTGTGTAGAGCTGTGTAGGGGTGTGTAGAGCTGTGTAGAGCTGTGTAGAGCTGTGTAGGGCTTCTGCGCAGTCGTGTTTTGGAACACCTTTCAAGAGAGTGAATCGTTGCTCTAACAAGAGCTTGCTCTGCATCCTGTGTTTTCTCCTCCCGGAAGGAAGATAAAAATAAAGAAAGGATGAGAAAAAGAGAGAGAATTAAAACAAAAAACTGACAAAAAGAGGTAGAATTCCACTTTTTCTTTTTCTTTTTTTCTTTTGAGTGCTCGCGCGCGCGCGCGCGCGTGTGTGTGTGTGTTATGAGAGAAAGAGAGAGAGAATGAGAATTACTTTTATGTATTGACTTAGGCAGAGATATGTTTTGGCGTCATTGAAGCTACTTTCTTGTACAGATTAGTAATGTTAGACAGTACTGACAATATGAGGAATTAGACATACGTATGTGCAATACCTGGGAATTTTACATGTGAAGGCGTCGCACCAACCAGGGGCTTCATTAGTTCAATACAATGAAGATATGTGAAGACAGTAGAGGATGAGGTAATCAGTCTCGCAGCTTTGCACAACTAAACACGGAAGACAGTGGAAGATGAGGTAATAAGTCCCTGAGTCTGGGAACCGGTGTTAGCACTTTAGTCTTGATGAATGGCTGGTTGTGGGAAGGATCTGCCTAGAATGCCCCGGTAGACCTACTGCAGTGCGCATTAATTCCTGTGTTCTTATGGGCACCTTTCTCTAATAAACTGCTTTTAGATTTTTAATGATTTCAATAATTAAGCTACATCACCATCTCTTTGATTCCAGTTGTCACCCTCTTGTGAATTTTTTTTAATGCCCCTATTCCACTTATTCTTTCGTTATAAGAAAATATGGTTTAAGTCCCTATTTATGAATGTATAATAATAATAATAATAATTTGCAAACAATCTTGCTTGGCTAGGAGTGCATTTCCCCTGCTTGTCATTTTTATGTATTAGGTACAATGGGTCCAAGAACTGACCCTTGGTGCTGCTTTCTTCTGACACTATCACCTCTTAATTGTGATTCTTTGCAGTCTTTTTTGTTAGGTATTCTCTTATCCAGTGGAGTATTCTCCCAAGCTTTTTATTCCAGTGTGAACTAGTATTTCTGGACGAACGATTTCGAAGACATTTTGACACTCGAGGAATGTTCAATTTGTTCATCGTTCTCTCTAATGTCTGATCTTTATCATCTTACCACGGAAATCAGTTCATTAAGTCATGGTTTATTTGTTTACAACATATTTTTTTGCAGTTCTCTAGCAACTTATGCTTGCCAGCGATTCTGGTCTGCAGATAGGCTAGAATTGTCTGCTTCCTATTTTTTTTTTTTGAAAGGCGCACCACTTGTCTACAAGGATACCTGAGTGGTGCACATGTATCTTACTCATCAAATATTCGGCATTGTATACTATTTATAATATATCTCCGGTTTTCCAGCAAGAAGCGTTCACCTGTGTCTTTTTGTTGTAGATCCTCGTTAATAGTTTGTTGAGTAACTCTATAACCTCCTGTGATATTCATGGCAACATTTCATGCTCCTATTTATTTTGCATTTCTTTTCACTTCTTTTGTCAGAAATATGTAATGTAGGATCGTGTCTTAAAATATCTCCAGTTTCCGGCTGAACATTCTATCCAGTCTATCTGATTCAATTACTCCCCACCCTAAGGCGTGATTCTTAGATCAAGTCTTTGTTTTTCTAGCGTCTAGCTCAGTGTAGAGCTTTATCAACTCATATCCTGGTAAATCTTTACACTGAACCAAAAAATCGGCAGAATAAAGATTTGCTCTGCAACCTTTATTTCCTGACCCTCCTCTTTGCAACTTGGTTGAACGCTTCACGCAATACTTGCTGGAATAAATTTAAAAAAGTGAGATTATGGTGGCATTAATTTAGGAACTCAAATATTTCCTTTAGGAGCAAGGACATACATAAATTTCAAACCTTTTTCTTGTTACTATAAGAACATAAGGGTCTACTGTATATCTGAAAAATGAAAAGATTAGAACTAAAACTTGAACAAATTTTGACTTATAAACTGTTACAAGCAACAAAATACTTAACTTGAAGTGACTGAAAATGAGGGTTTATAAATTTTACTATTGATAAATATTTTCATGAATATATATTCGGGACTAGAATGTACAAGTACATCTTTGTTTTCGTCTCTTATTGCCTGCTGATTCTTTTTTTTTATTTATGCAACTTTTCCTCTTCATATTATTCCTCAATTGTAAACTGTGAACCCATTAATATTTCCGCTTTTAAACGTGCTTTGCTTCAGTTTAATATGGCTACCTTTCCCCAAGATCCGTTTCCTTCTATTTTTAACAATTATCTGATATCCCTAAGGGAATATTGCAACATACATTGTCACTGTCAAATTTGCTTCCAATATTGTCAATATATCGTTATCTTTCGCTAGCTCTTTCTCAGTTTGCTTATTTTGTCTACAATTCCATCTGCATTTATGTAGATAACTTTTAGGGCCCTTTTTTTTTGCGCGCGCGATTGGTTTATGAAAAAGTAATGACTTATAGTAATAAAAAATACCATTAAGGGTAACCCATTTACTTTATGGTAGTGCTGAGAGGGTTGGGTTTAGTTGGGTGGGATGAGCATGGAAGTTTTTGAATGGACTGGACGAGTTGCTTTAAAAAAAAAAAAAACTGACAAAACTGGATACATAAATATGATAGCTGCAGAGTGGGAACAAATTCTCCCTATATTTTCTTGTTATATTCCATCCCACAATATTAGTTTCGTACACCAAGTAATGAAATCTGTCAGAATAAGCTGGGGGAACAGCATGGTTCGGCGTTGAGGTACGTGGAAAGATGGAGAGTATATATGAGATGGAAAGTCTACCCTTCCTGGGTACACCCTTTTGGTCCCAGGACCGAAACGTTTTCTGTTAAATACATCTTATTGATTACTCACTTCCTCTTAAGCCACTTGTTGATATAAATTACCAAGGATTTTTTTTACCATAGGTATATTTAGGTCGATAGTTGGTGAGAACTGGAAGTGTGCGAAGAATAAAAACATTTAACTGAGAGTAGCGCCAATAGATACGCGAAAAAGGTACATATAAGACAGGCCACTTTTGCTTCGCTTTAAGCAGTCCAAATAAAGACTCTTTCTGCATACTTGTCATTGTTCACGTAAGAATGGAATAGAGTTAAAGGTGTATTAAAGGAAAATAGAAACGTATGGATAGAAGGGACGAGGACGAGGATTTGTCATCTTTTACATTGGAACTGAGGCAGATGCTGACGACTGTGAATCGAAGATACGTGGAGAAAGCCTTTTATTTAACGACGCTTTGCTCGTCCAATAATAAAAAAGTCTTCCTCTGTCAACGTGTCCTGATTCGCCCTTTTACTATATTCCCCATTCCTCCCATTTCTGACCATCTCTCTCACTAAAAAAAAAAAAAAAACTTTTATTGGGCAGATTCCCACTGTTTTTTCTCCGATATTTATATTGCCTTCTTTTATTCATAAAAAAAAAAATCCCGAATTGGGCAGATTTTATTGTATAGATTTCCCTATTCTGCAGTACTGATATTTCTATCTCTATTTTATCTTTATCTTTCAGTGTTTTCCATGAATATTTTTATCTCAAACTTCTGTTTTTTTATTGATTAAGTTCTGCAAATTTAATATTTTTTATTGTTTTTAATTTTGTTTTTATAACCTTTTGTGTGTGTCTGACTACCTGTCCCTGACGTCTTAGTTATAATTTATAATGACTGCATAACTAGTTGCTTTCAGACGTATGTGACTACAATTGTTTTATTTTCTGTTATAATTTCTCGTAGGCACGTTTCTACGTGTTATGACATCCTCTCGTTATAATTGTCGTGTGCAGCTGACCCACCTGTCCTGACATCAGTTACTATAATAACTGTAATCACCTGACCCACCTGTCATGACATCAGTCACTATAATTTTCGTGTGCAGCTGACCCACCTGTCCTGACATCAGTTACTATAATAATCGTAATCACCTGACCCACCTGTCATGACATCTGTCACTATAATCTCCGTGTGCAGCTGACCCAACTGTCCTGACATCAGTTACTATAATAATAGTAATCGCCTGACCCACCTGTCATGACATCTGTCACTATAATCATCGTGTGCACCTGACCCACATGTCGTGACTTCGTAACATTAACTATACTCTAATTTATTGCACCTGCTATTTCTGGCTTGTCGTTTAGTAATTCTTCTGGCGTCTTTATCTCTCTCCATTTCTCTTTCCACAATTCTTTGTTCTACTAAATTCTGCCTAATTTCTGAGTTTTCCATTCTTAACTCACACACCCAGATAACACACAATTCATATTCTAGGTAGAAGTAGAAGTATCTTATCAGTAGATAGCCTCGAAGAGGGCTTCCAAATACTCTGTTGTCTCTCTGTCCCATGTACTCCCATGTAATAATTATTTTCCGTATGATCTATGTACTCCCATGTAATGATTTGTTTCTGCCTGTCTAATTATCAGCATGATTGTTTTCATTAATTATAAACATGATAATAAATCCAGTGACACGTCCAAGCACTGTTTTTTTCAGTTGGTTTCACATTGGTACAGGTGCCTTTGCCATCAGCATGTCACCCTTTGGCATTTAAGGGCAAACTCATGTTTGTCCACTTATTGTAATGCAAAGTGAATCATGATGCTTTTATTTAATGAGAAAGCTGATGTCTGCCATCACTGTTGTCTGGTAATTTCCCCCCTTTTGTTCTCTCATCTCCTCTTTTTCCTCTTCCCATGCTACTTTCCTTTCCCTCTTTTCACTGTTAAGTCTTTATCATTACTTGATATAAATCTAGTTTCGTATATTTTTCATTTTCTTTTCTGTGACTTAGTTCCACATTTTCCGACACATTTATACGATTGGTTTCCACCAATTTCACTTGAAAACACTGCGTTAATCCCGGGCTCCTGGGAGACACATCCTGTGTGTGTATGTGTGTGTGTGTGTGTGTGTGTATGTGTGTGTGTGTGTGTGTGAGTGTACTTACATAGTTGTACGTACCTAGTTGTGGTTGCAGGGGTCGAGTCATAGCTCCTGGCCCCGCCTCTTCACTGGCCGCTACTGGGTCACTCTCCTGTGTGTGTGTGTGTGTGTGTAATTTAGTACGTGTAACTAAAAGGATTGGCAATGCTTATCTTGATAACAGAATCTTAGCTTCTCTCTAAACTTACCAACTGGACTAAAAATTATGCAAGAAACGGAAAACAAAAACTTAGTATTAGTAAACGGGTCAAACAGATCTACCCTTCAAGATCTACCCTTCAAGATCTACCCTTCAAGATCTACCCTTCAAAATCTACCCTTCAAGATCTACCCTTCAAGATCTACCCTTCAAGATCTACCCTTCAAGATCTACCCTTCAAGATCTACCCTTCAAGATCTACCCTTCAAGATCTACCCTTCAAACACAGAATGATATCAATATAATTAAGAAAATGGTTAATAATGTCTCTAGACTACCCACCTCACTTAAATCATAAAGCTCCAGTATAAGCTTTGCTAAAGGCATCATGACCCATTCAAAAGGGCTTAAGAAAATGAGTAATATTCTTAATTTGTAATTGACTAGGCTTCATCATATTGTCTTCTAATACTAAAATATTACAAGAAAACAGCATGACCCACCTATTTATTTGCAGGGTAAATTCACAAGTTACATCTTACAGATTTTATTGTGCGGACGTACACATCAGTACATCTTCCATCCCTCAACTTAATAAGAAATATAAAGATAGGCTAAAAACTCTTAAAGATATATTCCAAGCCACAATCTTCTGTATAATGTAGATGTAAGAATAGTGAGAATGATGCACCTAGCTTATATTAGACCCTTAACTGATAATGCTGCACATATGATAATACTAGCTAAAGGAAATTTCCCCCTGCTCTTAGCTAATGCAAAACAAAGGCATTAGACTTAATATTGGGTGTGTTAAAAGCATCAAGAGCCTTAACATGAAGAACTTTTCCATTGCTATTATAAATCACAGGAAAAGTAAGCTTAGCACTGTAATTAGTATTAAAACGTTGAGAAATGAACCACGCACTCAGCATAAATCTTGGAAAATGTCTAGAAAAAATCAATACAAATCTAAATGGACAGTGAAAAATCAGCCATTAAATTCAGCTCTATAACCTGCGTGAACTATATCCCTATAGACAACACGAACATTTTTACCTTCTCGTGGAAGCTGTATTCACTAAATATCACGTATTTTAAAGCCCCTCCAAAGAATCTCATCACTAGTAATCCCTTTCTTAAATAAAGTCCAAAGGCAACTGCTCAAGAAGAAAATTCTCACTTAACTTTTAGCAAGAAGATACGAAAAGTAATATATACTGAAAGATCTAAACAGGCTACATCGGAGCTGCATCTGCTCTTATTGCCTCTCCCTAAATAAGAATTATAGCAAACATTGTTGAATTAGACATTGGAATTTACAAGTGCGTTGCGATTTTACAGCCCAAATTGTTTGCCCTTCTAAGGTCATTAAAATTAACTTATGACAATGAGCTTGACTCCTTGATCATTACGTATTTTATCTAATCACTGAATGCACGTAACTAACGTAATGACTCTTAACAAGATGATCACTGGAGAAAAATGAAAAAAAAGTGAATTGGTAAGTAATTCTAAAGAATTCCATCACACACTAAGGTACTCCTACATGACGCTGACGAGTTATCCAAAGAAAATACCGTGAAGGAAAGTGATGAAGAAAACTTTGACAACTATATAATGTATATATAATGTATAATATAATGTATAATATAATGTATATATAATGTATAATTCATTATGAAAATGTTGATGAACGCATTTACGAAGCAATTTGTACTTTAAACAGATTAACATTGTGGTAGCCAGGACTAAACTTGGTTAAAAGCTTTTCTGTCCGTATGGTATGTACATAGATGATCAAAATACTAAATGCAGAGTATGTGGTCAGTCGTGAGGTGACTTTCTTTAACACTATGAGTTTGATTGTCAATTAATTGACGAAAATAGAGATATCTTGAAGCATTTCATAGGCTATAATGCTAACTAGCCTATTAGTGATAAGACTGACATTTAAAGCAAAATTAAATTAATAATAAATATATAGTATGCAGAAGTTTTTCTGTTATCCCTTTTGGGGCCCAGACACGAGGCGTGTTGTGTATCCATATGTTCTTGTGCTGTCGTCCACAGGATGGATATGGGGTGCACAATAAATGTGGCACTTCCCAGCAAGATATAATTCTCTCTCTCTCTCTCTCTCTCTCTCTCTCTCTCTCTCTCTCTCTCTCTCTCTCTCTCTCTCTCTCTCTCTCTCTCTCTCTCTCTCTCTCTCTCTCTCTCTCTCTCTCTCTCTCTCACTCACCTAGGAGGAAAGGAAGACTTCTTGTTAACTTGTTTACTAGTGTTTTCAAGTCGCCAAGTCATTCCCGAAAGATATATGGCAGAGCCTTGACAGGTTTTTTAGCCGGTAGTGGAAAGTGAAAGAAACAGGGAAGAGAATAAATAAGGAAGTAGGGAGGAGTAGAGGAAGTGAGAGAGGCAGGAAAAGAGAAAATAATGGAGGAAGAGAGTATGAGGGAGAAAACTCTTATCATTTCTCTTTGAGCAAGTAAGAATAATTATAACCACGAGAGGCCTACTGGCCAAGCCTGGTCAGTAAACGAGTGAGCCTATTGCTAGCCCAACCAGTTTCATGTATTAACTCGCGTCATAGCTAAAGCGGTTTTAGCGCAGGAATAGTTAGACCAAGTCCACTAAAACTTGACACGACACCAGCACTTTTTGTCATCAATAATCACCAAATATAGAAGGTTAGTCAACTGATACATTTGTATATAAGGAAGTGACGTTGAAACTCACGAACTGCTTTTCCACGTTAAGATTCTTCACGTAGCTAAGGTCACCTGAGTGTTTCAGGTCACCTGAGTGTTTCAGGTAACCTTAACTAATCGTATCCACAGTACACAGGAGGTAAATACAAGCAATTGTTAGGGATTATAACCCCGAATGTTGTTCATCATTGTATTTACACAGAGTGTATTAATAAATTATCTTCGCTTCCAGAGTTCACGATTATTGGATTGCAGCTTTAATGATCCACTTGTAGTAAATGATAAAGTAATAACAATATATGTGTATGTGGGTGTGTGTGTGTGTGTGTGTGTGTGTGTGTGTGTGTGTACTCACCTAGTTGTACTCACCTAGTTGTGGTTGCAGGGGTCGATTCACAGCTCCTGGCCCCGCCTCTTCGCTAGCCGCTAATAGGTCACTCTTCCCGCTCCATGAGCTTCATCATACCTCTTCTTAAAGCTATGTATGAATCCTGCCTCCACTACATCACTCCCCAGACTATCCCACTTCCCGACAACTCTGTGACTGATCTGAGTCTTCAACTTCCAACTGTGACACCTTGTTGCTGTGTCCCATCTCTGGAACATCCTGTCTCTGTCCACCTTGTCTATTCCACTCAGTATCTTATTTGTCGTTATCATATATCCCCTATCTCTCCTGTCCTCCAGTGTCGTCACGACGATTTCTCTTAACCTCTCCTCGTAGGACATACCCCTTAGCTCCGGTACCAGTCTAGTTGCAAACCTTTGCACTTTCTCTAGTTTCCTTACATGCTTGGTTAGGTGTGGGTTCCAAACTGATGCTGCATACTCCAATATGAGCCTAACGTGTGTGTGTGTGTGTGTGTGTGTTGTGTGTGATGTGTGTGTGTGTGTGTGTGTGTGTGTGTGTGTGTGTGTTTGTCGTGCCGAATAGGTAAAATTGGTCAATTAGCAAAAACTCATTCAAAATTAAGTCCTTTCTAAAATTTTCTCATATACGTTTAAAGATATATATTTTCCATTTATGTTAATGTAAAAATTAATGATTTTGTACCAAAAGCAACTTAGAAAACTTACCTAACCTTATTATAACAAGCTCAATTTAATTTAGCATAATCCAACTAAATATATTTTAGATAAGTTTATAATAATTTAATAATAAACAAACGAAATGAAGTATATTTTTTACTTAAGTTCAGAATGATTTTTGCGAAATTATTGCATACACAAATTTTCGCTTGCCTTATTCGGCAAGAAGAGCGTTTCTATTTATGCTGTGTGTGTATATGCTTAGAATTCGCAAGAACAGGCGAAATATTCACAAACACTGATCTCTGGCCGAAGGAGACTCGAACCTACGAACTTTGCTGTAAAGATAGGCTCGAAGGGTGATGTAAAAATATAGAATA
Source organism: Cherax destructor (assembly GCA_009830355.1). Taxonomy (NCBI): domain Eukaryota; kingdom Metazoa; phylum Arthropoda; class Malacostraca; order Decapoda; family Parastacidae; genus Cherax; species Cherax destructor. The sequence continues at coordinate 13,875 of WNWK01000669.1, read as the reverse complement.
ATGGGGTAATATGGAAAGATAGAATAATGGTGTGGTATAGACAGATTCATTGAAGTGATATAGAAAGATTGAATCAAAGGGGGAGTGATTTAGAATGATAGAATCAATGGGTATATAAAAACAATTAAAGCGGAATGTATATATAATCAAATGTGATATATGGGGGAGGGAGAAGAGGGGGATAGAGAAGATAGGATGGGAAGAGAGGGAGGCAATGAAGAAGAGGGCGGCAGGGAAGAAGAGGGAGGCAGGGAAGAAGAGGGCGGCAGGGAAGAAGAGGGAAGCAGGGAAGAAGAGGGAGGCAGGGAAGAAGAGGGAAGCAGGGAAGAAGAGGGAGGCAGGGAAGAAGAGGGAAGCAGGGAAGAAGAGGGAGGCAGGGAAGAAGAGGGAGGCAGGGAAGAAGAGGGAAGCAGGGAAGAAGAGGGAGGCAGGGAAGAAGAGGGAGGCAGGAAAGAAGGGTAAGGGCGAAAATGAAAGGGAAATGCAGGAAAAGCGGGGAAGAGGAATGGATATGAAGGAAAGGAGAAGGAACAGGAGATAAGGAAGGGAGATTGTAAGGGGAGAAGGAGATGAGGACGAAAGTGAGGAACGTGAATTCAAAGGGAGACGAGGAAGGAAAAAGATGGGTGAGAAACAGAATAAGATAGTGAAAAATAAAAGTTACACCGCAGTGGAAGGAACAATACACAAATGACCTGCACTTACAAGGTGACAAACTTAGGACGTTTCAGTTCGATTTGGACCGAAACGTTGTCATAGAAAACAGAGTGGATTGGAAGAATGAGGGTGGAAGCGAGGGATAATGGAGGAAAGTGAAGGATGGGGGGTGAAGGAGAGGAGGAAGAGAGAGGGGGTTGAGAAGAGGTGGGGGAGGGGAGGTCAGGCTCCTCTTATCTCTCTGGCGTTCTGTTCAGCTTTCAATTGAACACAGTGGTGACTCCAGTGGTGACGCCAGTGGTGACTCCAGTGGTGACTCCAGTGATGACTCCAGTGGTGACTCCAGTGATGACTCCAGTGGTGACTCCAGTGATGACTCCAGTGGTGACGCCAGTGGTGACGCCAGTGGTGACGCCAGTGGTGACTCCAGTGATGACTCCAGTGATGACGCCAGTGGTGACGCCAGTGGTGACGCCAGTGGTGACTCCAGTGATGACTCCAGTGATGACGCCAGTGGTAACGCCAGTGGTGACGCCAGTGGTGACGCCAGTGGTGACTCCAGTGGTGACGCCAGTGGTGACTCCAGTGGTGACTCCAGTGATGACGCCAGTGGTGACGCCAGTGGTGACGCCAGTGGTGACTCCAGTGGACCGATGACCCAGGTGCGCCAGTGACGCCAGTGGTGACCCGTGGACCCAGTGAGACGCCAGTGGGACGCCAGTGGTAGCATGTACTCCAGTGGTGACTCCAGTGATGACGCCAGTGGTGACGCCAGTGGTGACGCCAGTGGTGACTCCAGTGGTGACTCCAGTGATGACGCCAGTGGTGACGCCAGTGGTGACGCCAGTGGTGACTCCAGTGGTGACTCCAGTGATGACGCCAGTGGTGACGCCAGTGGTGACTCCAGTGATGACGCCAGTGGTGACGCCAGTGGTGACGCCAGTGGTGACTCCAGTGGTGACTCCAGTGATGACGCCAGTGGTGACGCCAGTGGTGACGCCAGTGGTGACTCCAGTGGTGACTCCAGTGATGACCCAGTGGTGACGCCAGTGGTGACGCCAGTGGTGACTCCAGTGGTGACTCCAGTGATGACGCCAGTGGTGACGCCAGTGGTGACGCCAGTGGTGACTCCAGTGGTGACGCCAGTGGTGAGGGAGTTGCTGCTCTTACCAGCCTCGCTTCAGCAGAATTGGTGAAATAGTTACACTCTGGCCATTGTTGCAGAGAGCTATCATTTTTGTGCATCTTTTTCTGGGTGAGAGGTGGGGGGGCAGCAAGAGGTGGGGGCAGCAAGAGGTGGGGGGAGCAAGAAGTGGGGTGGGGATTAGGGAGAGGTGGGGAAGCAAGAGGTGGGGGATATGAAGGGGTGGGGGTAGCAAGAGGTGGGGAATATGAAGGGTGGGGGTTAGAGAATGGTGGGGGTAGCAAGAGGTGAGGGAATATGAAGGGGGGGGTTAGCGAGAGGTGGAGGCAGGAAGTGGTGTGATGGAGGAATATGAAGGGTGGGGGTTTGGGAGAGGTGGGGGGCAGCAATAGGTGGGGAAATATGAAGGAGTGAGGGTTAGGGAGTGGTGAGGGCAGGAAGGATTGAAGAAAAGGAATAGGTGGAGGGATGGAAGAGGTGAATAGTAGGGAGGGAGGTGGATTATGATTTTTTGTATTTAGCCAAACTGGATACATTATGAGTGTGCTGCAAGCCTATTCTATATGATGATTACACAGTGGGAAGGGTGTGGGTAGAGGGAGAGGTGGAAGGCAGAAAGGGGTGAGAGGCAGGGAGGGTAATAGAAAGGCTGAACGAGAGTAATGACAGGGTGTTGAGAGGTTTGGTAGGTAGGAGAGGGAGAGAGTGGATAGTGTGAGAGTGGGAGAGGGAGAGAGAGAGAGAGGGGGAAGGAGAATGAGAGGGGGTGGATGTGTGTGAGTGTTTGGAGTGAAAGGGGAGGGGAAGAGAGTGAGAGAAGGTGGACGTTAGAAGGGGATGGAAGAGGTTAGTTAGAGTAGAGTGTGAGAGTGTGTGTTAGTTAGTTACCATTTTGTCCTAGGCACATGTCAATTAGACACTAGGCCTGTTGTATATATATGTGTGTGTGTATGTGTAGAAACACTTCGAAATGTTTCGCCCACTGAATTGAACCTGCTCCGTGTGAAGCAAGAGCTTTACCCACTAGCCAACGGGGGCGTGTGTGTGTGTGTGTGTGTGTGGGAGAGTGAGTGAGTGTGTGTGTGTGTGTGGAGAGAGAGAGAGAGAGAGAGAGAGAGAGAGAGAGAAAGAGAGAAGAGAGAGAAGAGAGAGAGAGAAGAGAGAGAGAGAGAGAGAGAGAGAGAGAGAGAGAGAGAGAGAGAGAGAGAGAGAGAGAGAGAGAGAGAGTTGTGATCTAGAAGGGGAGGAGGGTAAAAGGATGTGCTAGAACGAGAGTGAGGGGAATAAGAGGGAGGACAAGTGAGAAGAAAAAGTAAGAGGGGGTTAAAGTGAGAGGGAGGGGAGGGGAATGAGGAAGAGAAGAGAGAGTGAGAGAGGTGGGCAGTTAGATGAAAAGTTAGAGGATAGATCGAGAGAGTAAAGGGTTAAATAGGGAAGTGGAAAAGTTCAAACTCTGAGGCCCTACTCTAAATATACCAAGAAGAACATTGTATAAAGTCACCATACTCACCGAGTTGTTCTCAGAGAGTTGAGGCTCAGCTCCTGGCCCTCTTGCTTAAATTGGCATTTACTGGATCCTGGCGATGACCAACAGCCTGTCTCACCAGAGATCCAGTTACGATTAGCAGACTGAGAATTGTGTCTCCCACACGGGGTTTAGAACCTCTTGAAGCGCAATTCACTTTTTCTAGAATAATGATTACCAGGCTGTTGTACGTACTCTTAAGTTACGAATATAAAAGGTGTCTACCCTAACCTCGTCTATCTCAATTCTCTCTCCAGACAAAGATTATTGCAGTATTTTCTGGCGTCCCTATGTCTTTACCTTCCATCTGTGGTTAATTGTCCCTGGTTCTCACTTGTTTAACTACCTATGTCGATGACTTTTAGGATTTAACATATAATAATATCCCAAGAACATGTTTGGTTATCTTCTGAGTTTTCCCTTGTTTTAAATATGCATTGATCAATTGCGACGTTTTTCTCTGGGGCTGCGTGGTGTTCCCGAACTCTGGTACAGTTTCTTAAAAGACGTGAAGTACGGGGTTATGCCAGAATCCATGGCTGGTAACAGTGAAAAGTAATCAAAGAAGAAAGTACCTCATGTTCACTAGGAACTTGTGAATTAATTATATTTTTTTGACATAATAACAAAAAGTATTTACACTGTATATAATAAGTAAACACAAGCAACGCACACTCATAAACAGCTATTAAGCTTCAGTTTGATGTGAGCTCCCTGTCGGCTCGAGCGAGTCAAGCTGGATAGCTTATCCCTCAAACAAGGTAACCAACTGACCCAGCGAACCCTTTCACAGAAAACAATGGTTGACCATACCTGCTTCGCTCATATGTATACTAATTCTAGATAGCCCTAGCTACCGTGCTGTTACCTAGCCAAGATGACTTTCAGGATCGTGGTGTTATACTGCGTTCACTGTGTATAGAACCAATACAAGAAGGGTACAGCGATCATCTGTTGCTGTACTCGGCACACCTAACAGTGCTCATTCCTGTATAAGAGTTAAATAAGGTTCCTGAGTATTGTTTTTAGATTTATTTCGTGTATACTGGATACAAACATGTGCTGCTATCACTCTTGATGAGACACAACAGCTGTAGAGTAAGCTTTCATTGTGGCAACTTGTCGTTTTATGTCGTGTTTTTATAAAGTCATTGAAATGAGGAAGGTCTACACAAATAACTTACACACAAGAGAATGAAACTTATGACAACGTTTCGGTCCGACTTGGACCGAAACGTCGTCAGAAGTGTCATTCTTCAACGTGGGGGTTATCTGTGTATTCTTCCAGTCACGGTATTGTGCCTTTTTATTCCTTTGAGGACGCTCTACATAAAACCAAATATTGTCACAATAAAACTTTACACTTGTGCCTTTCCTCGCGTCCGCTGCCGATATCATCAGGTTTACGTGCTCGTCTGGTGATATATTTGACGTGATGATGACTCCCAGGTCCTCTTCTTTCTCTGATAGGAGAAGATTCATTCCCCTTCTTAAGCTGTTTTCCATTTTTAGTCTCCCTTTACCTCCTTCGAAACTCATTAACTTGTATTTATTCCAGTTGAACTCCAAAACCTATTTATCTGACCAATTTTTTATCCAGTGCAGGTCTCCCTGGAGTATATTTCCGTCCACTGTTTTTATTACTCTTCTCAGTAGTTTGTGTGTGTGTGTGTGTGTGTGTGTGTGTGTGTGTGTGTGTGTGTGTCTGTCTGTCTGTCTGTGTCTTGTTGTGTATTTATGTTTGGTTGCCGAAGTCAAATCTTAGCTCCTGGTCCGCCCTCTCCTCTGGCCGCTACTTTGTATGGTTCCTGCCTCCACCACTTCACTGTTTAGGGCGTTCTACTGCTTGACCACTCTAAGACTGAATAAATATTTCCTAACATCCCTGTGACACGTTTGTTCTTTTAACTTCCGGCTGTGCCCTCTTGATCTTGATTCCCGCCTCTCGAGCAGTATATCCCTCTAACCCCTTTTATATCCTTGCAGTATTTTGTAGGTTTTCTGAGTATATTACTCTTGGCCCTTCTGTTTTTCCAGTGCCATCAGGTTTAGCTTCTTTAGTACTCTCTCTCTCTCTCTCTCTCTCTCTCTCTCTCTCTCTCTCTCTCTCTCTCTCTCTCTCTCTCTCTCTCTCTCTCTCTCTCTCTCTCTCACATTCACACAATGTTTCGGAGATGGGACATAGGGACAAGGGGACAACTGGAAATTAAAAACTCCACTACACAATGCCTCCACTACTTCACTCTGGAGAGTGAAGTAGTGGCGGCAGGATCCATACATAGATTTAAGAAGAGGTACGATAAGGCTTTTGGAGCAGGAAGAGAGTGGGTATAGTAGCGATTAGCAAAGAGGCGGGGCCAGGAACTAAGACACGACTGCTGCAACCAGAAATAGGCGAGTACACACACACACACCTACCTACCTCCTTACCTATCTACTTTTTTACGTCTCTACCTTATTATTTACTTTTCTACCTATCTACCTTCCTATCTACCTACCTACAGATCAATTTCACAGTCCTCCTTTTCTCTATGACACCGATGCATATCCTCAGAAAACACATTAACATCTCACATTCCAAGTTTCCCTTCACTGCCTACTAGAATCTCGCACCTCATGACAAGTCGAGGCCTAGACAGGGATATTCACCAAGTCGTTTTAATAATTAGTAATGACGGGTTTCTCAAATTGTTTAACACGATGAACTCTGCGATTAATGGTGGCCCCAAATGGAAGGTTATTTATATAATTAGTTTGACAGATTTTTAATTTAATCGCATGAAAATTTTCAGAGTAGGAGTATATTTTTTGATGAGTAAAATGAACGTGATTTAGAATTTCCAAGAGACATTAATGAAATGAAATCGGTGCTGACAGGGCGGGATATAAATCCAGTTGAAGTGTTTGCCTCTCACGTCTATCGGGCAATAGATGTGCAAAATTGACCAATGTGATATGTGTTTATAAAATGGAGGATGGCTCCTTCCCCATGATTTACTGCTTTCAGGGTGATCTCAAGAGTAGGTAAATTATTAGAACCATTAAGAACGAATGTAATTTTTTCCTCACTATGCTGAATGTAATTTAACTAATGGGAAAAAAAGGAGTAAAAAGGGACGTTCTTGCCTCACGAATTTACTCTTTAGTTGCTAAAGTATTAGGAGCCGAATCCTTTACGGCAAAGTGCTTTTGTAATAAATTAAAGTATTCTTGACTGGTTGCAAAGATGTTTGGTGCAGAGTTAATGGCCCTCGTGTAGTCGATATGCTTAAAGCTAGCCATTAACTAATCTGTTTTAGGAATCTGAGACAGATTAGAGCTAATTCTTTTGACATTCCTTGCATGAGGGGAAAATGTTTGAGGTGTACAAAAGAAATATAGGCATAAGAGAAAGCTAGAATACAGGCATAAACAAAAAGTTGCAATGCAGGCGTAAACAAAGCGCTGGAATGGAGGCATAAACAAAGAGCTAGAATGGAGGCATAAACAAAGAGCTGGAATACTAAATATTAAGTTCTAAAATATCTAACTAAAAATAATTGGTTAATTTTTGACAAATTAAGATTAATAAGGAATACCAAACAACGAACTGGTTTATGATAGAGTTGAAGATGAGTTGAATTAAGTGCTAGATAGCGTATATTTAAGCTAATACTTGGGAAGTTTTTAAAATACGTTAGAAAAAGGAGTAGTTGCGTATGAGAAGGTTCTGTCTAGAATGATTAACAACCACCACCACTACCACTACTACTACTACTACGATCACTACCACTACAACGAACACTACAGCCATCATAAACATCACAAACCTCTACAACAGCCACGCTCTCACGAGCACTAGGACAACCACCACCATCACCACTACCACAAACATCACCACCACCGCTAACACCACCACCACCAAAATCCCCCCACCACCGCAAGTACCACTACAAACATTATAGTCACCACCACAAATAGCACTACCGGCATTACAAACACCGCCGCCACAACCACCAAACTCACCGCCACCACAGCCACTACGCAACACTGCCACACCTTCCCTATTCCTTACCCATCTCTCTCTTACCCCATTTTATTTATCCCTATCCTCAGCTTCCTTCATTTTACCCATTCTGCGTTACACTCCTTCCATCACACATCTTCCCTCACACCTCTTCCCCCTCACACCTCTTCCCCCTCACACCTATTCCCATTCACCCCCTCACCCTTCTTCCCTTCTCATCCTTCTTTCCCCTCACTCTTCTTTCTTTTTCCCCATTCCCTTTCTCCCTCGCCACATATACACCTCACTCGCAGTTACTTTGTGACTTGCGAGGAGCACTTTCCAACTCTTGCCTGCAGCTTCGAGCTTTTCCTTACACCGTAGTTTTCTTATATAATACCGGGATACCTGTAAGGTCCTCGGGGATCTTCTAGGAAGGGTCTTTTAGCATTGATTTTTGTTTCTAACTGATGTTGGTTATCTTAGCTTATTGGCGTGATAGTGGTTGAGCCGTGTGTTCATACTAGCAGCTTTGTTACTGATGGTTGATGGTGATTTTGGTTGGATATTTTTATCTTAGTTGTGTGATAGTGTTTGTGATGTGTCCCTTCTAGTAGTTTTGTTGCTATATTTTAACTAGAGTGATGGTTATTTTAGCTGGTTATTTTAGCTTAGTGGTGTGATAGGGTTTGTGTTGTTTGTGTATGTGCTGGTAGTTGTGTTGCTTTGTTTGACCTAGGGTGATCTTAAGTGTTGAATCCGTCACCCTAGGTGGGAGGAGTGTTATGCATTCGCCAGTGATCTCACGGGTCAAAATGAGCTTGAAATCTCATTCCATAGCTTCCCCTCCTCTCCTTTACCCCCCTCTCCTCCTACATCTCCCCCCTCCCCTTCTCCCTAATTTCCACCCTTGAGGTTATCATGGAACATAACACCATTTTCATTCCCGTCTGCTTCAGCCATTGGCAGAGATGGACGTGACAAGGAGCCTGATAAACGAGGCACATAAAACACATGCAACATAAGCGTATGACGTCAAACACACACACACACACACACACACACACACACACACACACACACACACACACACACACGGTTTCTTAAGCGTGCTCTCCTCTTCCCCCCTTTTTTTTTCTTCGTACTCTCCTCGTTTTCCTCTCCCTCCTCTTCTTTCCGTCGTATTCCTCTCTTCATCCTCTCCAGTCTCCTCTTTCTCTTCTCCTTTCCGTCATCTTACACTGTACCATTTTTTTCCCTTCACCAACTTTTATTCACGGTAAGTTTGGCAGACTTTTTTCCATCTCAACTGCTCGTCTATTTTCGCCTTCGTCTCTCTCTCTCTCTCTCTCTCTCTCTCTCTCTGAAAAAAAAATATCTTCTTTTCTGTAGGTTTTATTCAGTATGTCGCACCGAATAGGTGAAACTTGCGATTTTGGCTTAAATAGCAACGCTCTTCTTGCCGAATAAGGCAAGCTAAAATTTGTGTATGCAATAATTTCGTAAAAATCATTCTGAACCTAACGAAAAATATATAGTATTTCATATATGATATATTGATTTTTTTACTGGTTCTAGTTTACTGTAAACTTCGTTATCAGGTTCGCTGTAATTAGACTTAAATATAGCGTTGAATTTTGCTGTTATTAAGTATTGGTTCCAGTTTCAGAACATGGGATATATCCCTTATTTGTTTACGGTTCTGGTGGTTGTTACTCCCTCAGTAAATCAATAGGGTCAACCCATCGTATTAATAAGGACACTCTAGCAGTGCTTTGAGTGAAGTACATTTTAACTGTGCTTTCAGTAATGTACAATGCTTCTCAGTAATGTCAGTATAACATACTGTCAGTACAGTCAGAGCACTTCAGAGTTGCTAATATAGTCAACTGGGTAACTGGTTTCCGTTCTAAACTCTGATTATCTCAATTTTTTTCCCAAGGATGATTGGTGGTGCAAGTTTTCTGATAGTATCTGAGCTTTTTATCGTCTTTATCTTAATTTTCCCATAATGTCGTTATGGTATGCCATAACTGGTTAATAATATTTGATGAAGGATTATCTACCCTATTATAAAAACCGTAAATCTAGAACACTGAGACATAGGTGAATATGTTGCTTGTTGTCGACTGTTCTTCGGTCATTACGTCTCCAATGTCCCCTGGACACAAGCTTTAAGAACATAGATTCCTTAAACCATACAGTGCCATGAACTCTGGGTGCATGAATAACTAAAGTGTAATGCTCACATGTGGGTGCTCAGTAGTAACCCTCATGGATACAAAAACTCGGGAGATTAAATTTTCTGAATATTTCGACCCCCTTCTGGGATCCTCTTCAGCATATATAAAAGGTGCAGACGGCCGGATTTCGGGCGAGGCAGCTTCGCTTTTGAGCAGCATTTCATGAAGTCACAAGGAAATTTTAAGGGATTCCAAATTATCTCACCGAGATAGATTACAAAGATGAATGCAAGTATCGGGAATTTTTTTCTATTTGCGGTGTTTCGCCCCCGTCGTCAATACTGGCTTCCATGTGGGGAATTTGTCTCTGCCAGCGTGTCGTTAAGTCGTACCATTACTTATCCAAAATACACATACACACACACACACACACACACTGGTCGAAAATTAAAGGAAGGTTACCAACTGTGATTTGGGAAAATTATCATTTAATGTTTCAAATATAATTGCTTGGATCAAAGTGTCATAAACAGTGATTAAGGAAAAGTCATGAAGAACTTGAACAGAAAACTTAAACTGGTAAAGATTTATACTTTTCGTCCTCAGCCACTGCTTTCTCTACTTTCTCTACCTAACCCTTCTCTCTCTCTAACATTTCTGTACGCTCCCTCTACCTATCCCTTTTCTACCCTCCCTTTAAATAACCTCTCGTTATCCTCTCTAAACCTAACGTCTCTATATCTAAGTTTTCTCTAATTTTTATTGTATACAAATATATAGTCTCATTATGCTGAATGAGCACAACTTTGTTATTACAACTCAAAGAATAATGAGAGCTGTTTCCAAAAATCTTTTAAATAAGAAATGCCAAAGTAGTGCATGATAGTTTCACTATTTTGTGACGACAGTGTTGTCGAACTGTATGGAGAGCGAGGAGAGAGCCTTTGGCTTTATTATCCCTTCCTCATCTGTCTAGACTCTAGACAAAAACAGCAATAGATAGAACGTTAAATTTGATCAAGAGATTACCTGGATATAGACCGTAAAGCGTCCCGTAGCAAAGCACACACACAATTTACATATCCCATTGAATCAACGTTCTCAGTCGTTCTAAAATCTCAGTGAAGTCCCACTTCTCACGCGTTTCATTTGCGCTCTGTGTTAAATCAACTCTTTTAGGTATCACATATATATACTGTAAACACACGTCCTCGCTTGCCAGTATATCTGTGTTATAAATTTTCACTTTCCAGTTAATCCAAGGATTTAGGAGCTCTGTAAATATTACAAAAGGTGAAGTCACTACGTCGAGTCTGCAGCATTCATTTATAGCTTCCCGTAAGCTTGAAATTTTCTGATTTTATTTGTAATTCCTACATACTTGTCATAATGTACACATTTTTTTTTTTTTGCTAATAAATTTTTCGGGAATCTGCAAAAAAAAAAAAAAACTCGAATGTGTTTTTGGCTTTAATTTATCGTGTTAACTTTAGCTATTAAGCTCTAAATGGTGTTACCATCGGTTTCAGTTTTTCAGTTTGATTGATGGTATAAAGTGATTTAGTGGGGGTAACTAGTATGCAAGAGTGAGTGGTCTGTATATTATAAATATATATATATATATATATATATATATATATATATATATATATATATATATATATATATATATATATATATATATATATTACATATAAATGCTTCATTAATAGACAGAATACATTTATAGAAAACACAAACATGAACATGAATACAATGGTACAATATGTCAAAGATTATGAATCTCCTCCAGCTCCTCCGAAGCCGGACGCGAGCCAAGTATGCAGCATGCGTTTCCCCTCTGGATGGCCACGCTGAGACGCAACATAAGTCTTATATAGGAAAGAATGCGTCCTCTATCCTAGTGTTAGAGGGTTGTTTGTTACCTCACTCACTGAGATGGTTAAATACATTTGCCACGCTTTAATTGCTTTAATTACCATTCCCTGAAAATCTGAGAGATCACGAATTCACTTCGAGTAATGTGACTTTCTCTGTGGATATTAAGAAAACTGTATCTTGCGAGGTTCCTGCCCACACACACACACATTTATTATTATTATTATTATATATTATATATATATATATATATATATATATATATATATATATATATATATATATATATATATATATATATATATATATATATATATATATATATCATATATATATATATATACATATATATATATACATATATATATATATATATATATATATATATATATATATATATATATATATATATATATATATATATATATATATGTCATGTGCCGATTAGGTAAAACTTGATTCTATTCTATTCTATATGATCTGCCGGTATGGATCCCGGCCCGGGTCTCTTCCAATTTGGCGACCCGGCATCGGCTCCCTGTAGGGAAGTGTCATGTATCGACGTTAAAGGTACATGTGTGGTATTCCTTTGGTGGGAAGAGGGGTCCTCTCCGAATCTATGGACAAACGAAGTCCCAAAAGGTAGTTGCTCCAATGGTAGTTGGTGCAGGGTGCAACGGAGGCCCTCAGCAGGCCTTCACAGTGACGTCAGCGGGGGGGGGGGGGGTGACATGCAATGACTGGGAGTAAGGTCTCCAAATCTTTAACAGCCAAGTACACCAGATGTGCCGCCTCATCTTCCCGGGCCCGCCCCACCGGGGTCATCGGGAAGTGTCTGCGGCGAAGGGGCAATGTAGCTTGGCAGTCTAACAGGTAGTGCACCAGGGGAGTGGAAACATTCCGGTCACAGTGGGCACAGAGCTCCTCTCTTGCTTGTTCAATGACCTGTGCAGTGGTGGGATACCCTAAGCGCAGGCGGTGGATAGCCACCCGCAGTTCCCTGGGCTGCTTCCCAATGGTTGGTAAAACTTGATATTTTTGCTTAAATAGCAACGCTCTTCTTGCCATATAAGACAAGCGCGAAAATTTGTGTATGCAATAATTTCGCAAAAATCATTCTGAACCTAACGAAAAATATATATTTCATTGTGTTTGTTTATTTTTAAATTATTGTAAACGTATTTAAAATATATTTAGTTGGGTTAGGCTAAATTAAATTGCGCTTGTTATAATAAGGTTAGGTAAGTTTTCTAAGTTTCTTTTGGTACAAAATTATAAATTTTTACATTAACATAAATGAAAAAAAATATATCTTTAAACGTATAAGAGAAAATTTTAGAAAGGACTTAATTTTAGATGAGTTCTTGCTAATTGACCAGTTTTACCTATTAGGCACGACATATATATATATGTGTGTGTGTGTGTGTGTGTGTGTGTGAGTAAGAGAGAGAAAACGAGTCAACGAATTGGAGCATTGCTGTCAAATAGAGAATGTTAGTGAAGTGTTGTAACAGGATATATGTATCGCAGTGTTGTCTATTATCAAGTCATGAAGAGGATCCAGGAGGTAAGGTGATAGTGAAATGGAGTCATAAAAGTGTGAAAATCAAACATTGTTGTACGTAGGTCATAGGTTCGTGTACCTGGGGCGATCGTGCTAGAAGAGGAGTTGGACCTGACTAGCTTGTGCTAATAGGTCAAATGCCGTGCTTCTTTCTTAAGTGGATGTGACCTGACCTGACTAGGTGGGTCATTGTTTTAAGCCGGGAGGTGACTTGGACCTGCCTCGCATAGGCCAGTATGCCTCCTGCAGTGTTCCTCCTTTCTTATGTTCTTATGTTCTTATGAATAATACACTATACCATATCCCGCATTGTGTAGCCTTTGTACATAAGAACATAAAGAAGGTACATTACAGCAGGCCTACTGGCCCATGCGAGGCAGGTCCAAGTCTCCTACCGGCTTAAGCCAATGACCCAACCTAGTCAGGTCAGGTCACAATGTTCTTGTAAACAATAATCTACAGTTACTTTCACGTAAGTAGGTTCTTTCAAAATAAATTTCTTACTATTTGACCTAAGCAACCGGTTGCCCCAACAGCTGACAGCTACTGACCAGCGAAAAGCTTCTGTTGGTCTGTTGATAGATTGACGTGATGGTCGGTTAGTCTGTCAGTCGCTTGCTCGATTGATCAGTCAGTGAGTATTCTATCGCCTTTTCGTGGATCTGACAGTGAAACGCTTTAGTATCTATATGGACGCTCATTGGCCAACGCTGATTGCTGCAGTTCGGTTTTTAATCGCCGTTACAATGTTCGCCTTTTTACCGTAATGAATTATTCTGTCCGCTTGTATCTGCTGATCTGATTATCGTTCAATATGCAAGGCAATTATTTCCATTTAAAATATTGTGGTTTAATGTGTGGGAATTTGGGATATAACAACGATTTCATGTATGAGATAATGAGAGAGGTGACCTGTTCTTAGCTCAGTGAAGACGTGTC
>WNWK01000668.1:265000-411283 GCA_009830355.1 Cherax destructor | reverse complement strand
ACAAATCCTCTACATTCAGATTTATTGACTATGCTAACACGCTGCTATAAATAACATATTGAAGTGATGCCCTAGTGTTGACCCCGGAACACCTTGGGAACACAAGATCAGGTAATCAGTCCCACACATTCTTCACATTATGTCCATTGTATAACTGATAAAGCCACTGCTTGGCGAAACGTCTACGTAAAGATAACAAGATGTTGCACATGAGTCAATTCTTCAACAGAGTGAGTGATGCAGAGTGGGTGAGGCCGAGGCTTATTTATGTGGAGGGAGGAGCCAGGTGGCGGGGTTCGTTCCCCTTTTATATATATATATATATATATATATATATATATATATATATATATATATATATATATATATATATATATATGCGTGAAGGAAGTAACCCTTCTCTCGTATAAATTATTAAAATGTAATTAAGAAAAACTCGTCTCTTTTTTTTTGGGGTCACCTGCCTCGGTGGGAGACGGCCGGTGATAATACATACATGTGTGTGTGTGTGTGTACTCACCTATGTGGTTGCAGGGGTCGATTCATAGCCCCCTGGCCCCCCTCTTCACTGGTCGCTACTAGGTCACTCTTCCTGCTCCTTGAACTTTACCCTACCCTTTTTCTTAAAGCTATGGGATCCTGCCTTTATCCTTCACCTCCAGGCCGTTCCAATTGACTGCATGTGTGTGTGTGTGTGTGTGTGTGTGTGTGTGTGTGTGTGTGTGTGTGGGGCGTGTGTATAATTTATTTATATTTGAGGTCAACAACGCCTACGAATGAGGAGGCCTGGCCACAGAAAAGCTGCGAGGTACAAAACCCTTGAAACTTTTCACAGGTATGCCGCAGGTACTTGGACAGAAAAGCACTATGCCCCGCCTTTGTTGACAATCCAAATGAATCCTTCACTTCACCCAGATCTCTAACACCGCATCAGTCAGTGCTACCAAGCCACATGCATTAACATAGAAAAATGCGAAGAATCAGAAGCGTAGGTACGTCTGTGATGCAGGTAGAGCCAGCAGGCGTATGTACGTCTGTGTGGCAGGTAGACCAGCAGGCGTATGTACGTCTGTGTGGCAGGTAGAGCCAGCAGGCGTATGTACGTCTGTGTGGCAGGTAGAGCCAGCAGGCGTAGGTACACCTGTGTGGCAGGAGGCCAGCAGCGTAGGTACGCCTGTGTGATGAGCAAACATTGCAGGGACAAGTGGTAGTTTGTGTTTATTGTGGAATAATCTTATTAGCTCACTCGCTGCTTCTCGTGTTCACTCAACGTAAATATTTACATAAATAAGCCAATAAGCTGTTTTGCAAAAAAAAAAAAAAAATGTCATAATCACACACCAAAGTGTAAATGTCGAAGATTGTTAACTTTATCATTCTTGTAAAGCAAATTAATTAAGCATCCAGCAGTTATAAGTTAATTTTATGGCTGGCCGAAGTGCTCTTCATAGTCAAGGGGCTTTATATAAAGTGTCACTGATGTCAACTGTTCCTAAATCAGTTGTATGATGTATTTTGTTGAAATAAAGACTTTAATTATCATTGTCATAAGAATGCACTCGGTATCTCAATGTGACCTTGATAAGTATATCGCCCAGGGTGACCTTGGTAATTGCTGTATATCGCCCAGAGTGACCTCGGTAATTACTGTATATCGCCCAGAGTGACCTCGGTAATTACTGTATATCGCCCAGGGTGACCTCAGTAATTACTGTATATCGCCCAGGGTGACCTCGGTAATTACTGTATATCGCCCAAGGTGACCTCGATAATTACTGTATATCGCCCAGGGTGACCTCGGTAATTACTGTATATCGCCCAGGGTGACCTCGGTAATTACTGTATATCGCCCAGGGTGACCTCGATAATTACTGTATATCCCCAGGGTGACCTCGATAATTACTGTATATCGCCCAGGGTGACCTCGGTAATTACTGTATATCGAGAGTGACCTTGGTAATTACTGTATATCGCCCAAGGTGACCTCGATAATTACTGTATATCGCCCAGGGTGACCTCGGTAATTACTGTATATCGCCCAGGGTGACCTCGGTAATTACTGTATATCGCCAAGTGACCTTAGTAATTACTGTATATCCCCAGGGTGACCTCGATAATTACTGTATATCGCCCAGGGTGACCTCGGTAATTACTGTATATCGCCCAGGGTGACCTCGATAATTACTGTATATCGCCCAGGGTGACCTCGATAATTACTGTATATCGCCCAGGGTGACCTCGATAATTACTGTATATCGCCCAGGGTGACCTCGGTAATTACTGTATATCGCCCAGGTGACCTCGGTAATTACTGTATATCGCCCAGGGTGACCTCGGTAATTACTGTATATCGCCCAAGGTGACCTCGATAATTACTGTATATCGCCCAGGTGACCTCGGTAATTACTGTATATCGCCCAGGTGACCTCGGTAATTACTGATATCGCCCAGGGTGACCTCGATAATTACTGTATATCGCCCAGGGTGACCTCGGTAATTACTGTATATCGCCCAGGGTGACCTCGGTAATTACTGTATATCGCCCAGAGTGACCTTGGTAATTACTGTATATCGCCCAAGGTGACCTCGATAATTACTGTATATCGCCCAGGGTGACCTCGGAAATTACTGTATATCGCCCAGGGTGACTTCGGTAATTACGTATATCGCCCAGAGTGACTTGGTAATTACTGTATATCGCCCAAGGTGACCTCGATAATTACTGTATATCGCCCAGGTGACCTCGGTAATTACTGTATATTGCCCAGGGTGACCTCGGTAATTACTGTATATCGCCAGGGTGACCTCGATAATTACTGTATATCGCCCAGGTGACCTCGATAATTACTGTATATCGCCCAGGGTGACCTCGGTAATTACTGTATATCGCCCAAGGTGACCTAGGTAATTACTGTATATCGCCCAGGGTGACCTCGGTAATTACTGATATCGCCAAGGTGACCTCGGTAATTACTGATATCGCCCAGGGTGACCTCGGTAATTACTGTATATCCCCAAGGTGACCTCGGTAATTACTGTATATCGCCCAGAGTGACCTTGGTAATTACTGTATATCGCCCAAGGTGACCTCGATAATTACTGTATATCGCCCAGGGTGACCTCGGTAATTACTGTATATCGCCCAGGGTGACCTCGGTAATTACTGTATATCGCCCAGAGTGACCTTGGTAATTACTGTATATCGCCCAGGGTGACCTCGATAATTACTGTATATCGCCCAGGGTGACCTCGGTAATTACTGTATATCGCCCAGGGTGACCTCGATAATTACTGTATATCGCCCAGGGTGACCTCGGTAATTACTGTATATCGCCCAAGGTGACCTCGGTAATTACTGTATATCGCCCAGAGTTACCTTGGTAATTACTGTATATCGCCCAAGGTGACCTCGATAATTACTGTATATCTCCCAGGGTGACCTCGGTAATTACTGTATATCGCCCAGGGTGACCTCGGTAATTACTGTATATCCCAGAGTGACCTTGGTAATTACTGTATATCGCCCAGGGTGACCTCGATAATTACTGTATATCGCCCAGAGTGACCTCGGTAATTACTGTATATCGCCAGGGTGACCTCGGTAATTACTGTATATCGAGGGGGACCTCGATAATTACTGTATATCGCCCAGGGTGACCTCGATAATTACTGTATATCGCCCAGGGTGACCTCGATAATTACTGATATCGCCCAGGGTGACCTCGATAATTACTGTATATCGCCAGGGTGACCTCGGTAATTACTGTATATCGCCAAGGTGACCTCGGTAATTACTGTATATCGCCCAAGGTGACCTCGGTAATTACTGTATATCGCCCAAGGTGACCTAGGTAATTACTGTATATCGCCCAGGGTGACCTCGGGAATTACTGTTATCGCCTAAGGTGACCTCGGTAATTACTGTATATCGCCCAGGGTGACCTCGGTAATTACTGTATATCGCCCAAGGTGACCTCGGTAATTACTGTATATCGCCCAAAAGGGGACCTCGGTAATTACTGTATATCGCCCCGGGTGACCTCGATAATTACTGTATATCGCCCAGGGTGACCTCGATAATTACTGTATATCGCCCAGGGTGACCTCGGTAATTACTGTATATCGCCCCAAAGGGGATCTCGATAATTACTGTATATCGCCCAGGGTGACCTCGGTAATTACTGTATATGCCCAAGGTGACCTCGGTAATTACTGTATATCGCCCAAGGTGACCTCGATAATTACTGTATATCGCCCAGGGTGACCTCGGTAATTACTGTATATCGCCCAGGGTGACCTCGGTAATTACTGTATATCGCCCAGGGTGACCTCGATAATTACTGTATATCGCGCAGGGTGACTTGATAATTACTGTATATCGCCCAGGGTGACCTCGATAATTACTGTATATCGCCCAGGGTGACCTCGGTAATTACTGTATATCCCCAAAGGGGACCTCGGTAATTACTGTATATCCCAGGGGACCTCGGTAATTACTGTATATCGCCCAAGGTGACCTCGGTAATTACTGTATATCGCCCAAGGGACCTCGGTAATTACTGTATATCGCTCAAGGTGACCTCGGTAATTACTGTATATTGCCCAAGGTGACCTCGGTAATTTATATATTGCCCAGGTGACCTTGTAATTACTGTATATCGCCCAGGGTGACCTTGGTAATTTACTTTTTTCGCTCAGGGTGACCCGGTAATTATTATATATTGCCCAGGGTGACCTTGGTAATTACTGCATATCGCCCAGGGTGACCTTGGTAATTACTGTATTTCGCCCAGGATGACCTTGGTAATTATTGTATTTCGCCCAGGGTGACCTCAGTATCTCGTTCAATGTGACCTGAACACAGGCTACTTGTTATTCTGGTGTTTTGTATTTAAATTTTGCAGAAGTCTTTGTTACCGTTAATTAACAATTTAGTTAGAGACGCCCAAAAGAATTTTACTCCTCATTTGTTCAAAATTAACACTTGACACCTTTGTCTCGAACTGTGTCCTGGGTGACCAGATTCCTAAATTTATTCCAGCTGCTGGTGTTAGTGCTGTTGTTCTGCTGGTGTTAGTGTTGTTGTTCTGCTGCTGCTGGTGTTAGTGCTGTTCTGCTGCTGCTGGTGTTAGTGCTGTTGTTCTGCTGCTGGTGGTGTTAATGCTGTTGTTCTGCTGGTGTTAATGATGTTGTTAATAACAGTAAGAATAACTTTTACGAGGTAAGATTGTCCAACACTTACACATGCAAATAAAATAGATACGATACAAATAGACGGATCACCACTTCAGGGAACCTATTAGTAGAATATACAGTAAAGCAACCAACAAAAATCAATCATGAAACCCTGTGTAATATGCAACCAAACAAGCAAACGTTCCTCTGCATGGATTACATGCATCTTTTGTGGTAAATGCTGCCACGCCCCTTGTGTAGGCATTCAAGACTCTACCACCCGAGATATTAAACAAGGAAAGTGTTTTTGGGTATGTCCAAATGAGACCGAACTGTGGAATAAAACCACATCGATATTAAAAGATGACAACACCAAATCGGACTTCATAAAAAACATGACAGCTTTCTATAACAGTTGGGACAGTAAAAAATCAGGGCCAGATGATGCTACCGCCCCTGGTACAGATGTTGAAATGATACCCAATATATTTAAGAATGGAGAAATAAATGATGGTGACCTGAAGAGGGACAGTAGCTCTAGTGAAATAAATGACGGGGAAACAGGTGTAGACAAGGACACACACAAAACAGTGGTACAAACTAGCAATACCTCGGTAGATAGTAAACAAGGGGATGCCCAGGGAAATACTGAAGATAAATTACCGGAAACAGTTGAAGGCTCCATTGTTAGCAATAGTAACGAAGACAGACATGAGACAGGAACACACCCACCAATGGGGAACACAGTCACAAAAAACCAGGGCAAACGGAAACCAGGCCTATGTGAATATTATGCACTTGGTATCTGCAGGCATGGAAAATCTGGGAAATCAGATGGGACATGCAATTATGATCACCCCAGAAAATGCCGTTCCCATATGAAAACAGGCAAATGCAACCTCCCGTCCTGTAAGTTTTTCCACCCTGAAATGTGCCACTCATCAATTCAGGAAAGACAGTGCTATAACTTATATTGCCAGGCATACCACCTAAAGGGTACGAGGCGACACAGAACATCCAGACCATGACAAAATCAGGGTAGCCACAGCCACTCCGGAGAGAGAGGTTTTTTAGTGCCAGGAAGGAAAAAAAGCTGGCAGGAAATGACAGAAATTGTACACCAACTGCAATAATTTCTGAAGTGGAATCACAGTCAGTGGCCTCCACTCCATTACAACAGATATTAGAGCCAGGAAAAAAAGACCCCCCCCATACCACCAATACCACCAATCCAACTACATTCATCTTTGCTAATATACAGGGTCTAAAGCCAGCAACAAACAACAAGGTACCTTACATTCGTGGACTGCTTACAGAGTCAAATGCTTTCAGCCGTGAGGGAGCTTTCTCCAAATTCAACTTCAATAACAAAAACATAAAGTGGGACCAAGTAAACCAAGTCCTAAATGATATAAACTGGGAAGATTGCCTAAGCATCACGGATCCCAACCTATGTCTAGAACAAATTAACTCTGTGGTACTTGAGGTTTGCTCAAGGCAAATTCCCTTAAGGAAAAGGAGAAGAAGATGCAAACTAGAAAGAGAGAGGCGCTCCCTATACAGGCGAAGGCACAGAATAACGGAGCGGCTACAGGAGGCCAATATCTCTGAAATACGTAGGGAGACACTAGTCAGAGAAATAGCAAACATCGAATTATAACTAAAGGAATCTTATAGGAATCAAGAGACACGGGAAGAACTAAGAGCCATAAATGAAATTGAAAGAAACCCTAAGTATTTCTTTTCCTATGCAAAATCAAAGTCGAGAACAACAACCAGTATTGGGCCCCTACTTAAACCGGATGGGTCCTACACAGATGACAGCAAGGAAATGAGTGAGTTACTTAAATCCCAGTATGACTCAGTCTTTAGCGAGCCACTAACCAGACTGAAAATCGAAAACCTAAATGAATTTTTTAGGAGAGTGCCACAGAACTTGACAGACACATGCCTTTCTGACATCATCACGACGCCAAATGACTTCGAAAAGGCAATAAATGACATGCCCATGCACTCCGCTCCAGGCCCAGACTCATGGAACTCCGTGTTCATCAAGAACTGCAAGAAGCCACTATCACATGCTTTTAACATCCTATGGAGAGGGAGCATGGACACTGGGATCGTCCCGCAGCTACTAAAAACAACAGACATAGCCCCGCTAACGTCCCATATCATAAAAATCTTTGAAAGGGTTCTAAGAAGCAAGATCGCCACCCATCTTGATACCCATCAATTGCACAACCCAGGACAGCATGGGTTTAGAGCAGGCCGCTCCTGTCTGTCCCAACTACTGGACCACTACGACAAGGTCCTGGATGCTCTAGAAGATAAACAGAATGCAGATGTTATATACACAGATTTTGCAAAAGCCTTTGACAAGTGTGACCATGGTGTAATAGCACACAAAATGCGTGATAAAGGCATAACAGGAAAAGTTGGTAGATGGATCTATAATTTCCTAACACGTAGAACACAAAGAGTAGTAGTTAACAGAGTAAAGTCTGAGGCAGCTACTGTGAAAAGCTCTGTTCCACAAGGCACAGTACTTGCTCCCATCCTATTCCTCATCCTCATATCAGACATTGACAGGGATATAAGCCACAGTGCTGTGTCTTCCTTTGCAGATGACACCCGAATCTGTATGACAGTGTCCACCGTTGAAGACACTGCAAGACTCCAAGCAGACATAAACCAAATCTTTAAATGGGCTGCAGAAAACAATATGAAGTTCAATGATGAGAAATTTCAATTACTCAGATACGGAAAACGTGAAGAAATTAAAATCTCATCGGAGTACAAAACTAATTCCAACCACACAATAGAGCGAAAAAACAAATGTCAAAGACCTGGGAGTGATCATGTCAGAGGATCTCACCTTCAAGGACCATAACAATGTAGCAATTGCATCTGCTCGAAAAATGACAGGATGGATAATGAGAACCTTCAAAACCAGGGATGCCAAGCCCATGTTGACACTTTACAGATCGCTTGTTCTATCTAAGCTGGAATATTGCTGCACACTAACTGCACCTTTCAAGGCGGGTGAAATTGCTGACCTTGAAAATGTGCAGAGAACCTTCACCGCACGCAAAAGTGCGATAAACCTCCTCAACTACTGGGAACGTTTGAAGTTCCTAAACCTGTACTCTCTAGAACGCAGGCGGGAGAGATACATTATTATATACACATGGAAAATTCTCGAGGGCTTAGTACCAAACTTGCACACAAAAATCACTCCGTACGAAAGCAAAAGACTCGGCAGGCGATGTAACATCCCCCCAATGAAGAGCAGGGGTGCCACTAGCACGTTGAGGGACAACACAATAAGTGTGAGGGGCCCAAGATTGTTCAACTGCCTCCCAGCATACATCAGGGGGATTACCAACAAGCCCCTGGCTGTCTTCAAGCAGGCACTGGACAGGCACCTCAAGTCGGTACTTGATCAGCCGGGCTGTGGTTCGTACGTTGGACTGCGTGCGGCCAGCAGTAACAGCCTGGTTGATCAGGCTCTGGTCCATCATGAGGCCTGGTCACAGACCGGGCCGCGGGGGCGTTGACCCCTGGAATTCTCTCCAGGTAGACTCCAGGTGTTAGTGCTGTTGTTCTGCTGGTGTTAGTGCTGTTGTTCTGCTGGTGTTAGTGCTGTTGTTCTGATGCTGCTGGTGTTAGTGCTGTTGTTCATCTGCTGCTGCTGGTGTTAATGCTGTTGTTCTGCTGGTGTTAGTGCTGTTGTTCTGCTGGTGTTAATGCTGCTGTTCTGCTGCTGCTGGTGTTAGTGCTGTTGTTCTGCTGCTGCTGGTGTTAATGATGTTGTTCTGCTGCTGCTAGTGTTAATGCTGTTGTTCTGTTGCTGCTGGTGTTAGTGCTGTTGTTCTGCTGCTGGTGTTAGTACTGTTGTTCTACTGCTACTGGTGTTAGTACTGTTCTGCTGCTGCTGGTGTTAGTGTTGTTCTGCTGCTGCTGGTGTTAATGATGTTGTTCTGCTGCTACTGGTGTTAGTGTTGTTCTGCTGCTACTGGTGTTAATGTTGTTCTGCTGCTGCTGGTGTTAGTGTTGTTCTGCTGCTGCTGGTGTTAATGATGTTGTTCTGCTGCTACTGGTGTTAATGTTGTTCTGCTGCTGCTGGTGTTAATGATGTTGTTCTGCTGCTGCTGGTGTTAATGATGTTGTTCTGCTGCTACTGGTGTTAATGATGTTCTGCTGCTACTGGTGTTAATGTTGTTCTGCTGCTGCTGGTGTTAATGATGTTGTTCTGCTGCTGCTGGTGTTAATGATGTTGTTCTGCTGCTGCTGGTGTTAGTGTTGTTCTGCTGCTACTGGTGTTAATGATGTTGTTCTGCTGCTACTGGTGTTAATGATGTTGTTCTGCTGCTACTGGTGTTAATGATGTTGTTCTGCTGCTGCTGGTGTTAGTGTTGTTCTGCTGCTGCTGGTGTTAATGATGTTGTTCTGCTGCTGCTGGTGTTAGTGTTGTTCTGCTGCTGCTGGTGTTAATGATGTTGTTCTGATGCTGCTGGTGTTAATGATGTTGTTCTGCTGCTGCTGGTGTTAATGATGTTGTTCTGCTGCTGCTGGTGTTAATGATTTTGTTCTGCTGTTGCTGGTGTTAGTGTTGTTCTGCTGCTACTGGTGTTAATGATGTTGTTCTGCTGCTGCTGGTGTTAATGATGTTGTTCTGCTGCTGCTGGTGTTGATGCTGTTTTTTTTTGCTGCTGGTGTTAATGATGTTGTTCTGCTGCTGCTGGTGTTAGTGTTGTTCTGCTGCTGCTGGTGTTAATGATGTTGTTCTGCTGCTGCTGGTGTTAATGATGTTGTTCTGCTGCTGCTGGTGTTAATGATGTTGTTCTGCTGCTGCTGCTGGTGTTAATGATTTTGTTCTGCTGCTGCTGGTGTTAGTGTTGTTCTGCTGCTACTGGTGTTAATGATGTTGTTCTGCTGCTGCTGGTGTTAATGATGTTGTTCTGCTGCTGCTGGTGTTGATGCTGTTTTTTTTTGCTGCTGGTGTTAATGCTGTTGTTTTTCTGCTGCTGCTGGTGTTAGTGCTGTTGTTCTGCTGCTGCTGGTTTTAGTGCTGTTGATCTGCTGCTGCTGCTGCTGGTGTTAATGCTGTTGCTCTGCTGCTGCTGCTGCTGGTGTTAGTGCTGTTATTCTGCTGCTGCTATTGGTGTTATTGTTGTTGTTCTGCTGCTGCTGCTGCTGCTGGTGTTAATGTTGTTGTTCTGCTGCTGGTGTTGTTCTGCTGCTGGTGTTGTTCTGCTGCTGGTGTTGTTCTGCTGCTGCTGGTGTTCTGCTGCTGGTGTTGTTCTGCTGCTGCTGGTGTTGTTTGAATTAGGTGGATACATTTTTAGTAGTGTGAACGGGATAAAACGAAGAATCTTCATTATCTTGAAAGTGAACTTTCACAGCGGATCAATGACCATTGCCACGCAACATCTGTTCTTAAGAGTCTATGTTTAACATTTACATTAAAGTCTGCAGCAACATGGAAGCAAGGCATGCAGTCTCGAGGGCCAGGCACTAGAGTTCCTTCAGCCCCTCCCACCGTGTAGGAGGAACAACTGTTTACACTCCATCACTCTTGTCGAAAGATGAAGTCTTAACTTAAGAAGTTTGTTCCATAATGAACTTGAAGTAGGAAGGTGTGTCCGGCAGGTGAGGTAACATTAGTCTCTGTTGTTGTCTTGACTGTGTCAGCCTCCTGATGGATGTGCACGCCCTGCTGACAACTGTCTAGGTCTTATTATTCACGTAAGGGTTTATTAGATACAGAATACAACTTGTATATTTTATGCCATAAAACGAAAATAATATTTTTTTATTTTTAAAATGTAAAAAAATATATATAAAAGTCGTTACTCATTGCCATTAAAATATATGCAGGAGTGGAGGAGTAGGTACTAGTGGAATAATTTACAGATATGTTGGTCAGGGAACCTGTTCTGAGAGTTGCCCTTGTTGTAAGCGGGGTCAGGGACCGTCGGGGGGTGGGGGTTGAGAGCATCTCTCAGGGCAGGGCGGGACCATCTTCTCACTGAAGCAGGTCACCTGCAGCTTAGAATTCACCGTCGGCGAGCAGGAACGCTGTGAGGCTGAGATATGCTGTGGTGTGCAACACAGTTGGGTTGAGGGCTGGGCGATGCGGGGGGGTTGGAATGAGAATGGGAGCCGAAGCGATGAGCTGAGATCGGGAGAGGTGGGAGTGGATGCAACGACAGGCGGGTCGGCCACGGGTGATTTACTGTATAATGAGTAACATGTGGACCCGTCAAAGCTCTGGACACACACTGCATCAATCACTGAGGTGGGCTGACAAGGTCAGGGCGAATGACACAAAAGTTAATGTATTGTCTGGAGGTGCTGCTTACACGGATTATCTTTATCTAGTACTGTGCAGTTTTGATGCCTTCTTGATTTGATAATGTGGAATATTAGTGTTAAAGATCAACAAAAATCATAGTATCGAGGCTGGAACAATTCACAAATAACTTAATACCATGCCAAGAACAAGTCACAACGAGTTCTCAATTGGAGAGAAAACTTCAGACGACGGTTCAGTCATCCCTGGACCACTCTCAACTCAAAACTCAATTAATAATGGTTACAGTCTTGACTTAATAATGGTTTAAAACGGACTGAAATGTAGTCCAAAATTTCTTCTTCAGAATGTGGGTTGTTAACTACTGACACTGTCAGCAGATTACACAATCTCTGGCCAGACTGTCAGTGCATGGTAGGTCTGAGGCTCGTACCCACCGCTAAATACCGTCCAGTTTCAAGTCTTCCGTCTCTCCAGGATTCATGTAGAACAGGTCCTGAGCTATCCTGATTTAGAGTCCGCTCTGTATCGTGTTACTTCAGGGAATCTGTGCTGCTGGACTCCTGGACCAGGACGGACCAAGTCTGATAGGAAAATTAAGCTGAATTTAAATTAATAAATACTTTAAGTCAACAAAGAGGCAAAAGGAAGGGTTAGAACAACGGGTACCCAACTGGGAGCGGGTAATGACGAACAGCAGAGTGAGGGTAATGACCAACAGCAGGGAGCAGGTAATGACCAACAGCAGGGCGTAGGTAATGACCAACAGCAGGGAGCAGGTAATGACCAACAGCAGGGAGCAGGTAATGACCAACAGCAGGGAGCAGGTAATGACCAACAGCAGGGAGCAGGTAATGACCAACAGCAGGGCGTAGGTAATGACCATCATCAGCAGAATGTTCCGTCGGTGAGGGAATACAAGACAGAAGCCAGGAAGCACAAGTCAGAAATATGTCCAAAAGTTCATTTTGTGAGAGTTATTGTTCATTAAACATCATTATATACTGACAAGCACAAGGTATATATACCGAGAAGTATATACACCCTGTATATATACACTGAGAGATTACTTTAATTCCTTCTTAAGGGATTAAAGTATTCTTGAATGATTTTAAACAGGTGACTAAATATGGAGAGAGCTGAAGTAGTGACGAGGTAAAGATTATGTGATCAGTCTATCAGTCATGAAGTATCAGTTCTTGAGGGGGTCAGTCCCTCAGCCTGGAGAAGAGTTCTGCTTCATGGTCTAGAACAAGGGGAAGCTGAACCATGGGACTGGAGACTTGTATACTGCAAAAGGTGAGGCGCTGAAAATCTCCAGGACGTCGCAAGAGGCGACATCAGCGTGTTAGCAAGAACATTAAGCACTGTAGCAAGAATATTGGCCGCCCATGCGGGTTCCTCCCGCATAGGCGAGGTGTACAAGTGGATGATGGGCATAAACAAAGGAGATATTAATAAAATATTGAGGATATCGAACCAAGTAAGAACCAGAAATAACGGATTTAAATTGGATAAATTTAGATTTAGAAAGGACATAGGCAAGTACTGGTTTTCGAACAGAGTTGTAGATGCGTGGAACAATCTTCCGAGTAGGGTGATAGAGGCTAGGACCTTGGGTAGCTTTAAAAAGAGATTGGACAAATATATGAGTGGGAGGGGCTGGGTTTGATTAGTGTCGTGAGTACGGGAGTAAATTCTTAGGTAGTGGTGGTTTAAATAAAGACCTGCCTTGTATGGGCCAGTAGGCCTTCTGCAGTGTTCCTCCATTCTTATGTTCTTATGTTATGTTAACTCATGACTAAGCAGTAAAGTTGTTGAAGATGTCCTCACTACCAGGATACCGTTGTTTTGCAGTGTCAAACGGGTATAATTATAAAGATGATATACAGTACCTGACTTCAAGGTAGAGGGACTGATCACATCATTACCTCTCCACTGCTTCTGTCTTCAGATTTAGTCGCCTCTGCATTCGACTGAAGAAGTCTACTATTGAGGCGAAACGTTTCAACAATGAAGATTCCCGTCTGGTGCACATGTCTCTGTGAGGGGGCCCCTCACAGGTGGTGACCCCCCTGACAGGTGGTGACCCCCCTCACAGGTGGTGACTTCTCACCACAGGTGGTGAGAATTGTGGGTACATTCATGTTACATGAGAAACGAGGCGCTGAGGGAAGGAATTTAGACGTGTTATGTATAATGTTGGCAGCCGCTTACAGTGCCACCCAGCCAGCTTAGTGGCGTTCCTGCAGTGCAGGTAATACCATGCTCGCTCGCTCTCTCTCTCTCTCTCTCTCTCTCTCTCTCTCTCTCTCTCTCTCTCTCTCTCTCTCTCTCTCTCTCTCTCCTGGTTGTGTTTTCGGCCAGGTGGCTGAGTGTTTAACCAGCTGAGTTTACCGGCTGACTGAGTGTTCAGCCAGTTACCTGTATGTTCAGCCATCTGATTGCATTCAGCCGGCTGCCTGCGTCTTCAGCCATCTGACTTCCTAACCAACTAGTGTTTAAACAGCTAGCTTTTAACCAGCTGGCTGCACGTTCCTCCTGAGTTATGTGCGTTAAGTCAAGTTACAACATGTTCAATCAGGTTACAGCACGTTGAATCAGGTTACAGCACGTTGAATCATGTTACACGTTGAGTCAGGTTACAACACGTTGAAACAAGTTACAACACGTTAAATTAGTGTTGCGCAACAAGGCGCAAGGAAGACCGCAGTGCCACCTTGCGTGCATTGCGAGAATCACTGCGCACGTATTTCACCTACCGCCCCTAAATTTAGCCAGCATTAAAAGACGTACTTAGCTACGTCAATCACAGCGCCGCTGCCAGATCTCCACCACCAAAGTTCTATAATTATCCTAGGCTGATGGGTATGTTTTTGGCGTCGAGGCGAGAATCAAGGCGGCATAAATTGTGGCATAAATAAGGAATGAGAAGCGTGCCCAAATTAATAGTATTAATAATCAAGGGAGTCGGGCATTAATGACAGAGGAAGCAGAGGTTAATAGGGAGGTATTACGCGGGTTTTAGCCATTTTTGTAATGCGTATGGGGGAGGAGCCTGGGGAGGGGGGTGTTTCAAGGCTTGGGGAAGGGGAAGAGGGAGGGTGGGTAGCAATACACTAGAGGGGGAAGGATAGATTATACTCTTGAAGGGAGGAGGGTATGCCTTAGGAGGGGGGTTTATTCTCTAGATGAGAGGGGAAGGGGTGGCAGGGCTCTAAAGCAGGGGTCCCCAAAATGCGGCCCGCGGGCTGCATGTGGCCCTTCTAGGAAATGGCTGCGGCCCTCACATGAAATTATAAATTCACTTTTGTGTAGGCTCCACACTGTGTCAACAAAACCGTGAGGCAAAAAAAAACCGTGAGGCTCTCATCACACGTTTGACCATCAACTATGACCACTTGTGTAGGAAGGTTGAGCACCACTACCTGAGTCTGATACATCAGCAGTGTGCTTCCACTCTGTTCTGTATGATAGTTACACCGTGGGAATGAACTGCCTATGTTTCCCCTGTCATATTCCATCACACAGGATGGATTTTGTACATATTGTTGAAATCTGTCAGCCTGAGCTGAGGATATCGGCCAGTGTTCCATTAGGTAGGTTCAGAGGTATCATTCCGGCAGAGCTGGAGTTACTATCACTTGGGAATCGCCATCTCTCAGGATGGTCTGTCACATAGACAGGAGAAATGGAATTTTGGTGAAGACATCTCCACTATCCCAGAATGGGACAATAAAATTTATATATAGGAGAGAAACGAGAACGAGGGGGGTAAGAGAAATTTGTTCTATATTATAATAATGCCTGAGGAAAGATGGGGAGTGTCTAAGGAAAGTAGGTTGGAGGTGCCTGCGGAAGGGGAAGGGGTTGTGGGGGCGGAGGTGCGACAGGGCTGTACCTACCACCACAGCCATTTACTTGACGCTGTGTAATTATGTGGTATCTGATGAAGTATACGGGGTTAAAGATATCGGAACATTGTAATAAGGAATATATATCACAGGCATATTTTCTATCTTGTTTTTTGTGTTGGTGTAAATGAGAGAGTTGGATGTGATAGAGAGCTTCAGATAAGGGAAAATTAGGTGAATCTTACGCAGTTTCCGTGATATGGAACGCACGGCAGTGTATTTTAGCGGTGTTGCGGGGCTTTTTTTCTGGGAAATTTCTTAAACTTGTGTTCTTTCATCTTTTGGTTTGACAGTCTTACTGTAGGGGAAGGTGGGGGTGGCGCTGGGAGGCACAGGTGGGGGTGGCGCTGGGAGGCACAGGTGGGGGTGGCGCTGGGAGGCACAGGTGGGGTGGCGCTGGGAGGCACAGGTGGGGGTGGCGCTGGGAGGCACAGGTGGGGTGCGCTGGAGGCACAGGGGTGGCGTGGAGGCACAGGTGGGGGTGGCGCTGGGAGGCACAGGGGGGTGGCGCTGGGAGGCACAGGTGGGGGTGGCGCTGGGAGGCACAGGTGGGGGTGGCGCTGGGAGGCACAGGTGGGGGTGGCGCTGGGAGGCACAGGGGGGTGGCGCTGGGAGGCACAGGTGGGGGTGGCGCTGGGAGGCACAGGTGGGGGTGGCGCTGGGAGGCACAGGTGGGGGTGGCGCTGGGAGGCACAGGTGGGGGTGGCGCTGGGAGGCACAGGTGGGGGTGGCGCTGGGAGGCACAGGTGGGGGTGGCGCTGGGAGGCACAGGTGGGGGTGGCGCTGGGAGGCACAGGTGGGGGTGGCGCTGGGAGGCACAGGTGGGGGTGGCGCTGGGAGGCACAGGTACTTGTAGGGGATAGATAAATGAGGGGGAAGGTGAGCTGGTGTTGGATGGCTGCCTGGGATGATGATGGCGGTGTTTATGATGGTGACGGCGGTGTTTATGATGATGATGGCAGTGTTTATAATGGTGACGGCGGTGTTTATGATGGAAATTGGTGTTTATAATGGCGATGGTGATTGTGATGGTGATAGTGTTTGTGATAGTGATGATCATCGTCACTTAAGCTCTAAAACATTTCACAGATCGATGCATTATTGATGGGAAGTAATCCTAGCCTCAGTGTTTTTATTCTGTGAGCGCTGAGAGGTAATCCCAGCCACTGATCCTACACCACCTTACTGTGTGGCTGCCCTTCCCAAGTACTAGCCCCTGTGACCTTTCCACAGATCTTGCCTCACATCCGCGAAGTAATACTTGCAATGCAAAATTGCAGCACTTGACTCGTTGCATTCAGATTTTTGGTTTAAGCTGCAAAGAGAAGGTCAGTGAGATTTTACAAAGAGAGCGAAGGACCTTAGGTTGAACCTTCCAGTTCAAATTATTGACTTCGTATTGAAATGAAACTTGTTTTCAGGTTTGAGACGCAGGAAGAGAGAGAGAGAGAGAGAGTAGAGATACCTAGCATTATCTGATACATTAACTCTGTGTGAGGACCAAACAGGTTATGCATCTCAGACACTTGCTACACCTGTAGGGGTGATGTTATCAGCGGGTCTGGCTGACTGACGCAGGTGTTTCATTAATGGTGGATTTGCTTATCTTAAGTTACTCTACTTGGGTGAAAAAAATGGTCGTTAGTGTGTAGGACAGAAGAGGTATTTTTCTCCCTTCTCTCTCTTCCTGTCGCCTCCTATCTTCTCTGTCTTCTGTCTCCTCTTTCCCTTTCTGTCTTTTCTTCTCTCCCTACGTTGTTAGCGAGGCTCTGTAAGCGTAGAACGACTACGTAGACCCCCAGTACAAGTGTGAACTCCGCACTCCTTCCCTTACGTTACGTCTCTGGTCGTAAACACACATTATTTAACAAAAACCTTCACATTAGATGTTAATGTTAGAAGTGATTCTAATATCGCGAGCATGACATAACAAGTAGACATTAAGGTTTGAGTATTGCGACACAGGTCAGGTCAAGCGGCGGGAGGCAAGTCCGAGCAAAACAACAGAAGACAATAATTGGTACTGAGTCTCCAGCTGTGTTTCAACCATCTAGCAGAGACACCTCGCTGACCGTCTCTCCTGATGATGTGAATGTAGGCACGATCATTATCACGTGGCGAGGAATTGTGTGCCCGGGGTCTTACGGCATTCTAGGAAATGCCCTGGACTTGAGTTTGGCAGAGATTGGACTACAATATACGTGGTCCATGCCATGGGCCAGGTGTGGAGCTGTTGAGCCTCGCTGACTGATAACAAGAAATATGTTGGAGAGAGCTTGGCGAGCAGTCCAGTAGCGGTAAGGAAGTAAGTAGGTCTTGAATATCTACGGCTAAGAGAGAAAAAAATAGAGCCAGTAGTGGTGACAATGGTAGTGCCAGTAGTGGTTGCGGAGGGCTTTTTATGGGTATACTGGACTGGTTCTGTTACTTAGAGCCAGCTTAATACACTTTAGAGTCTACCAACATTACCACAGACTACATCATAGAAGGGTGAGTACTTCTTCCATCGGTGGCAATCAAAACAAATACACTGGGCACTGACTACTTACAAATATGACATCGTCGACAACATCTAGTACCTGGTTCACTACCAGGCAGAATGATTCAGCGCAGAATGAAGCACAGACTGACACGAGGGTGCTTCCACAGTGTGTGGCAAATGACACTTTCATTAGTCCTGGAACTGATTTCCAGTAAGCTCTACCAACACCACTGTACCTCAGTTAAGACCCTACACACCTTGTACAATAGCGTGGATTGCAGTCTATGTAGTGAACAAGGTGGGGAAAATGGCGTTACTCTTCCCCAGTTCTTACTCTACCTGGAGGCTTAGTGTCTTAGGATGGTGATGTCAGTTCAGGACGACCATCATTAACTTATGTCCAACTCAGTGATGCGCAGTCGTAGTATCTGAATGTCATCAAATCGCTATAGTATTCAGCAACCATGTATGGAGGTACTACCACCCTGTCGAATGATTGTAAAATGGAAACCTACTAAATGTTTTGCACTCTGGCATGATTGCTAATGTTTTCTTTCTATCTCATGAGCACGTAAGATAACAGGCTAATCTTACAAACCTTTATTTACGTACAGTATACAAATTGCTTTCTGTGTGTTTCTTAATCCTATAAAATATCCTTTCCGACATAGGAAGCTTGGTCTGAGACCGGCGCGTGGGGAAGATGATCCCCAACGCTACTAACAGATACCAAATACCCCTAACCTTCTCCTCTAACCTTCCTAGATGTGTTAGGCGAGTTTGAACCTGAGAGGGTAGTTACTCTGTGCCATGAGTCGATTGCCCTTCACAAACCCTCTCTTCTCGACCGTCACTATTTATTTTGCTTTCTCACTCTTCCATCAATGAAAGCATATTATGATTAGACTAGTCCAGAAATGAACTGTGATCGACCCATCCTTAATAAGTCCAGAAATTAACCTGGACCATCCTTGTCTCAACAAAGAAAATACTGTTGATGTTCAGGCAGTTTTAAACGTTCAGATCTTCCTCATCATCCCAAGTACATGTTTTAAATCCTCACATCGCTCTTAAGTATAGCACAAGCTCCATTTATGTAGCTTCCACTCTTCTAACAAGGTCCAACCACTACGACATATTTCTTTACGTTTAACACATATGAATTTTATCACGCACCCTAGTTCATGTCAAGTAATGTTGTTATTGCAATGTAATATCAGAGGATATTGGGTGAATCAGGGATTCAGTGCTCAAACAGTACTACTGTCTACTGCAGCCTCGGTCTTTTGAGACAAATGTTATATGGTCTGCTTATTTGCTTCTCTCCTTTCACGTTCCTTACATTTAAATGACATGTTAACACTGATTTCATTCTTAAATGATCCGCAGTTAGTCTTTCCTCAACTCTTTCCCACACTACGTCTACCTGAAGTCTTTAATATTGGTGTTCCTATCTCCCACACCACGTCTACCTGAAGTCTTTAATACTGGTGTTCCTATCTCCCACACCACGTCTACCTGGAGTCTTGAATACTGGTGTTCTTATCTCCCACACCACGTCTACCTGAAGTCTTTAATACTGGTGTTCCTATCTCCCACACCACGTCTACCTGGAGTCTTGAATACTGGTGTTCTTATCTCCCACACCACGTCTACCTGGAGTCTTGAATACTGGTGTTCCTATCTCCCACACCACGATAAATTAGACACATATGCAACAGTTGGGTATATTTATTGATGAAACGTTTCGCCACACAGTGGCTTCATCAGTCCAATACAAAGTAGAAAGTTATAAGGAGAGGAGGAGTTTGAGGTAATCAGTCCCTCGGCCTGGAGTCGATGTGTTCAGTCCATCAATCTAGTAAGTACAGGCCGAGGGACTGATTAACTCAAACTCCTCCTCTCCTTTTAACTTTCTACTTTGTATTGGACTGATGAAGCCACTGTGTGGCGAGACGTTTCCTCAATAAAGATACCCAAGTGTTGCATATGTGTCTAATTTATCAACTTGTCGGTTCTCTGAACCATTCATCTACATCCTGTCTGACACAGCAACATCATGGGATCTTGATACAAACGAATTCTTCAACACTTGTCCAACCTTTGGACGAAGACCTACTTCGACTAGTGGATGGTACCACTATGACCCCGCCTCCTCCTGCTTCGCCTCACCTGTCTACAGTATATAAGCAACTCCTATTGCCCTATGCTGTACTTACTACAAGATTGATGGACTGAACACATCGACTCCAGGCCGAGGGACTGATTACCTCAAGCTCCTCCTCTCCTTACAACTTTCTACTTTGTATTGGACTGATGAAGCCACTGTGTGGCGAAACGTTTCCTCAATAAAGATACCCAAGAGTTGCATATGTGTCTAATTCATACCCAGATGTTGCACATGTGTCTAAATCATCATTATGTCGGTATAGTATACCACTGATATACCAGGTAAGTTGGTGTTGTGGTCGGAGAAGTGGCAGACGCTATTCACTGCGAACCAATGTAAGGGTCCAGTTCTAAAAAAAATAAAAAAATAATGGAGATCATAATCAGAGTGAATGCGAGAAAAGTTTAGGAATTCTGGTTAGGAGAAATTTAAGCCAGTTCAACAACGCATAAATGTTCGCAATAAGGCCAATATAATTCTTGGCTTCATGTCACGAAGTATAATAGAAGTCCTCGGGTTATACTTCAGCTTTATAAATCCTTGGTAAGGCCTCGTTTAGATTATATAGTTCTCTGTTCTGGTCTTCATATTGCAGACTCGACGTAAATACACCGGAATTTATACAGAGGATGACGACTTTGATCCCATTTATCAGAAACATTTCCTACAATGACAGGCTGAAGGAACTGAATTGGCACTCTGGAAAGACGTAGAATTAGGGGAAATATGATTGATGTGTACAGATGGAAAACATTAATAAATTAAAGGATATAAAAGACGTGATGAAAATATCTAACCAAGATAGGATAGGAAGCAATGGATTCAAGCTGGATAAATTTAGATTTGAAAAGGATATAGGGAAGTACGGGGCTGGCAATGGAGCTGTAGATGATACATAAATAACCCGTAGGTTATATTGTGTTAGGTTATTTGTGTAGGTTATTTGTTGTAGATGAGTGGAACAAGTACCCAAATAACGTCATTGAAGCGAGGACTCTGGGTAGCTTTAAATGTAGGTTGGACAGGTATATGAGTTGATGTGGTCAAATGTGAATTTGACTTACCTATAGGACGAACCAGTAGGCCTAGGGCAGTGCTGCACTATTCTCATGTTCTTATCCAAAGTCTTGAGGAGCTTAAAGCACCAATATTTTTATAATTCGTGCAAAAGAAAATTACATACATAACGAGGAGACAATGTGGGGCCCTTCAGAGTTTTCTAACTATAAAAAGCCTCCCAAGATTGTATCAAGTTGCTGCTGCAGTCACAACATTCGAGTGCTCAACCGCACTATGCAAGTCTGTATTTTCAACACCAGCTTGCATTGACCAGCCAACACGTCAAGGCATATCGTCTGATCGGAAAGCAGAATTTGCTTATCTTACCTTTGACTCTCGGGGCACGAATAATTTAAATTTTCATACATTTCTAAGGATTTTTTTTCCCCAAAAACAAACAGCGCTGATTACTGTTGCATTGTCATATCAGATAACATTAATGTGTGTTGTAAGGATACCAACATGTAACCTAAATGAAATATTTTTTTTATATAGGCTATACTTTTTCTTTTATACGAATCAGTTTATTTAAAAACATGATTGTTTTCCCGAATAATAATTTACAATATTGATAAAACTAGGCTGTGCTAAATTTTGAAATATTCATTTTTTTAACAGATGCTTTACAAATGTTAATTATCCTTTGCTAGACATAAGTTTGACTTGCATTTATTTACTTCCAGTACAGGCCTAACTAACGAACGATAAGCTGATGCCATATAATAAAGTTAAAGTCGACTTCATGTGTAAAAGTGATGGCTTCCCTGGCCTCATCTTTGCAATTTCTGTCCTCTAATCCTAGTTGCGACCCTGGGACCCTGTAAAGTGTCTGACGTTACCTCAAGGCTGACAATTTATGTCCTGATGGGTGACGTAGTGTAATGATTAAGTCACAGATCTCCCTTCAAATAAGATTGGTCGAAATCTGTTTGAAAGGCAGTTCTATTTGCAGAATACTGTTCAAATTCTTTCGTAAAGGCATGAATCGAGGTGTTAAGTTCAAGGCTTGGTATATTTTTAGTAGGTTATTAACATTCTCAGATGAGATTTTAAAGCTTCGATATAAATATCATTAACCATGTACTTCTTCCTCCCTCTTCTTTAAAGAAGAAATTTACAACTTTGTCATCATATATCACGTGACCGTATATATCTCTCTGTGTTTTATCTTCTGTAAGAAATTTACAACTGTCATGAAACTTTCAGGCCTGTCGTGGAATATACAGCTGTCGTGAAATTTACAACTGTCGGGGATTGTCGTGGCGCCTACACGTGTCGAGATCAGTTACTCATTTTACTTTCCTTCAGACGTTTCGGCAGTAAAAACCTATTTTTATTTAAACGCATCAATTATTATTGCCCTCCCGAGCAATCCTGGGTTTTCAGTTTCTTCATTAGAAATACTTATTATTTAAAATAAGAGCCGCAGTTCGCAACTATTCTGCAAACTGGAAATAAACCTTTTGATATTTCGGCCCATCCAGGACGATTATTAAATCGCGAGTGAAAGAGAGAGAAAATGAAAAAGCCCAGCACTAAATCAGGTAAAGAGGTTGGGAAGTAGCCAAGATCGGGCCAGGAAAAGTGAGGAGACAGCCATTATCACGCCATGTAACGAGTACTTTAAATACTAGAGTCTCTGATAATGTACTGGGAAAGGCAAACATCAGCAGTAATAAAACCGAGACTAAAATTCATGGTAGAACTGTTGTGAATAACAGCTGATTCACCCAGATGGCGACTGTGAAGCTGGTAGAAGGCTAGAGCGTTTTTGCCGGGAACCTACAATAATGGAAAAAGAGTTATTTTTGAGCAGTTTAAAATTGCGTCTGTCACAAAGGAAATGGCCGGTAAGAGGAGCAGGAAATAGAGTAATCATGGAAAGTATGAGCCAAATTAGTACGAAGTGATTTAGTTAAGCGAAATGCGAGTTTAACATCCATAAGATGGAAGATCACACATACAGGTGTGGTTAACGCGTCAGAAGTCAGAACTCTAGACCGTGCAAGCCACTGGCCAGCGCGACGGTCTAGAGTTCTGAGACTCTCTGACCGCGGGTTCGAACCCACCCGTGGTATGTGGTTTGTTTGCAATCGTGTCATTACGATTTCGTGAGTCAGATGGAAGATGCTATTAAGTTTTGTGAATTAGAAACATGGGGAAGGGAAGATACAGGTGCCTTAATTTGGGAAGTAAGATTTAGAATAGAACAAAGCTTTTTCAGCATGAGAGACAGGCAGAGTTTGTAGATTTAGGAGGAGAGCCAAGAAGAAAGAATAAACTGCGAAGAATGGAAATTTCAGTCAGGAAATTGAAGATCACAGATGCGGAAGAGAGAAACACAAACACTTCTCATAAGAGATTTTGCATGACCGAAGGGGAGTCAAACCTACATGTCACTGTGTGCAGACTTGGGCAAGACGGGGTAAAAAATACACTCACTAACAACATTGTTTAGATCAACAGGAAAGCATTGGAAGGAATAAGAGTCATGTGACCCGAGAGCTGAGACATCAGCCACATAGCGAAGCCTCACAGAAGGTTGTATATGAAGAGTGAGAAACAGAACGGATTCGAAATATTCTATATGAAACTTAAAAATTGCAAAGGATACAGAAGAGTAGACAGCACCTTGGAAGAAAAAACTCTGAATCCATACGAAGACGAATAAAGTCAAGGACAACAATAGCCCCTTAGTGGTCTTTTATTTATGAACTAGAAGTCACTTATATGAATGTGTGTGTTTAATTTCTTGTTCACTTATCTTGCCCAGCCTTATGTACGTTTCATGTGTGTGAATGTGTGAGACGTGTGTGTATGTGGGACGTGTACTCACCTAGTTGTACTCACCTAGTTGTGGTTGCAGGGGTCGATTCATAGCTCCTGGCCCCGCCTCTTCACTGGCCGCTACTGGGTCACTCTCCCTGCGCCATGAGCTTTATCATACCTCTTCTTAAAGCTATGTATGGAGCCTGCCTCCACTACGTCACTTCCTAAACTATTCCACTTCCCGACCACTCTGTGACTGAAGAAATACTTCCTAACATCTCTGTGATTCATCTGAGTCTTCAACTTCCAACTGTGTCCCCTTGTTGCTGTGTCCCATCTCTGGTCCAGCAATTGGCTCCTGGAGTTCAACCCCACCAAGTGCAAAGTCATGAAGATTGGGGAAGGGCAAAGAAGACCGCAGACGGAGTACAGTCTAGGGGGCCAGAGACTGCAAACCTCAATCAAGGAAAAAGATCTTGGGGTGAGTATAACACCAGACACATCTCCTGAGGCGCACATCAACCAAATAACTGCTGCAGCATACGGGCGCCTAGCAAACCTAAGAACAGCATTCCGACATCTTAATAAGGAATCGTTCAGGACCCTGTACACTGTGTACGTTAGGCCCATACTGGAGTATGCAGCACCAGTTTGGAACCCACATCTAGCCAAGCACGTAAAGAAGCTAGAGAAAGTGCAAAGGTTTGCAACAAGACTAGTCATCGAGCTAAGGGGTATGTATTACGAGGAGAGGTTAAGGGAAATCGACCTGACGACACTGGAGGACAGGAGAGATAGGGGGGACATGATAACGACATATAAGATACTGAGAGGAATAGACAAGGTGGACAGAGACAGAATGTTCCAGAGATGGGACACAGCAACAAGGGGACACAGTTGGAAGTTGAAGACTCAAATGAATCACAGGGATGTTAGGAAGTATTTATTCAGTCATAGAGTGGTCGGGAAGTGGAATAGCTTGGGAAGCGATGTATTGGAGGCAGGATCCATACATAGCTTTAAGGAGAGGTATGATAAAGCTCATGGAGCAGGGAGCGTGACCCAGTAGCGGCCAGTGAAGAGGAGGGGCCAGGAGCTGAGTCTCGACCCCTGCAACCACAATTAGGTGAGTACACACATACACACACACACACTCAAGGAAGAGAATATTGGGGTGAGCATAATACAGAGCACATCTCCTGATGCACATATCAACCATATATGAGCGCCTGGCAAATCTAAGAATAGTTTTCCGATACTTCAATAAGGAATCGTGTACGTCAGGCCCATATTGGAGTATGCAGCACCAGTTTGGAACCCACACCTGATAAAACACATCAAGAAATTAGAGAAAGTGCAAAGGTTTGCAACAAGACTAGTCCTGGAGCATAGGGTAATGTCCTCGAAGAAAGGTTAAGGGAAATCATCCTGACGACACTTGAAGACAGGAGAGAGATGAGGTATGATAAAGCTCATGGAGCAGGGAGAGAGAGGACCAGGAGTTATGAATTGACCCCTGCAACCACAATTAAGTGAGTACACACACTCACATGTATACACGCATGCACCCATCACCACTACAACACATTCATCACCACAAAACATCCGTCACCACAATACATCCATCACCGTCTACCTGGAGTCTACTTGGAGGGTATTCCGGGGATCAATGCCCTCGCGGCCCGGTCCACGACCAAGCCTCCCGGTGGATCCAGGGCCTGATCAATCAGGCTGTTACTGCTGGCTGCACATAGTCCAACGTATGAACCACAGCCCGGCTGATCCGGCACCGACTTTAAGTATCTGTCTAGCTCCCTCTGGAAGGCAGCCAGGGGCCTATTGGTAATTCCCCTTATGCATGGTATGCATGGTGGGAGGCTGTTGAACAGTCTTGGGCCCCGGACACTTATGGTGCTTTCTCTTAGTGTACCAATGTACTTTTCATTGGGGTATTTTGCACCGCCTGCCAAGTCTTTTACTTTCGTAGGGAGTGATTTCTGTGTGCAGATTCGGGACCATTCCTTCTAGGATTTTCCAGGTGTAGATTATGATATATCTCTATCGCCTGCGCTCCAGTGAGTACAAGTCAAGTGCTTCCAAGCGTTCCCAGTAGTTGAGGTGTTTGATGGAACTTATATGTGCAGTAAAGGTTCTCTGTATATTCTCTAGATCTGAAATTTCACCTGCTTTGAACGGAGATGTTAATGTACAGCAATATTCCAGCCTAGATAGAACAAGTGATTTAAAAAGGATCATCATTGGCTTGGCATCTCTTGTTTTGAACGTTCTCAATATACATCCTATCATTTTCTTTGCAGTTGTGATCGTGGCACTGTTGTGATCCTTGAAAGTGAGATCCTCAGACATTACCACTCCTAGGTCCCTCACATTATTTTGTCGCTCTATTGTATGATCAGAGTTTGTAGTATACTAAGTTCTAGTTATTATCTCCTCCACAACACCGTCACAACACATCCATCACCCTCACAACACATATATCACCACAAAACATCCATTACCATCACAACACATCCATTACCACCACAACACATCCATCACCACAAGGCATCCATGACCATCCCTACATATGCATCACCACCACCACAACACGTCCATCAACACCACAACACATCCATCACCAACACAACACATCCATCACCCTCACAACACATATATCACCACAAAACATCCATTACCATCACAACACATCCATTACCACCACAACACATCCATCACCACAAGGCATCCATGACCATCCCTACACATGCATCACCACCACCACAAAACGTCCATCAACACCACAACACATCAGTCAATACCACAACATATCCATTAAAACTACAACACATCCATCACCACTACAACCCATCCATCACCACTACAACCCATCCATCACCACAACACATCCATCACCACCACAACAATCCATCATCATCACAACACAGCAATCACCACAAGGCATCTATGACCATCACAACTACAACACATCCATCACCACAACCCATCCATCACCACAACACATCCATCACCACCACAACAATCCATCATCATCACAACACAGCAATCACCACAAGGCATCTATGACCATCACAACTACAACACATCCATCACCACAACGCATCCATGACCATCACAACACATACATTACCACCACAATACATTCATCACTACAACACATCCATCACCACAACACATCCATGAACATCCCAACACATCCATCACCGCAACACATCCATCACTACCACAACGCATCAATGACCACAACGCATCCATGACCATCGCAACACATCCATCACCACCGCAACACATCCATCACAACGCATCCATCACAACACATCCATCACAACACATCCATAACCACCACAAAACATCCATCACCACAATGCATCCACCACCATCACAGCACATCCATCACCATCACAGCACATCCATCACTGGCACAACACATCCATCACCATCACAAAACATCCATTACCATCACAACACATCCATTACCACCACAACACATCCATCACCACAAGGCATCCATTACCATCCCTACACATGCATCACCACCACCACAACACGTCCATCAACACCACAACACATCAGTCAATACCACAACACATCCATCAAAACTACAACTCATCCATCACCACTACAACCCATCCATCATCACAACGCATTCATCACCATCACAACACATCCATCACCATCACAACACATCCATCACCATCACAACACATCCATCACCATCACAACACATCCATCACCATCACAATACATCCATCACCACAACACGCTCATCACCATCACGACGCGTCCATCACCATCACAGCACATCCATCATCACAACGCATCCATCACCATCAAAACACATCCATCACAACACATCCATCACCACAACAAGTGCATCACCATCAAAACGAATCCATCAACATCACAACACATCCATCACCATCACAACGCATCCATCGCCATCACAATACATCCATCACCATCACAATACATCCATCACTACAACACATCCATCATCACCACAACACATCCATCATCACCACAACACATCCACAACCACCACAACACATCCACAACCACCACAACACATCCCTCACCACCTCAACACATCCATCAGCACCTCAACACATCCCTCCCCATCTCAACACATCCATCATCACAACAACACATCCATCATTACAACACATCCATCATCACCACAACACATCCACTACCACCACATCACATCCATCACCACCACAACACATCCATCACCACCTCAACACATCCATCACCACCTCAACACATCCATTACCACCACAACATATCCCTCACCACCTCAACACATCCATCATCACCACAACGCATCCACTACCACCACAACACATTCATCACCACCACAACACATCCATCACCACCACAACACATCCATCACCACCACAACACATCCATAATCACCACAACACATTCATCACCACCACAACACATTCATCACCACCACAAGACATCCATCACCACCACAACACATCCATCACCACCTCAACACATCCATCATCACCACAACACATCCACTACCACCACAACACATCCATCATCACACAACACATCCACTACCACCACAACACATTCATCACCACCACAACACATCCATCACTACCACAACACATCCATCACCACCACAACACATCCACTACCACCACAACACATCCATCATCACCACAACACATCCACTACCACCACAACACATTCATCACCACCACAACACATCCATCACCACCACAACACATCCCTCACCACTTCAACACATCCATCACCACCTCAATACATCCATTACCACCACAACATATCCCTCACCACCTCAACACATCCATCATCACTACAACGCATCCACTACCACCACAACACATTCATCACCACCACAACACATCCATCACCACCACAACACATCCATCACCACCACAACACATCCATCACCATCACAACACATCCATAACCACCACAACACATCCATAATCACCACAACACATTCATCACCACCACAACATTCATCACCACCACAACACATCCATCACCAGCACAACGCATCCATCACCACCACAAC
Organism: Cherax destructor; assembly: GCA_009830355.1. NCBI lineage: Eukaryota > Metazoa > Arthropoda > Malacostraca > Decapoda > Parastacidae > Cherax > Cherax destructor. Next base: position 382,321 of record WNWK01000668.1, on the reverse strand, counting down.
ACATCCATCACCACCACAACACATCCATCACCACCACACCATCCATCACCACCACAACATCCATCACCACCACAACACATCCATCACCACCACAACACATCCATCACCACCACAACACATCCATCACCACCACAACACATCCATCACCACCACAACACATCCATCACCACCACAACACATCCATCACCACCACAACACATCCATCACACCACAACACATCCATTACCACACAACACATCCATCACCACCACAACACATCCATCACCACCACAACACATCCATCACCACCACAACACATCCATCACCACCACAACACATCCATCACCACCACAACACATCCATCACCACCACAACACATCCATCACCACCACAACACATCCATCACCACCACAACACATCCATCACCACCACAACACATCCACTACCACCACAACACATCCATCATCACCACAACACATCCACTACCACCACAACACATTCATCACCACCACAACACATCCATCACCACCTCAACACATCCATCATCACCACAACACATCCACTACCACCACAACACATCCATCATCACAACAACACATCCACTACCACCACAACACATTCATCACCACCACAACACATCCATCACTACCACAACACATCCATCACCACCACAACACATCCACTACCACCACAACACATCCATCATCACCACAACACATCCACTACCACCACAACACATCCATCATCACCACAACACATCCACTACCACCACAACACATTCATCACCACCACAACACATCCATCACCACCTCAACACATCCATCATCACCACAACACATCCATCATCACCACAACATATTCATCACCACCACAACACATCCATCACCACCACAACACATCCATCACCACCACAAAGCTTCGGTCACTACCACAAAGCTTCGGTCACTACCTCAGTCTGTAATAAAATCGTATAAGGTGGAACCAATAATGGTTCATCATATCTTTGATATTCGAAAAAAAAATTGTTATCCGGCGGAAGCCTTTGGCTGGTAACTTGTAATTACTAAGGTAAATGACCGTAATTAAGATATGTATGATTTTTTTTGAGATCAGAGTACAGGGCCTTTTGATTAAGCAGATCTGTATGTGCGTAGACTACAGTATCATTTTTACTCTTGTTACACATTATTTGAAAAAATCTGAATTTTCCAAGAGTTGCTTATATTATGTTTTGTAAAACTCCGTCTGTTTTGGTGTAAGTGTATGGAGCAAAGGTGTGATGTGTAGCTGGGGAGGAGAGCAGTGCTCGTGGTAGCTGGGGAGGAGAGCAGTACTCGTGGTAGCTGGGGAGGAGAGCAGTGCTCGCGATAGCTGGGGAGGAGAGCAGTGCTCGTGGTAGCTGGGGAGGAGAGCAGTGCTCGTGGTAGCTGGGGAGGAGAGCAGTGCTCGTGGTAGCTGGGGAGGAGAGCAGTGCTCGTGGTAGCTGGGGAGGAGAGCAGTGTTCGTGGTAGATGGGGAGGAGAGCAGTGCTCGTGGTAGCTGGGGAGGAGAGCAGTGCTCGTGGTAGCTGGGGAGGAGAGCAGTGCTCGTGGTAGCTGGGGAGGAGGCAGTGCTCGTGGTAGCTGGGAGGAGAGCAGTGCTCGTGGTAGCTGGGGAGGAGAGCAGTGCTCGTGGTAGCTGGGGAGGAGAGCAGTGCTCGTGGTAGCTGGGGAGGAGAGCAGTGCTCGTGGTAGCTGGGGAGGAGAGCAGTGCTCGTGGTAGCTGGGGAGGAGAGCAGTGCTCGTGGAAGCTGGGAGGAGAGCAGTGCTCGTGGTAGCTGGAGGAGAGCAGTGCTCGTGGTAGCTGGGGAGGAGAGCAGTGTTCGTGGTAGCTGGGGAGGAGAGCAGTGCTCGTGGTAGCTGGGGAGGAGAGCAGTGCTCGTGGTAGCTGGGAAGGAGAGCAGTGCTCGTGGTAGCTGGGGAGGAGAGCAGTGCTCGTGGTAGCTGGGGAGGAGAGCAGTGCTCGTGGTAGCTGGGGAGGAGAGCAGTGCTCGTGGTAGCTGGGGAGGAGAGCAGTGCTCGTGGTAGCTGGGAAGGAGAGCAGTGTTCGTGGTAGCTGGGGAGGAGAGCAGTGCTGTGGTAGCTGGGAGAGCTCTTGTTAACATTACTTTGGAGGAGAGCAGTGCTCGTGAGCTGGGAGAGAGCAGGCTGTGCTATGGGAGGAGTGCTTGGTAGCTGAGGAGAAGCAGTGCTCGTGGTAGCTGGGGAGGAGAGCAGTGTCGTGGTAGCTGGGAGGAGCAGGTGTGTGGTAGCTGGGGAGGAGAGCAGTGTCGTGGTAGCTGGGGAGAGAGCAGTGTTCGTGGTAGCTGGGAGGAGAGCAGTGCTCGTGGTAGCTGGGGAGGAGAGCAGTGCTCGTGGTAGCTGGTAGGAGAGCAATGCTCGTGGTAGCTGGGGAGGAGAGCAGTGCTCGTGGTAGCTGGGGAGGAGAGCAGTGCTCGTGGTAGCTGGGGAGGAGAGCAGTGTTCGTGGTAGCTGGGGAGGAGAGCAGTGTTCGTGGTAGCTGGGGAGGAGAGCAGTGCTCGTGGTAGCTGGGGAGGAGAGCAGTGCTCGTGGTAGCTGGGGACAGTGTTCGTGGGAGCTGGGAGCAGTGCTCGTGGTAGCTGGGAGAGGCAGTGTTCGTGGTAGGTGAGGAGCAGTCGTGGTAGCTGGGGAGGAGAGCAGTGCTCGTGGTAGCTGGGGAGGAGAGGGGGATGAAGGGCAGTGTTCGTGGTAGCTGGGGAGGAGAGCAGTGCTCGTGGTAGCTGGGGAGGAGAGCAGTGCTCGTGGTAGCTGGGAAGGAGAGCAGTGTCTCGTGGTAGCTGGGGAGGAGAGCAGTGCTCGTGGCTGGAGAGCTGGGTAGCTGGGAGGAGGCAGTGCTCGTGGTAGCTGGGGAGGAGAGCAGTGCTCGTGGTAGCTGGGGAGGAGAGCAGTGCTCGTGGTAGCTGGGGAGGAGAGCAGTGCTCGTGGTAGCTGGGAAGGAGAGCAGTGTCGTGGTAGCTGGGAGGAGAGCAGTGCTCGTGGTAGCTGGGGAGGAGAGCAGTGTTCGTGGTAGCTGGGAAGGAGAGCAGTGTTCGTGGTAGCTAGGGAGGAAAGCAGTGCTCGTGGTAGCTGGGGAGGAGAGCAGTGCTCGTGGTAGCTGGGGAGGAGAGCAGTGCTCGTGGTAGCTGGGAGGAGAGCAGTGCTCGTGGTAGCTGGGGGGGAGAGCAGTGCTCGTGGTAACTGGGAAGGAGAGCAGTGTTCGTGGTAGCTAGGGAGGAAAGCAGTGCTCGTGGTAGCTGGGGAGGAGAGCAGTGCTCGTGGTAGCTGGGGAGGAGAGCAGTGCTCGTGGTAGCTGGGAGGAGAGCAGTGCTCGTGGTAGCTGGGGAGGAGAGCAGTGCTCGTGGTAGCTGGGGAGGAGAGCAGTGTTCGTGGTAGCTGGGGAGGAGAGCAGTGTTCGTCGTCACTCCTCGTAGATGTAAGAACAGTGATGATACTCTTGGTGTTCAGTTATCGTCATCACTGTTGGTTATGATATTTCCTGTGTAACTTCAGTGTTGGTAGTTAGACGTGTAGCGCTATGCTCGTGGTGTCCTGTTTTCGATATATGAATTTATCACATTTTATTTTTTAAATCACACACACACTCTCTCTCTGTTGGTAATTCCTGCATGAAAGTAATTACCAACAGTCATATAGGTGACCTGCTGGGTTGGGGTGCCTACGATGTACTGCGTGTGGCCAGCACCAGAAGCCTGACTGGTCAGACCAGCAACCAGGAGGTCTGGTCTGGGGCCGGACCTCGGGGGCGGTGATCTTTGAATCGTCTCCAGTTAATCTACAGGTAAACACCCCCTTCCCAACCACCACCACATATCCACCACCACCACCACACATCCACTACCACCACCACCACACATCCACCACCACCACCCTACACATCCACAACCACAAACATTACCCACACTACCCATGTCATTATCTCAAAATCTTGGTTTCCATTCTGATAAATATGAGACAGGTGTTTGCGTCCATGTTTACTGGTGGAGCTGACGGGAGAACGATACTTGGGCTTAATTGGCCTACACTGATTTTTTTGGAGTGGGTGAGGGCGCAGAATGTACTCTCAGCATTTTGACATATTGTTTATGTAAACATTCATATTTATTTTACTACATACGATGCTTTGTTTTCTCTAACTGTGGCTGATTCTATAAGTAATTGGCTCTCTCTCTCCCCTCTCTCTCTCTATCTCTGTTTCTCTCAACTCTTCTAATATTCCCCAAATTTTGGGAAATACCAACGAGTTTCAAGGATGAAATTTGTAGAGATGAGAGCTTCATTCATCATCTTAATGTAATAATTGCTCATGTTGTTGGGAGATGATGAACTGACCTTCCCTAATTACAAGGGACCCGACAAATGTCCGAAAATAGCTCGCCTTGACGACCCTATCAAAGACCATTTTTTTTCGGTGGAGAGGAGGAGTAGGTAAGGAGAGGTAAGGGGTATAGAGCTGAGGGAGGAGACAGGGATTTCCTCTGGCTTTGTTTCCCGTCAACTGTACCCCACACCTCGAGGGTAAACAATGTCAGAGGTGTAATCATAGACTGTCAGATGATGAACGTTGGAGGGATGAGGAGGAGGCGCCTTTTGGATAAATTTACACAACACAGGCACCTAAAGTCGGTACCTGACCAGCCAGGCTGTGGTTCGTACGTTGGACTGCTTGCGGCCAGCAGTAACAGCCTGGTTGATCAGGCTCTGATCCAACATGAGGCCTGGTCACAGAACGGGCCGCAGGGGCGTTGACCCCTGGAACTCTCTCCAGGTATACAACACTCCTTTATACAGTCAATAAGGGGTTTTGGTTGGATAAGTCAACTAACTCGGGAGTCCTGTTTTAATATCTGGCGCATGATAGCAGGTCAGCACACGCTGGTTGAGTCGACGCTGTTTTGCTCGAAACACCATAGAAACTACCTGGACTGACATGCGGGAAAAACCGGAGAGAAAACACGCCACTCACTCCCAGGTGCGATCAGATCTACCAGTCCCGACCTGCCAAACAGGACCACACCTGCCAGTCCCTATCAGACCTCCTTCGTCTAACTTACCGTCAACCTTCAGTCATAGGAGAGACGTCTAGAGGGTTCCAATTATTTGAAGGAAACCCGTCCATACAGTCTAACACTAGGACTAATGGGCACTATTAACGAGCTATAAACTTTTCGGATCTGATTAGACGAGGCTTCGGGAGCTGTCCGCCCGTGTGGGTCTGACGCCAGAGCGAGGGAGAATCACCCTTGAGCTCTAGTATCAGAGAGATTCTGAAGTAGTGCGGGGTGTCTTTTATCCAGCACATGGAAATTAAAGGGAGCTACGTCGGGAAGTTAGTGCGAGTATAAAGATAATGTATAAAATGTATGCTGAAATTTAATATTGAAATGTGTGAATCTTAAAATGCATGATGTGCAAATATTAAAATGCATTTTCTTAAAATTGTGTTTACGATTGATTTTTTTTATACGTGAATTTGCGTAAGATTACTTAACTGAAGTTGCATAAGTAGTTATTCTGGCGGTGTCGCGTCTTCATTGTTTGCTTAGCTAAATTATATTAGGGAACTGCAAAAGTGTTTGCGTTATGTTGCATAATATATATATATATATATAACAGAAATAACGTTCATTTAAATATGATTTTTTTTTTCAACAAGTCGGCCGTCTCCCACCGAGGCAGGGTGACCCAAAAAGAAAGAAAATCCCCAAAAAGAAAATACTTTCATCATCATTCAACACTATCACCACACACATACATAATCACTGTCTTTGCAGAGGAGCTCAGATACGACAGCTGAGAATTGTCCCTCCCAGCTGTCACTATCCCAGACCCCTCCTTTAAAGTGCAGGCATTGTACTTCCCATTTCCAGGACTCAAGTCCAACTAAATCAATTAACTGGTTTCCCTGAATCCCTTCACAAAATGTTACCCTGCTCACACTCCAACAGCTCGTCATGTCCCAAAAATCATTCGTCTCCATTCACTCCTATCTAACACGCTCACACATGCTTGCTGGAAGTCCAAGCCCTTCGCCCACAATACCTCCTTTACCCCTTCCTCCAACCTTTTCTAGGACGACCCCTACCCCGCCTTCCTTCCCTACAGATTTATACGCTCTCCAAGTCATTCTACTTTGATCCATTCTTTCTAAATGACCAAACCACCTCAACAACCCTTCTTCAGCCCTCTCACAAATACTTTTAGTAACTCCACACCTTCTCCTAATTTCCACATTCCGAATTTTCTGCATAATATTTACACCACACATTGCCCTTAGACAGGACATCTCCACTGCCTCCAGCCTCCTCCTCGCTGCAGCATTTGCAACCCATGCTTCACACCCATATAAGAGTGTTGGTACCACTATACTTTCGTACATTCCTTCTTTGCCTCCATGGATAACGTTTTTGTCTCCACAGATACCTCAACGCACCACTCACCTTTTTCCTTCATCAATTCTATGGTTAACCTCATCCTTCATAAACCCATCCGCTGACACGTCAACTCCCAAATATCTGAAAACATTTCCATAATCCCTCTCTCCAATGTGATATCCAATTTTTCTTTATTTAAATCGTTTGATACCCTCATCACCTTACTCTTATCTATGTTCACTTTTAACTTTCTACCTTTACACACTCTCCCAAACTCGTCCACTAACCTTTGCAACTTTTCTTTAGAATCTCCCATAAGCACAGTATCATCAGCAAAAAGTAACTGTGTCAACTCCCATTTTGCATTTAATTCTCCAAAATTTAATCCCACCCCTCTCCCCAACACCCTAGCATTTACTTCTTTTACAACCCCATCTATAAATATATTAAACAACCATGGTGACATTACACATCCCTGTCTAAGACCTACTTTTACCGGAAAGTAATCTCCCTCTCTCACACACCCTAACCTGAGCCTCACTATCCTCATAAAAACTCTTTACAGCCTTCAGTAACTTACTACCTATTCCATACACTTGCCACATTTGCCACATTGCTCCCCTATCCACTCTATCATATGCTTTTTCTAAATCCATAAATGCAATAAAAACTTCTCTACCTTTATCTAAATACTGTTCACATATATGCTTCACTGTAAACACTTGATCTACACATCCCCTACCCACTCTAAAGCCTCCTTGCTCATCTGCAATCCTACTCTCTGTCTTACCTCTAATTCTTTCAATAATAACCCTGCCATACACTTTACCTGGTATACTCAGTAAACTTATTCCCCTATAAATTTTATATAAAGGAACTATACATGCTTTCTGCCAATCCCTAGGTACCTTCCCCTCTTTCATACATTTATTAAACAAAAATACTAACCACTCCAGCACTATATCCCCCTGCTTTTAACATTTCTGTCATGATTCCGTCAATTCCAGCTGCTTTACCCCTTTCATTCTACGTAATGCCTCACGCACCTCCCCACACTCACATCCTGCTCTTCTTCACTCCTAAACGATGTTGTACCTCCCTGGCCAGTACATGAAATTACCGCCTCCCTTTTTCATCGACATTTAAAAGTTCCTCAAAATATTCCCGCCATCTACCCAATACCTCCAGCTCCCCATCTACTAACTCCCTACTCTGTTTTTAACTGACAAATCCATTCGTTCCCTAGGCTTTCTTACCTTGTTTATCTCACTCCAAAAATTTTTCTTGTTTTCAGCAAAATTTCTTGACAGAGCCTCTCCCATTCTTTCATCCGCTCTTCTTTTGCACTCTCTCACCACTCTCTTCACCTTTCTTTTACTCTCCATATACTCTGCTCTTCTATTAACACTTCTGTTTTGTAAAAACCTCTCATAATCTACCTTTTTCTCTTTTATCACACCCTTTACTTCTTCATTCCACTACTCACTCCTCTTTCCTCCTGCACCCACCCTCCTATAGCCACAAACTTCTGCCCCACATTCTAATACTGCATTTTTAAAACTATCCCAACTCTCTTCAACCCCCCCACTACTCCTACTTGCACTAGCCCACCTTTCTGCCAATAGTTGCTTATATCTCACCCTAACTTCCTCCTCCCTTAGTTTATACACTTTTACCTCTCTCTTACTTGTTGTTGCCATTTTCTTTTTGTCCCATTTACCTTTTACTGTAACTGTAGCTACAACCAAATAATGATCCGATATATCCGTTGCCCCTCTATAAACATGTACATCCTGAAGCCTACTCATCAACCTTTTATCCACCAAAACATAATCCAACAAACTACTTTCCTTACGTGCTATATCATACCTTGTATATTTATTTATCCTCTTTTTCATAAAATATGTATTACTTATTACCAAACCTCTTTCTACACATAGCTCAATTAATGGTTCCCCATTTACATTTACCCCTGGCACCCCAAATTTACCTACTACTCCCTCCACAACATTTTTACCCACTTTAGCATTAAGATCCCCAACCACAATTACTCTCTCACTTGGTTCAAAACTCCCCACACACTCACTCAACATTTCCCAAAATCTCTCTCTCCTCTACACTTCTCTCTTCTCCAGGTGCATAAACACTTAATATAACCCACTTTTCACATCCAACCTTTATTTTACTCCACATAATCCTTGAATTTATACATTTAAATTCCTTCTTTACCTGCCATAACTGATTATTCAACATTATTGCCACTCCTTCTTTAGCTCTAACTCTATTTGAAACCCCTGATCTAATCCCATTTATTTCTCCCCACTGAAACTCTCCTACCCCCTTCAGCTTTGTCTCACTTAAAGCCAGGACATCCAGCTTCTTTTCATTCATAACATCTACAATCATCTCTTTCTTATCATTCGCACAACATCAAACATCCCCCTTTGACGGTTTTCTTCTTCTTCTTTTTAGTAAGCTATACAGGAAAAGGGGTTACTATCCCATTGTTCCCGGCATTTTAGTTGATTTTTACAACACGCATGGCTTACGGAGGAAAGATTCTTATTCCACTTCCCCATGGATATGAAAGGGAAAAGCAATAAGAACAAGAACTACTAAGATAAAATCAAAGAAAACTCAGATGAGTGTGTATACATAAATGTGTACATGTTTGCGTAGTGTGACCTAAGTGTAAGTAGAAGTAGCAAGACGTACCTGAAATCTTGCATGTTTATGAGACAGAAAAAAGACACCAGCAATCCTACCATCATGTAAAACAGTTTCAGGTTTCTGTTTCACAGTCACCTGGCAGGACGGTAGTACCTCCCTGGGTGGTTGCTGTCTACCAACCTACTACCTATAAATATGAATATAGTAATGAAAAAAACAGATGTTTTCTAACATAGTCTTTACGTTTATGGATGTTTCTTGGTCACATTATGGATCAGTGAGAGTGGTCGCTGACGGGACACACTGGGCAACACACGTCAGTACCTAAATAACGCTGAGTCGTGAGTTAAAAAAGTTAGTTTTCCGTCAGACTTTAGAGCTTCTAAAACGGTCGTAACGCCAGCCGCTGCAACCAACGTCAATATGAAACAGGCAAAAACACACGCTGGAGCATCTAACTTGCAGCAACCATAAAACAAAACGAGCAAGAATCCATTTCTGAGAGACGCCAAGACTCCTTGAAGGAAGGAAGGAGAGTAAGAGTTAGACTGGGGCCTGGGAGAGCTGTCGGATCAAGCAGCCTCTGGTTATGTTTGCGACCTGTATCCTCCTCCCTCAGGTGGGCTATTTAGTCTGGCTCCAGCTTCTTTCCACCGACTCGTTCTGTGGAGTTTTGCTTGAGCCACGTGCCTTTTTTGTTAGGCAGTTTCCATCTCACCACAAATGTACTACTGTTACTACTACTACAGCTACTACTAATACTACTACAGCTACTACTACTACTACTATTACTACGCTTGCGGCTTTCCACCCGACTCCTGCTACTATATGTACTCGTTTCTAATTTATCTCTCTATTGGAACTGAAGAAGCCACTCGTGGCGAAACGTTTCCTTTAATAAATGTCCTGAATTGTATATAAGTGTCTTCCACATCTTCCCGGAAACACCAGAATATTTCCCAATTTGCAGTTTCACTACAATCGGGATGTAAACAGCTGATCCTAACACCAGAAAACATTTACCCAATGAAAGCTTGTTTTTGCAGCGTCTATCTTTTCTTACTACTGTATGATCTTTATGGGTTTAGCGCTTGGTTATGATGATAATAATAATACTACAAAGGTTATTACATCATTTTTTTTAACAAATAGCGCTTATTTGAAAATCTGGATTAGGGTATTATGGTTTTTATATTTGTTTCATTTTTTATAGCTATATTTTACCCTGTAAATGACAGATTAGGAAAAAAATCACAAATAATCCATACTTTCGAGAGGAAACTAGACGATGTTTCGGTCCGTCTGTCCTGATGGACCTAAACATCTCGATTTTTATTCTTGAACTCAGATAAAAATGTTAGGTAAATGGTCACAGATGCAACTATTGTGACATTTTGTGGCAACATTTCGCTCTCCAGGAGCTTTGTCAAGCTTGGCAAAGTTCCTGGAGAGTGAAAAGTTGCCACAATAAAATGTCACATTAGTTGCACTTGTGTCCTCTTACCTAACACTCTGTCGGTAATTCTGCTATTATTACCAGATAAAAACAATTTTACTTGTGGCATATGTAAGTTTTCGTTAAGTCAGATTATCTGTAAGGTTTGAGAAGGCACTTAGTGGTGCCACGTTGTTATATATTCCTTGTGATACATTCCATCCTGCTATTACGGCCCACTCTGCATCAGGGCCAGGTGCCTTGGGGAGGGGGGTAAAGAAAGAGATGTGGATAAGTGGCTCAGAGAACCGACAGGATGATGAATTAGGACACTTGTATAACATTTAAGCAAATTTCCTGAAATTGCTTATAACAGATAAGTGAACTGTAGATATAAATCCAGATGTGTTCCTGTTAACCCTTATGGGGCCTAGTTCCTAGGCCTATGGTGTATCCGTATGCGCTACCGGCCACAGGATGGATATGAGGTACACAATAAACTAGCCACTTCGGTGGCAAAATATAAAAAAATCTAACCTTGGGTATCTTTATTGTGGGAATGTATTGGACTGAGGAAGCCACCAGAACGCTTCTACAATAAAGGTAAGTATAATTCATCAAAGAAAGAAATAGAAAGCTGCATTAAGTCTCATGTCTCAGACCGCTGTCAGTATCCTCCATGTAACCAAAATGTGTCCACCAACATTTTTTGAATTGTTCTGGAAATGCTTTTCTTTCCAGTGTTTGAAGATCATGTCCATAAGCTCTGGGACTGGCGATATTTGCAACGCAATTGTTTTTTCCGTAGGCAGGATCTTCCTCTTTCCTGCAGCTGCGTTGCTTCAGGAAGCCAGCCTTCCTCGGTAGGCTTCCCTGGTAGCCTTCCTCGGTAGGCTTCCCTAGTAGCCTTCCTCGGTAGGCTTCCCTGGTAGCCTTCCCTGGTAGCTTTCCCTGGTAGCCTTCCTCGGTAGGCTTCCCTGGTAGGCTTCCCTGGTAGCCTTCCTCGGTAGGCTTCCCTGGTAGCCTTCCCTGGTAGCCTTCCCTGGTAGGCTTCCCTGGTAGGCTTCCCTGGTAGGCTTCCCTGGTAGCTTTCCCTGGTAGCCTTCCCTGGTAGGCTTCCCTGGTAGGCTTCCCTGGTAGGCTTCCCTGGTAGCCTTCCCTGGTAGCCTTCCCTGGTAGGCTTCCATGGTAGGCTTCCCTGGTAGCCTTCCATGGTAGCCTTCCCTGGTAGCTTTCCATGGTAGCCTTCCCTGGTAGCCTTCCATGGTAGCCTTCCCTGGTAGGCTTCCTGGTCAGGCTTCCCTGGTAGGCTTTCCTGGTAGCCTTCCACTGGTAGGCTTCCTGGTAGGCTTCCTGGTAGGCTTCCTGGTAGGCTTCCCTGGTAGGCTTCCTGGTAGCCTTCCTGGTAGCCTTCCTGGTAGGCTTCCCTGGTGGCCTTCCCTGGTAGGCTTCCTGGTAGGCCTTCCCTGGTGGCTTCCTGGTGGCCTTCCTGGTAGCTTCCTGGTAGCCTTCCCTGGTAGGCTTCCCTGGTAGCCTTCCTGGTAGCCTTCCTGGTGCCTTCCATGGTGAGCCTTCCTGGTAGCCTTCCTGGTAGCCTTCCCTGGTGAGCCTTCCCTGGTAGGCTTCCCTGGTAGCCTTCCTGGTAGGCTTCCCTGGTAGGCTTCCATGGTGGCCTTCCTGGTAGGCTTCCTGGTAGGCTTCCTGGTAGCCTTCCTGGTAGGCTTCCCTGGTAGGCTTCCCTGGTAGGCTTCCCTCGTAGGCTTCCCTGGTAGCCTTCCCTGGTAGCCTTCCATTGTAGCCTTCCATGGTAGCCTTCCCTGGTAGCCTTCCCTGGTAGCCTTCCCTGGTAGGCTTCCCTGGTAGCCTTCCCTGGTAGCCTTCCCTGGTAGCCTTCCATGGTAGCCTTCCCTGGTAGCCTTCCCTGGTAGGCTTCCCTGGTAGCCTTCCCTGGTAGGCTTCCCTGGTAGGCTTCCCTGGTAGGCTTCTCTGGTAGGCTTCCCTGGTAGGCTTCCCTGGTAGGCTTCCCTGGTAGGCTTCCCTGGTAGCCTTCCATGGTAGGCTTCCCTGGTAGGCATCCCTGGTGGCTTCCTGGTGCCTTCCATGGTGGCTTCCTGGTAGGCTTCCTGGTAGGCTTCCTGGTGGCTTTCCTGGTAGCCTTCCCTGGTAGGCTTCCCTGGTAGCCTTCCCTGGTAGGCTTCCCTGGTAGGCTTCCCTGGTAGGCTTCCCTAGTAGGCTTCCCTGGTAGGCTTCCCTGGTAGGCTTCCCTGGTAGGCTTCCCTGGTAGCCTTCCCTGGTAGGCTTCCCTGGTAGGCTTCTCTGGTAGGCTTCCCTGGTAGCCTTCCCTGGTAGCCTTCCCTGGTAGGCTTCCCTGGTAGCCTTCCCTGGTAGGCTTCCCTGGAGGCTTCCTGGTACCCTTTCCCCTGGTAGGCTTCCCTGGTAGCCTTCCATGGTAGGCTTCCTGGTAGGCTTCCTGGTAGGCTTCCCTGGTAGGCTTTCCTGGTGGCTTCCTGGTAGGCTTCCTGGTAGCCTTCCTGGTAGGCTTCCCTGGTAGGCTTCCTGGTAGGCTTCCTGGTAGGCTTCCTGGTAGCCTTCCTGGTAGGCTTCCTGGTAGCTTTCCTGGTAGCTTTCCTGGTAGCCTTCCTGGTAGCCTTCCTGGTAGCCTTCCTGGTAGGCTTCCCTGGTAGGCTTCCTGGTAGCCTTCCTGTAGCCTTCCTGGTAGCCTTCCCTGGTAGCCTTCCCTGGTAGGCTTCCTGGTGGCTTCCTGGCCTTCCCTGGTAGCCTTCCTGGTAGCCTTCCTTGGTGCCTTCCCTGGTAGGCTTCCTGGTAGGCTTCCCTGGTAGCCTTCCCTGGTAGGCTTCCCTGGTAGCCTTCCCTGGTAGCCTTCTCTGGTAGCCTTCCCTGGTAGGCTTCCCTGGTAGGCTTCCCTGGTAGCCTTCCCTGGAAGCCTTCCCTGGTAGCCTTCCCTGGTAGCCTTTCCTGGTAGCCTTCCCTGGTAGGCTTCCCTGGTAGGCTTCCCTGGTAGCCTTCCCTGGTAGCCTTCCCTGGTAGGCTTCCCTGGTAGCCTTCCCTGATCGCCGTGATGAACTCCATGGGCTTGTCAATTCTTGGTTGAGAGTTAATCAGCGAGGGCCGACGACAAAAAGTTAAGTATTAATTATTATGAGGAAAACACATAAAATTCGCATTTTCTTGAAGATTCAAGAAGGCAAGTAAGTTGGGGGAGGGATGAAGGGGCTTGTATCACGGCGCAGGTCACTGCATATTACCAATTTCCTCCGACTCAAGTTTGTACTTAATACAAGGACGACCTTCCCAAGCCAGACCACAAGGTTCATCACCTCAACACGACCACAGTGTTTGGGTCCAACACGATCACAGTGTTTGGGTCCAGCACGACCAGAATGTTTGGGTCCAACACGATCACAGTGTTTGGGTCCAGCACGACCAGAATGTCTGGGTCCAACACGATCACAGTGTTTGGATCCAGCACGACCAGAATGTCTGGGTCCAACACGATCACAGTGTTTGGATCCAGCACGACCAGAATGTCTGGGTCCAACACGATCACAGTGTTTGGGTCCAGCACGACCAGAATGTCTGGGTCCAACACGATCACAGTGTTTGGGTTCAGCACGACCAGAATGTCTGGGTCCAACACGATCACAGTGTTTGGGTCCAGCACGACCAGAATGTCTGGGTCCAACACGATCACAGTGTTTGGGTCCAGCACGACCAGAATGTCTGGGTCCAACACGATCACAGTGTTTGGGTCCAGCACGACCAGAATGTCTGGGTCCAACACGATCACAGTGTTTGGGTCCAGCACGACCAGAATGTCTGGGTCCAACACGATCACAGTGTTTGGGTCCAGCACGACCAGAATGTCTGGGTCCAACACGATCACAGTGTTTGGGTCCAGCACGACCAGAATGTCTGGGTCCAACACGATCACAGTGTTTGGGTCCAGCACGACCAGAATGTCTGGGTCCAACACGATCACAGTGTTTGGGTCCAGCACGACCACAGTGTTTGGGTCCAACACGATCACAAAGTGTGAGTTCAGTACAATGGCTAATCACCCAAACACTTCTTACTTGTCAGTGTTATGAGATAATATTCAAAAATGAATCAGGGTCAGAAAATAGAGAAAGAGTATTGTTGTTGTATTTACAAGGAAGAGCTAAATCCGGAAAGGTCACACAACGCAAAAGAGAGAGAAAAACAACGAGATTTGTAAAGAATCCGAAAGGATAAATAATGTCTGAAATGTGAGAAGCTGACATTTTGATTATTGAAAATTTGAGAAAAATCCTTAAACAAGCAGATCATAATTATGAAAAGTAACATTGTCATTTTCTCATTCTGTGTTGTGTTTGAGTCAGTCGTCAGGTTGCATGTATTGTCTGAGTCATTGTTGTCACCTTGTATGTATTTCATTCTCCAATTTGTTTTCCTTTAATAATAACACTCTTGGTCATCGTGTGAACTGATTTATCTCAATACAAAAATTATTAGATTTTTTTTTTGAGAATTTTCCGTTTTGACCAATTAGGAAAATGGCTTTGTTATACTTTTATAGTGCTTGGCAACACAAATATTTTGAGCATTGTCTAGCAAGTGACAAATAATTTCTTATTATATACTTCGAATATTTGCGTTTTTTTGTGTTTCCAGTAAACTCTGCGTGTATTTTATTGCTTTTATTTCCAAACTATTTTTTTTCCAGTTTGTACAGTTACTCGTTTCAACTGTTTGTCCAGTAAATACATCTTATACCTTCCTGAACAAGATCAGTGTGTAATGAAAATGAAAGTGTCCCTCAGGTTATTGATCTCCTGTCAAATCAATGTTTCCGCAGACGGCTAGACAATATTTTACTGGAAGGTTGCGTAGTTGGGATTGACTGTGGACTACACGCCGGGGAGAAGCTACATGAGTTATGACCGAGGGTGCAGCTGTTGTGAACTTTGTTTAGGATTCTCCCTGCGTCCCAGGAGGTCCAGTCTACCCCTCGTGTAATGCTGAGTTTATTGAGCACCACAAGGCCGGTTTGACATTGAGCACCGCTAGGCCGGTTTGGCACTGAGCACCACTAGGCAGGTCTGACACTGAGCACCACTAGGCAGGTCTGATACCGAGGGTGGCATGGATCAGTGTAGGTCACCAACGGGGCTTCCCTCTCCCCTCACATATCACTTTATTCCTCACCTTAATCACGTTCTCATGTTCCTACCTTACCTTAAATGAGTTTTTCTACTCCCAGAGCCTTCGGCTAGGCTCGTCTGGTGCTTGCCTGGTCAACCAGGCTGTTATTACTGGTGGCCCGCTGGCCCACATAACCATCGCAGCCTATTTGATCTGGCACCTGGTAAAGATACTTGCCCAGTTTCCTCTTGAAGACTTCTACGTTTGTCCCAACAGTGTTTCTGATATCTTCTGGCAAGATGTTGAATAGTCTGAGGCCACAGACGTTGATAGTGTTTCCTTCTTGTGCCCACGGTGCCCCTGCTTTTCACTGGGTTTATTTTGCACTTCCTCCCATATCACTCACTCCAGGGACAAAGCCCTCTAATTTCCAAGAATATATTTTCATGTATCTGTCTTTCGCTCCATTGAGTACATATTTAGGACTTTTAAGGCATTTCCAGTAATTTAAATGCTTCATTGGCACTATGCTGGTCGTAAACGATCTCTGTATCTGTTCCAGCCCTGATGTATCTCCCACCCTGGACGGGGCCGTCAACAGTGAGCAATATTCCAAATGAGAAAACACAAGGGTTTTGAAAAGTGTCACCACTGGCACTATTTCCCATGTTTTAAACGTTCTCATTAACCACCCCATCATCTTTGTTTAAGGGAAATGCCATGGAGTGTTTTTGATACACAGATTGAATTTTGTCACCTCGTATACCATAGGCTACAATTCCTAAACATGTTTGTTATGTTAAAAATGGTATAAAATACCTACAAATTGATGATTAAGACACATGTGCAACAGTCGGGTATCTTTATTGTTGAAACGTTTCGCCTACACAGTAGACTTCTTCAGTCAAATACAGAGGAGAATGTGTTGTAAGCAGCAGGAGTAGTGGCGAAGTAAAGATAATGTAATCAGTCCAACAACCTTGTACAAATAGTTTGAGGTATTCAGTCCCTCGACCTGGCAAAGAGTTTTTCAGGAGGCATAACAAACAAGGTAAGTACCAGCGTCAGTGACGATACCCGGCACTTTCTACAACTCTTTTGACAGACCAGTTAAAAAAATCTGAATGTATTCAGTTTAAGCAATTAGAGACCGCAGATTTACTCTTTGTTGGCTAAGAATCTTTTCCAGCGACACTCCCGCCCTACCAGATCACTGCAAGACAATACTATTGAAAAAATGGTCTGGTGATACCGACCAGATGTAGATGGAGATATGACGATTTATAAATGGACGAAAGGTCTTCAATAAATCCGACCGACTAGCACTACATCAGCGCTCTTCCCACTACACTACCAGACCACCGCACTAGCCCACCACTACACTACCAGACACAGCCCGCACTAGCCACACACTAGCCCCACTACCAGACCACCGCACTAGCCCACCACTACACTACCAGACCACCGCACTAGCCCACCACTACACTACCAGACCACCGCACTAGCCCACCACTACACTACCAGACCACCGCACTAGCCCACCACTACACTACCAGACCACCGCACTAGCCCACCACTACACTACCAGACCACCACACTAGCCCCCATTACATTACCAGACCACTACCAGACCACCCTGACTCACCAACACACTACCAGACCACCACACTAGCCCACCACTACACTATTACACCACCACACTACCAGACCACTACACTACCAGACCACCACACTAGCCCACCACTACACTATTACATCACCATACTACCAGACCACCACACTAGCGCACCACCACACTACCCGACCACCACACTAGCGCACTACCAGACTACCACACTAGCCCACCACACTACCAGACCACCATACTAGCGCATCACCACACCACCACTACACTACCACACTACCACCCACCCCGCTAACTGCTGAGATGCAGATGCGGGTCATTACGAGTTTCTCTACTGAGAGGACGTTTAAATTAAATTACTCTTGAGTAGTATTTACGGCGTCGTGGAGTCGTGTGTTGGTGACACCTTCACACACACACACACACACACACACACACACACACACACACACACACACACACACACACACACACACACACACACACACACACACACACACACACACACACACACACATATATATATATATATATATATATATATACTCACAGTGGACCCTCGGTTTTCGTTCACCTCCAAACTCGAATAATTATATAAGTGTATTTTCATAAGTGCTTTTGTAAGTCTATTTTTGGGGGTCTGAAATGACTAATCTAATTTACATTTGTCCGTATGGGAACAAATTCGTTAGGTAACGGCACTCAAACAGCATTCTGGAAAGAATTTTCAACGAAAACCGAGGGTCCACTGTATATATATATATATATATATATATATATATATATATATATATATATATATATATATATATATATATATATGTCATGCCGATTAGGTAAAACTTGCGATTTTAGCTTAAATAGCAATGCTCTTCTTGCCATATAAGACAAGTGAAAATTTGTGTATGCAATAATTTCGCAAAATCATTCTGAACCTAACGAAAAAAAATATATTTCATTGTGTTTGTTTATTATTAAATTATTGTAAACGTATCTAAAATATATTTAGTTGGGTTAGGCTAAATTAAATTGCGCTTGTTATAATAAGGTTAGGTAAGTTTTCCAAGTTTCTTTTGGTACAAAACTATAAATTTTACATTAATATTAATGAAAAAAATATATCTTTAAACTTATAAGAGAAAATTTTAGTAAGGACTTAATTTTAAATGAGTTCTTGGTAATTGACCAGTTTTACCTATTAGGCACGACATATATATATATATATATATATATATATATATATATATATATATATATATATATATGTCGTGCCTTATAATAAGTAAATATATATATATATATATATATATATATATATATATATATATATATATATATATATATATATATATATATATATATATATATATATATATATATATATAAACACATCGAGCCGTTTCCACAAAGCAAGGAACGAAAATGAAAAACTTTCACCATCATTCACTCCATCACTGTCTTGCCAGAGCCGCACTTACACTACAGTCATAAAACTGCAACATTAACACCCCTCCTTCAGAGTACAGGCATTGTACTTCCCATCTCCAGGACTCAAGGCCGGCATGACGGTTTTCCTGAATCCCTTCATATACATTACCTTGCTCACACTCCAACAGCTTATATAGAATATCAGCTGTGTTTCACGGATCACTGACTACCTACATCATCATAAAAAGTCAGGTGTTTGGGGGGTGGGGGTGGCAGCCAGGTGTAGTCTCGTTCTTATTTGCTTTCCAGTTAACCTTTTATTTTTATAGTTCCTTGAAAATGTGAAAAGTCACGAAATCGCTTAGAATTTCGCTATTTTTTTCAGTGGTTGTTCTGCAATTATATATATATAAATATATATATTAGCAAGAACTCATTTAAAATTAAGTCCTTTCTAAAGTTTTCTCTTATACGTTTGAAGATATATTTTTTTGTACCAAAAGAAAGTTAGAAAACTTACCTAACCTTATTATAACAAGCGCAATTTAATTTAGCCTAATTCAACTAAATGTATTTTAGATAAGTTAACAATAAATTAATAATAAACAAACACAATGAATTTTTTTTTTTTTCGTTAGGTTCAGAATGATTTTTGTGAAATTATTGCATACACAAATTTTCACTTGCCTTATTCGGCAAGAATACCGTTGCTATTTAAGTCAATCAAACAAGTGACATTTAGAGAATTAGAATAAAAGAGTAATAGTTGAAGAATTTAAACGTGCGAGTGCTAACGCACTCAGCTCACACATTGAGGTCCAGGGGTCGATCCCCGGTAAGGGTGGAAACATTAGGGCGCGTTTCCTTCAGACACCTGCTGTCCATATTCACCTAGCAGTAAAATAGCTACCTGGGTGCTAGTCGACTAGTGTGGGTCGCATCCTGGGGAAAAAAATTGACCTAATCTGCATGAAATGCTCTGCATAACAAGGGGCTTTCAATGTTGTAGTATGTCACTGATGTCAGCTAGGCCTGTAAACATGTATTTGTAGAAATAAAGATTATTATTATTATTATTATGATAATTATTATTATTATTATTATTATTATTATTATTATTATTATTATTATTATTATTATTATTATTATTATTATTATTATAAAAGTGACAGTTAAAGAGTTAAAAAGTAAGAGTGGAAGTTGAAGAATTAAGAGTGAAAAGCAGGAGTGAAACACTGAACGATAAAGTAGAACGAAAGAGTAAGAATAAAAGAATGAGTGCGAACGAGTGAATGATAGAGTGTGGAGGAGTGAGAGGGTGAGAGTGAGTTGAGTCAGTGATAAGTAGGAGGACGTACGCTGGAGGAATTGCTCACAGAAATGCTCTTTACTTGCCCCCGCTCAAAATTCTGTGCCTCTGGTGGTCTAGGAGACGAAAATTGGTGCCCAGGAAAAGTTGGGGTTCCGCGGGAGTGCCAGCGACGACGGCAGCAGTAGCAGCGGCTGAGTGCTAAAACTGGAGCATAAGCTAAGCAGCAGTAGCAGCAGCGGCAGGAGTACCAGCAACGGTAGGAGTAGCAGCAACGGCAGTAGTAGCAGTAGCGGCAAAAGTAGCAGCAGCGGCAGGAGTAGCAGCAGCGGCAGGAGTAGCAGCAACAAGAGTAGCAGCAGCGGCAGGAGTAGCAGCAGCGCAGGGTAGCAGCAACGGCAGGAGTAGCAGCAACAGAGAGTAGCAGCAACGGCAGGAGTAGCAGCAACGGCAGGGTAGCAGCAGCGGCAGAAGTAGCAGCAGCGGCAGGAGTAGCAGAGTAGTAGTAGTAGTAGATTTTTACATGCAAATCTGCAGTTTGTAATCATCGAGGAGTAAACGCATGATAGAGAATGGCAGAATATTAAAATGAATAAGAAGCAGTAAGTCAGCAACGGGCATTTTAAAATATCATCGTGCGCAACGCAGGATGTTAACAGGTTTCAAAGAGCATACAAATTTTAACTTTCCTGTGGGTCTTAATATACGAGGTTTGGTAGTAATTGTTCTTACAAATCAAACTTCTAATTCTTCCTGGAAACTAAATAGAGAGACCCAAGAGTTTTTTGAAATGTATTTTCTATGAAATCTTATCTTTAGAATGATTTAATTTAAAGAAATCAGGATTACTCTAGTAGATTTTTACATGCAAATCTCGCCATTTTGTTAATCATGAGTGGTAATATCCATATAGGAATTTATTCACGATTATATTTTAAAATTGATATATAGAGCAGTTAAGTCAATTCTAGTGGTTATTTTAAAATTATTATTCCCTGTCTTGCAAGTAGGATTGTTAAACAGTTCAAGAGTCAAACTCACATAATTTCACTTTCCTTTTGGCTAATTCTACGTAGAATTGGAATAGTAATTTGTTCTTACACAAGTAAATTGCATACAGTTCTTTTTCTCAGCAGCAGGAAGCTAACAATAAGGAGGAGATCAAGAGGAGAAAAAAAGGGGATTTCTTGATGTTTATAGGATCTACTAATAACAGCAGGAAGGAGAAGACACCTAAAACAATATCTCGCGGTCTTACAACAGAAATCCATTGGACGTGTTGTACGTAGGCGAGCGGATAACTGGGGTGAGGGCAATAGCTAAGCCTGTGGTGGGTTATTCTCTGTTATAACCCGGCAGATGTGGCATATTGAAGGAAGGGAGGAGGGGGTTATAGTGCCTTGATACAAGCATATGTGGCACGCAGCTGAGGCGTGTCTCCAGGAATCCAACGTACGAACCACAGCCCGACCAAGAGTCTCTTGGTAATTCCCCTTACGTATGACGGGAGGCTGTTGAACAGTCTTGGGCTCCAGACACTTAGTGTACTCTTGGCAGATGTGATAGGGACACTGTTGTGATCCTTGAAGGAGAGATCCTCTGACATTAACACTCCCAAGTCTTTCACATTAGTTTTTCGCTCTATTGTATGGTTAGAATTTGTAGTGTACTCCGTTCTCGCTATTATATCCTCAAGTTTTCCATAACTTAGTAACTGAAATTTGTCCTCATTGAACATCATATTGCTTTCAGAGGCCCATTGGAAAACTTGGTTTATATCCGCTTGGAGATTTACTGTGTCCTCAAGGGACGACTCTCACGCAGATATTAAAATCTGCGTGAGTTTTAATATCTATGCCTTGTGTAACAACGTTTTTTCTGTGGTAGCCTCTGACTTAACTCTGTTTACCGTTACTCTTTGTGTTCTGTTGGTTAGAAAGTTTAAGATCCATCTGCCCATTTTTCCAGTTACTTTTTTAGCATTCATTATGTGCGCTATTACACCATAATCGCACTTGTCGAAGACTTTTGCAAAGTCTTTGTATACTATATCTGCATCCAAGTGCATCCAAGACCCTGTCATAATGATTCAGTAGTTGTGATAGTCAGGAGCGACCTGCTTTAAACCTATGTTGCCTTGGGTTGTGAAGTTGTTGGGAATCCAAATGATATAATTAACTTGTAGAGTAAGTGTAATGAATTCTTCGATACGTATATCTGTTGCAGGGACATCTTTAATGATGTCTAAATTAATGTCTCATGTATACGTTGTATGCGATGTATGTGTTGTCTGTTACATAATTATTAAAATCTTTGACTGTGAAATAAATTCTCATCCGGAGACATAGAATACGACAATGAATTAACTTAAATTTAGAAACATCACAAATTTCCATCCTCATAGTTTATCTTGCTGTATATTCCTCATACCATGCTCACAGACTTGCGAGTTTGATGCTGACAGTGATGCTGACAGTGATGCTGACAGTGATGCTGCAGTGATGATGACAGTGATGCTGACAGTGATGCTGACAGTGATGCTGACAGTGATGCTGACAGTTTGATGCTGACAGCTTATTCTATCCTGGTTTAAAGTCCACAGATATATAGTTAAAATGAAAATGAGATTCAGCGGATAATTTAACGACCACTATCAGTCGTAGTCGTGTAGATGCACTCTTAGCCCTAGTGTCCATGATCTTCTACGACCCACACATCAAAACATAATCAGGTTACATGTAGGTGCTATAGTCATCTCTTATCTTCTTGCAACTGCTCATGTTCAATTGTTTTATACCCCGACAGTGACTGCTACAAGTCGTGCATAGCACAGCTACAAACGATAAATAAATGTGCGTTTAGGAGTGATGATCTATAGATTCTATATAAAGATACGTAAGTGAAAAAGCTATTCAGTCTGAAACTGTCCATTTCATACAACTGAATGCTGGATATATTAATTGATATGAGAACAAAGTCAGGAAACACCATGAATGGCGGCAAACCATCTGTCTTCATCATACAGTAGGAGACTCAGATGTGAGGGGGAGAGGGGGTTAAAGCCTCTTCCTCACCGCTGGAACCGACAACGTAACACTAATTCAGCTTTTACAAGAGCAAAATTATCCGTATTTTAGCCTCCGAGTGATGAAGCCAGTGGAATGGTAAGCATCACATGCGACCACAAGTAACTTGGTGCCAAGAAGACGCAGGTAACCTACAGTTGGTGCCAAGAAGACGCAGGTAACCTACCAGTCACACACACGTCTAGTGCCTCTGTCTGGACAAGCTTCAGTTGTGCCATTCACTGAAGTTCCATAGAAATAAAACTGTCAGCTCATCCTGCAATCAGTGCAGATGAAATGGAAGTAGATTCCATAGTAGAATGACTGAAACGAATACAGTGGTTTGTTATCTTGTTGTGTGAGACTTCCAGGAGCCAGGAAGACAAAATTCAAAAGGATTTCTTGACTGGAAGAGTAGTCCATGGGATGGATGGACTTCCTACGACAAAGGCAGCACTTAACTACACACAACTGCTGCTGGCAACTGCTGAGCTCAGAGGTCTGAGTAGCAAATGATGGTGAGTGGTGGGGCTAGGCGGCGATGGTGGTGGTAGTGATGGTAGTGGCAGGAATAACGTTAGTGTGTCACCGTGACGGAGTGGAAGGCAGAGATAATAGCGCTGAGTGTGGAGGAGATGATGTTGCTTCTGCTGTTTCTCCTTCGCTATCTGCTTCTCGTGCTGTTATTGCAGTTGCTCTTGAAGCAGCAGCTGCTACTGCTGCTGCTGATGCTGATGTTGTGGTGGTGCCATGGCTTTTATAGTGATGAGCAATGTCCATCACAAACCCTTGATGTCCGACAGGCTTCTGCCTGACCTCGGATAGCTTAATAATAATAATAATAATAATAATAATTAGATTTCCTTAGAAAAATGTTTTTTTTTTTTGGGATTAATACCTTAGCAAGAGAATTGTGAAAGACGGAAGTGAGAACAATATGCAGCTTGCATCATTACCTCATCCGTCATTGTTGATAATTTGCCAGTACTCTAGGTACACCTGTTCACAAATCACTACAAACACATTAAAATCTATTTTAAATCCCTCCTCAACCATAAGTATTTATGAAGGTCATGGCGCAGCCAGCCAGCATGTGTTGAGTTACGGGGTCATCCTTGCAGGGCAGGCTACTGAGAGGGGAAAAGTTTCTTCATAGAATAGTTGAGAAGTCAGTGTTGGGTGGGTAGCAAGGGACAGGTATCTGTCAGGACTAACACTCAGCCTCGAGTCATGGCCAACTTTGTTTCTCTGGCCTTTTTCTTCAACGCCATCAGGTACAGTGCTACCTAGTACTTCCAGCAGGTACTGGAGTTTCCTTACACGGGATTAGGACATTCCAGCAGGACCGGAGTGTTCAATACCCGTTACCCTGGATGCAACCCACAACAATAGACTAACACGCAGGTGACTCTTTACACTGCTTCGTGGGCAAGGGCAGCTTAGGGTGTAAGGAATCTTCACAGGATAAGTGTGCTCCTGCTAGCTGGTCTTGCTCCTGCTAGCTGGTCTTGCTCCTGCTAGCTGGTCTTGCTCCTGCTAGCTGGTCTTGATCCTGCTAGCTGGTCTTGCTCCTGCTAGCTGGTCTTGCTCCTGCTAGCTGGTCTTGCTCCTGCTAGCTGGTCTTGCGCCCTCTGTCATGTGGGAGACTAGTCCTCTAACTGCTGCTGTACTTCTCAACTCTCCTCTCTAAATTCTCGAGTTAGTGTTGGATCCTTCAGTGGTAATGCAGGGGCAGTTACTTTACTCATAGCCAGAAAAAGTGTTAAGTCGTATGAAGCTTAATTACTAGTCATGCTAATTTAATAGTTTTACAGTTGTCGCTGATGGATGAAATCTGTAAAATCCGGAAACGTAGCTTGGGGTGTACCAGAATATTGATATAGGCCTTTTTTTTACGGTATCGGTGAAAAAATGGCCGATACTTTTTAAAATATTAATATTACATTTGTGCTTAAATATATCAACATTAACACTCTACTTCACGATTGTGAGTTTCTCTCTCTCTCTCTCTCTCTCTCTCTCTCTCTCTCTCTCTCTCTCTCTCTCACAACACACTCTCTCTTACACACACACACACACTCTCTCACACACACTCTCTTACACACACTCACACACACACACACACACACACACACACACACACACACACACACACACACACACACACACACAACACTCTCACTCCCTCTCTATTTTTCTATCTATCTATCTATCCATGTATCTATATCCATCTGTCGACAAGTGCCTTTGACAGCCAGTAACTAACACAGCCCAGAAAAATTAAGTTACTAGTTAATGGTAAAAGTTGGACCGAAACGTCGTCTTAAGTTTCTAGTGAGTGCGAGTTATTTGCGTACTGCGAAATAGTTATTTAATATTTAACCTTCCTGTGTTATTCAATACCCTTTTGTGCAATTACCATTCTCTTATATATACTGAACACAGCCATAATAACTTTAAAAAAAAAACAAGAAAATATAAGACAAGTGTAGTTATTAGTATCGGCCGAAAACTGAGTATCGGTATCGGCAAAATTTTTTGGTATTGTTCCATCCTTAAACGCAGTATGTGCATGTCACAGTATACAACTGCAGAGGTATACTTGCAGTTTATATATTTATATATATATATATATATATATATATATATCCCGGGTTTCGTACGCACCTAATATCGTACGTTTCGGATTTAAAACACTTTTTTGTGCGAAATTTTGATCCGAATTTCGTACATCCACCCGGAAATCGTACGTATCAGACGCGTCCGACCGCCCGGGACGCCGCCACTCATGCCTATGTGTCTCAGTCTGGCTTTGTCACTGGTCGAGTGAGCATTTCTTCGTGCGTTCCATTGTTTTTTTGTGCTTAACTATTGAGTGCGACTGCGAAATAAGCCACCATGGGCTCAAAGAAAGTTCCTAGTGCCAGCCCTTTGGTAAAGAAGGTGAGAAATACGATAGAATTCAAGAAAGAGATTGTAGAAAAGTACCAAAGTGGCGTATGTTTAGCCGAGCTTGCCAGGATGTATGGGAAGTCGAAATCAACAATCTGTTTCATCCTGGCAAAGAAATTAGAAATCAAGGAAGCTAAAGTTGCTAAAGGGGTAATATGCTAACGGAACAGAAATCACTAACAATCGAAGATTGTTTGTGATCTCTGCAAGATTTACGTTGTAAATCTTGCAAACAAGACAGCCAGGAAGGTTACAGCACTTCGACGTATCTCGCATCTGCTTGACAGTAGGGGTTGCAAGATTCTGTATGAACCACAAGTACGCTCACACCTTGAGTATGCTCCTCTTTCTTGGTTTGCCTGACCCCCATCTCATCTGCGACTGCTTGACAGAGTACAGAACAGAGCAAGACGTCTCATCTCTTCCCTGGACCCATCCTGGATAGATGTACAAGGCCAACATTGTCAAAGTACCAAACTTGGCTTCACTTCGAGGACGGCGAAAAGCAAGCTTCTATACCACAAGACGGGCAGAAAGCAGCAACTTCACTCTGGCTGTAACCTTCTCCAGAACATCCCTTCATCTGAGATCATTTATCCCCAGGATGACTCGAGTCTGGAACACATTCGTACAGCATAATGATAACGAGATAAAGTCAGTTGATCAAATGAAAATGCTGGCCCACAGATGGCTCTAACTTCATCCTGTTCCCTACTTGGTTTTCATAACAATAAAAATGCTTTCCAATGAGCTGATGTAGATAACAGCTCTTAGCTTGTCAATAAAGTTAGGAATCCTTAATTTGTCAATAGCTTGTCAATAAAGTTAGGATCCCTAACCTTGTCAAACCCTGTGTAAAAAAAAAGAGAGGGAGAGAGAGAGAGAAACGAATGAGAATAACAATTAAGTAAAAGGAAAGGTATATATCGAGAAAGCGATTTAGTGAGTGTATATATGAATTACAAGTGAGCGGTGGGACAGAAACTAATGTTAGCTGGATTGGCCAGAACACAACACAACGTCCACACTACCACTTATGTGAGTCACTCGCAAAGCTAATATATCAACTCAAATATTTCTGTAGTGGAGGTAAAAGTCGGAATGGCGTGATGGTGTGAGGGTGCGCCATATTTATGAAAAGAAGAGAACGAGACAAGATCCAAGGAGCAAGATGGAGCGAATATGTTTGCATCTTTGTAAGAAGATCCCAATACTGTTACCCGCTTTGTATCTGGTCGGTAAACACGGGTAAAGTTAAGTCATTATAGCGAAGGTCTTCGTTGTCGGCTGGATGCTAGACGTATACGCTATGGCGTTTAGTTGGCTAAGCTCAAACTCGTCTTTGTCGTGCGCTAATAAAGTGCACCAACCCGAAGATTTTTTTGTATTCGGCTCGTTGAAGCGTTTGGGCACCAGGTGGGTATCTTTATTGTTGAAACGTTTCGCTTATATAGGCTTCTTCAGTCAAATACAGAGGCAGCAGGTGTAGTAGTGAATTGAAGATGATGTAATCAGTCCATCAACCTTGGAGAAATAGTATTTGAGGTGATTAGTCCCTCAACCTGAAGAAGAGATCAGCTTCATGGTCGTTCCAGACCATGAAGCTGAACTCTTCTCCAGGCTGAGGGACTGACCACCTCAAATACTATGTCTACAAGGTTTATGGACTGATTACATTAATCTTTATTTTACTACTACGCTTATTGCCTCTGTATTTGACTGAAGAAGCTTACTTTGTAGGCTAAACATTTCATCAATAAAGAAACCCACCTGGTGCCCATGTGTCTTAATCATCAACGTGACGGTATTTTACACCATTTTCAATATATCGTTGAAGTAGTTGTTGCCATCCTCTGGAATTGCTAGGATGTGTTTTTCTATGTCGCTGCAAAGCAATGTTGCAGATTATATTGTAATTCATCAACCTCATTTGCATGCATATTTGTTGAAATCTAGCGTGACTATTTTAAGCTATGCTGGTGAACCAGGTTTCTTAAATAATTCCTGCGACCTAGAGTAAGTTAGTCTGTTGTATATATCTTGTCCCCAGTTATCCCAGCGTATATTTATAGCCACGAAGAAGCCCGGAGTGTGAGTCCTGCAGGCACTCGGTGTGTTCCTCTGGTGTCGAAGTAGGCAGACGTATTTCACATATAACGGAGCTTTAACTATTATTCCTCTACTATCCAACCCTGCAAACTATTTTCGAGCTTCGTCTATGATGCTTCTTATGTTTTCATAGAGGGTTCTCTTATGTCTGTAATTTCATCACTCTGTGAGTCACTTACATCTCATAGTTATATTCATAATTCTTTTTATTTAAAACTAGGTTAGCCAATATATCGCCTTTTTATCAATTTTACTACAGTTACGTCAGTTTGTACGAGTCTGGCTTCAAAAACTGACATGTTGCATTCTATTCTTACTCAAGTAATGAGGAGAGGGATGATTGATGCCGTGTTTGTAGACCACTATGTTGTTTCATTCCACCACCAGTTTCGGCAACTCACTATCACCCTTGTCGTTCTTCATTCCTTTGATCTAAAGTCCTTCAAGAAGCCTCTGTTAATTTATATTCTCCTTTATACCTGATATCTTTTCTTCACTCGCTAACCATTATTAAGTGAGCGGTTTTGCCTTTGCTGTGACTTAGTCTTCAAAAATATATACACATCAGCTATGTTGGCATGTGTTTGTGGTCCCTCGCTTACTCTCCATTTGTTCCTGGACGCAATATTGCAGCTACCTCCAGCAGCCTCGTCACACCGCCCATGATTTATTAATAAACACTATACAAGGAGAGGGATAAAACACCCGGTTCGTTTTACCGCAGCTTGGCATTGTTCCCAGACTGTGTATGCAAGGACATCAAAACTTGCCTTTGTCAACATCATCCGTCATTATCATTCATGCATTAAAAAGTTTTCATAGATATATTGAGAAGAGTTTCTCATCAGGATGCAGATACGTTCGTCGGGTTTTGACAATACATCAAATCTTCTCTAACTGCAGGAGCTTCCCTCCTCCTTCCTTCCTTGGATACTATTAAAACAAACAGGAAATAAAGGAATTCATTTCGATAAATATCAGATCGTCGGCGACGGCGTCTTGTTAAGGCTGTTGTAATTTGTGTGAAGTGCGAAAGACCAATGATAGAACATCCCAAAGTATCGGCTATTACATGTTTTATGCAGCTTCGTCTTTTGTACATGGTGGCTGGTAGAGGCTGGTGCTGGAATAACGACCGTATCATAGCCCCATTGATCACTCGGGCGCTCCACAAAGGTCTTTGTTGTTGCTTCGGAGAGAAGGAAGGAAGGAGTGAACATCGGGTAGGTACGATTCTCCTACTCTGAAGTATCCGCACTGTAGTGGCGACGGGGAGAAGGAAGATCAAGCAGGTACGATTCTCCTACTTAGGAGAATCGTACCTGGAGGAAAGGAAGATCAGATATTACGACTCTCCTGCTCTTCAAGACGACAATATTTACCCTCACGCCCGGCAGAGAAACTTGATAAATGACTTCATTAATACATCCTTCACGGTCGAGATATTGTTTCATTGATTCTGCATTTTTATTATGAGACGAGTGGCTTACATGTACACTGACTTTGATGGTAACATATGTGCCTTGCATACACACGGATGTTAACCTAAGTAAATTGCCTGTATACTTATGCTACCGTTAGTGGCTTTCGTGTACACTGAAGTTAATGGTAACAAAGGAGGCACCTTGATGCCGGTCAAGAACTTTTGGAACAAGTAAGTTTGCCGACGACATTGAAATAACGCGTAAGATAATTTCTGATGAGGATACTCGAAAGCTGCAAGATGATTTGAATAGGTTGATGTTATGGTCGGAGAAGTGATTGATGCAGTGAGGACAAATGTAAAGTTCTACTTCTAGGAAAAGAAAATAACTATGGTTCTTATAAACTAAATCATGTAGATCTCAAAATGAATGCGAAAAAGATTTAGAAGTTCTGGTTGACAAAAATTTAAAGCGAAGGCAATAAAGCTAATATAACTCTTGGCTTAATATATAGAAGTATAAATAATAGGTCTCCATATTACAGAATGGACATAAATGCTCTGAAGGAACTAAATGTACACTATCAGGAAAGAGGTAGAATTAGGAGAGATATGACTGTAGCGTGCAAATGGAAAATAGAATAAAGGGGATATAAATAACGTGCTGAAAATATCTAGCCCCCAGCCTTAGTGCTAGATAAGCTATGTTGTCTCATTCCACCACCAGTCCCGGCTAGATATTTTCAGTCCTGGCTAGATATTTTCAGTCCTGGCTAGATATTTTCAGTCCTGGCTAGATATTTTCAGTCCTGGCTAGATATTTTCAGTCCTGGCTAGATATTTTCAGTCCTGGCTAGATATTTTCAGTCCTGGCCAGATATTTTCAGTCCTGGCTAGATATTTTCAGTCCTGGCTAGATATTTTCAGTCCTGGCTAGATATTTTCAGTCCTGGCCAGATATTTTCAGTCCTGGCTAGATATTTTCAGTCCCGGCTAGATATTTTCAGTCCCGGCTAGATATTTTCAGTCCTGGCTAAATATTTTCAGTCCCGGCTAGATATTTTCAGTCCCGGCTAGATATTTTCAGTCCTGGCTAGATATTTTCAGTCCTGGCCAGATATTTTCAGTCCTGGCTAGATATTTTCAGTCCTGGCTAAATATTTTCAGTCCTGGCAAGATATTTTCAGTCCTGGCTAGATATTTTCAGTCATGGCCAGATATTTTCAGTCCTGGCTAGATATTTTCAGTCCTGGCTAAATATGTTCAGTCCTGGCTAGATATTTTCAGTCCCGGTTAGATATTTTCAGTCCTGGCTAGATATTTTCAGTCCTGGCTAGATATTTTCAGTCCTGGCCAGATATTTTCAGTCCTGGCCAGATATTTTCAGTCCTGGCCAGATATTTTCAGTCCTGGCCAGATATTTTCAGTCCTGGCTAGATATTTCCTGCCAAAACAGGACTCGCAACAATGGATTCAATTTGGACAAATTTAGATTTCGAAACCATAGAGAAAAATACTCATTTGGCAACAGATTTGCAGATGATTGGAACAAACGGCCAGGTAGCATGATGGGTACATGAGAGGCAGTGGGTGAGTGTGAGTTGGACTCGCCTAGCATGGACCAGTAGGTCTGCTGCAGTGTTCCTTTATTTTTATGTCGTCGTGTTCTTAATCCATAGATCTGAAGCTAACCTCTCTTTTTATAATTATGTAAGAGTGCATCTGATATATATATATATATATATATATATATATATATATATATATATATATATATATATATATATATATATATATATATATATATATATATACTCCCATGTCAACAAACTGTTCAAAACATTACTAGGACAGGGGGAAGGGGGAACATATTATAAAAGGAACAATAGTCCTGACGTAGCAATAATCTTCACTAAAGTCTAAAGTCTTTGTGAATGTGTACTGGGTAATTCCCTTATGTGCTTATCTTAATTGCAGGTTGGTGTTGGCGTCTACGTCTTGTTCCGGATTATTCGTAAGTTATCTTCCTGTTTTGCATTTTCCAGGCGTCGTATACACTCAGGAAATGACTACCTTTGTTTCACACCAACCTGGAGTCAAAGATCTTTGTGTAGTTGTCCCTTCATGTAAATTTGCTGTTTGTAATACGAGAGACAGCCTCATATAATAGGAACACAGAACTGGATTTGAAAATATTAATATGCCCACGTTTTCCAATAAGGTATATACATCTTAGCTGTCGTCCGCTTGACCGTGGAAACGAGCGAATTTTCCTAAATATAACGAAGAAAATTCATTTTCCAAAAATCGAAGAAATATTTCAGTTCCTGGGATGACTTACTTCCCAGGGCAGCAGCTACGTCACTGTGGAACATCGGGGATCAAACACCCTGTTTAAAGATGCTGTTTAAAGATGCCGTTTAAAGATGCCGAATGTAACAATGCGTGTTTCCATGTATTAATTACTTCATGACTGGCGGGTGTATGTCATGGCTAGTATAGATTACATTTTATGTCCAAACTCAGGGTATGTCTGTATATATATATATGTTACGCTTCATAACTCACGGAGAATTATAGAAAACTTTGAAGGTGTGTGGAGGCTGGGCCGTGGTGTGGAGGCTGGGCCGTGGTGTGGAGGCTGGGCCGTGGTGTGGAGGCTGGGCCGTGGTGTGGAGGCTGGGTCGTGGTGTGGAGGCTGGGCCGTGGTGTGGAGGCTGGGCCGTGGTGTGGAGGCTGGGCCGTGGTGTGGAGGCTGGGTCGTGGTGTGGAGGCTGGGTCGTGGTGTGGAGGCTGGGCCGTGGTGTGGAGGCTGGGCCGTGGTGTGGAGGCTGGGTCGTGGTGTGGAGGCTGGGCCGTGGTGTGGAGGCTGGGTCGTGGTGTGGAGGCTGGGCCGTGGTGTGGAGGCTGGGTCGTGGTGTGGAGGCTGGGCCGTGGTGTGGAGGCTGGGTCGTGGTGTGGAGGCTGGGCCGTGGTGTGGAGGCTGGGTCGTGGTGTGGAGGCTATGCCGTGGTGTGGAGGCTGGGCCGTGGTGTGGAGGCTGGGTCGTGGTGTGGAGGCTGGGTCGTGGTGTGGAGGCTAGGTCGTGGTGTGGAGGCTGGGTCGTGGTGTGGAGGCTGGGTCGTGGTGTGGAGGCTGGGTCGTGGTGTGGAGGCTGGGTCGTGGTGTGGAGGCTGGGGCGTGGTGTGGAGGCTGGGCCGTGGTGTGGAGGCTGGGTCGTGGTGTGGAGGCTGGGTCGTGGTGTGGAGGCTGGGCCGTGGTGTGGAGGCTGGGCCGTGGTGTGGAGGCTGGGTCGTGGTGTGGAGGCTGGGCCGTGGTGTGGAGGCTGGGTCGTGGTGTGGAGGCTGGGCCGTGGTGTGGAGGCTGGGTCGTGGTGTGGAGGCTGGGTCGTGGTGTGGAGGCTATGCCGTGGTGTGGAGGCTGGGTCGTGGTGTGGAGGCTGGGTCGTGGTGTGGAGGCTGGGTCGTGGTGTGGAGGCTGGGCCGTGGTGTGGAGGCTGGGTCGTGGTGTGGAGGCTATGCCGTGGTGTGGAGGCTGGGCCGTGGTGTGGAGGCTGGGTCGTGGTGTGGAGGCTGGGTCGTGGTGTGGAGGCTGGGTCGTGGTGTGGAGGCTGGGTCGTGGTGTGGAGGCTGGGTCGTGGTGTGGAGGCTGGGTCGTGGTGTGGAGGCTGGGTCGTGGTGTGGAGGCTGGGGCGTGGTGTGGAGGCTGGGCCGTGGTGTGGAGGCTGGGTCGTGGTGTGGAGGCTGGGTCGTGGTGTGGAGGCTGGGCCGTGGTGTGGAGGCTGGGCCGTGGTGTGGAGGCTGGGTCGTGGTGTGGAGGCTGGGCCGTGGTGTGGAGGCTGGGTCGTGGTGTGGAGGCTGGGCCGTGGTATGGAGGCTGGGTCGTGGTGTGGAGGCTGGGTCGTGGTGTGGAGGCTATGCCGTGGTGTGGAGGCTGGGTCGTGGTGTGGAGGCTGGGTCGTGGTGTGGAGGCTGGGTCGTGGTGTGGAGGCTGGGCCGTGGTGTGGAGGCTGGGTCGTGGTGTGGAGGCTGGGTCGTGGTGTGGAGGCTGGGTCGTGGTGTGGAGGCTGGGTCGTGGTGTGGAGGCTGGGTCGTGGTGTGGAGGCTGGGTCGTGGTGTGGAGGCTGGGTCGTGGTGTGGAGGCTGGGTCGTGGTGTGGAGGCTGGGTCGTGGTGTGGAGGCTGGGTCGTGGTGTGGAGGCTGGGCCGTGGTGTGGGGGCTGGGCCGTGGTGTGGAGGCTGGGCCGTGGTGTGGAGGCTGGGTGGTAGGCACGGTGGTAGGCACTGTGGTAGGCACTGCTCTATGAGCTTCGCTAGTAAGTTTATTTAGTGGGATAAATGGTTTGAAAACCGCCTAGTTGAAGATTGAGACACTTATGCAATATATGGGACTGAACACATCGATTCCAGGCTGAGGGACTGATGACCTCAAACTCCTCCTCTCCTTACCCCTCTCTGCTTTGTATTGGACTGAAGAAGCCACTGTGTGGCGAAACATTTCCTTAATAAATTTAGATTACGATATGTTGCATAAGTGTCTCAATCATCAATTTTATTTAGGTACAAGTACACATAAATACAGTCACACAAATTATCATACATACTAACATATGTGTAAATTATTTAGGATAACCCCCCAAAAAAAAGTCAAGACACAGTGGCTTCTATCTGGTCTCCTTCACTGTTTAATGTTTATTAAAACTCAGAAAAAGGGGGCAGTTGTACAATGTTTAGATATCCACATTAGTAGTTCCTCTTTTAATGAACCTACGTTTGAAATATATTGTTCAATATAGACAGCAGCTTGCTAACAAGGCGGGGTTTTTCAACTCCGACAATGTTACCAAACATACAGAGCTTAGCTGCTATTTATTTGCTGTATAACTCATCGAAAATTAGTCTAAACATTATGAAATTACAGTATTTCTTTTATATATAATACCAGCTAAAATTATGCTAATCTTTGCTACTTTAAGACGGATTTAACTATATTATATTACATAAATATTTAAAAGCTCATGTTTCTAAATTCGCTTTGGTGAAAATTAAAAACATGGATACCGTTCTTTATTCACCTAAATATACCTATCAATCCATTGATTAAAAAAAATAATTCCTTTGGAACAGTCACCTTATTTCCCTCTGTCCGAAGAGGAAAATAATATTTATAAAATGACAGAATTAATCTGTTTGATCGACGTCTTACAGCCTTCTTTATTTTATTTCATTCCTGTAATTAGTGCATTAAAAATGATAATGATATTCTAAGTTACAGCATCATCATCATGAAGATACAGTGTAGGACGCATGTATCCCGGTATGGAAAGTTGTATCTCAGTTAACCATCACCTCAGTGTAATTAGTTCTCCGAGGTCAGTCTTTGAAGTATATACAGTGATACCAGAAGTTGAGACTAACCTTCCAAGTGTCACCATAAGTTGAGACTAACCTTCCAAGTGTCACCAGAAGTTGAGACTAACCTTCCAAGTGTCACCAGAAGTTGAGACTAACCTTGCAAGTGTCACCAGAAGTTGAGACTAACCTTGCAAGTGTCACCAGAAGTTGAGACTAACCTTGCAAGTGTCACCAGAAGTTGAGACTAACCTTCCAAGTGTCACCAGAAGTTGAGACTAACCTTGGAAGTGTCACCAGAAGTTGAGACTAACCTTGCAAGTGTCACCAGAAGTTGAGACTAACCTTCCAAGTGTCACCAGAAGTTGAGACTAACCTTTCAAGTGTCACCAGAAGTTGAGACTAACCTTCCAAGTGTCACCAGAAGTTGAGACTAACCTTCCAAGTGTCACCAGAAGTTGAGACTAACCTTCCAAGGTTCACCAGAAGTTGAGACTAACCTTCCAAGTGTCACCAGAAGTTGAGACTAACCTTGCAAGTGTCACCAGAAGTTGAGACTAACCTTGCAAGTGTCACCAGAAGTTGAGACTAACCTTCCAAGGTTCACCAGAAGTTGAAACTAACCTTCCAAGTGTCACCAGAAGTTGAGACTAACCTTCCAAGTGTCACCAGAAGTTGAGACTAACCTTCCAAGTGTCACTCAGGTGTGCTTCCAACATTTGATTCTTCGTGTTTAGTCTCACAGGCAAATCAGTCAAGACTCGTGTGCAACACGTCCCACAGTGTATTAAGACACTTCTTTCAATATAACAGTGTTGTGTCCTTGTCTTTATTCCCTCAGTTTCTCCTTATCAATATTAGGTTAGGTAAGGTTAGTCAGGAAACAGGACAAGTGTTTCCAGACGCAGGTCTTAGTCATATAATGACCCGCCACTGGAGCTTTTGGTCGTCTGACCGAGGCCTTCCACTGGCTTACCCGTTCACTCCTTTAAAATTAATATTTTAATTATAACCAATTTGTCATTATTATGTATCAATATATCTCATACTTGCACTAAGACATTTACTACTGAAGAGCTGTGCTGTAGCTGGTATCAAAATTGTTAAATTCCACCACAATTACATTACGTATTTAGAAAAAAAAAAAAAAAAAAATTCCATAGAAGATAATTCAGGCTAAATTTTTTTGTGTATCTCTTCCCACCAAGAAAAATATAGTCGATCAAAAGTGAACTTGGATTCAGTCCCTTACTCACGCGTGTGTTGGCAACACTGCAGCCAACCCCACATGTGTTGCCAATACAGCTGCTAACCTCCCCCCCACCTCCCCGAAATCCTTTCAAGATATACGTATATTAAAACCAATAAAGATCTTAAAACTTTCCCTCCTTTCATGCAAGTAGTAAAACAGCTGATATCTAAATTCACATTATTTAATTTTACATCAGCCTATCTGAGATGATGTACCATGAAGAGGCGGCCATCAACCACCAGATAAGGAACTCGACGCCATCAACCACCAGCGACGGAACTCGATTCCATCAACCACCAGCGACGGAACTCGACGCCATCAACCACCAGCGACGGAACTCGACGCCATCAACCACCAGCAACGGAACTCGACGCCATCAACCACCAGATACGGAACTCGACGCCATCAACCACCAGCAACGGAACTCGACGCCATCAACCACCAGATACGGAACTCGACGCCATCAACCACCAGCGACGGAACTCGACGCCATCAACCACCAGATACGGAACTCGACGCCATCAACCACCAGCGACGGAACTCGACGCCATCAACCACCAGCGACGGAACTCGACGCCATCAACCACCAGATACGGAACTCGACGCCATCAACCACCAGCGACGGAACTCGACGCCATCAACCACCAGATACGGAACTCGACGCCATCAACCACCAGCAACGGAACTCGACGCCATCAACCACCAGATACGGAACTCGACGCCATCAACCACCAGCGACGGAACTCGACGCCATCAACCACCAGCGACGGAACTCGATGCCATCAACCACCAGCGACGGAACTCGACGCCATCAACCACCAGCGACGGAACTCGATGCCATCAACCACCAGCAACGGAACTCGACGCCATCAACCACCAGCGACGGAACTCGACGCCATCAACCACCAGCGACGAACTCGACGCCATCAACCACCAGATACGGAACTCGACGCCATCAACCACCAGCGACGGAACTCGACGCCATCAACCACCAGCGACGGAACTCGATGCCATCAACCACCAGCGACGGAACTCGACGCCATCAACCACCAGCGACGGAACTCGATCGCCATCAACCACCAGCAACGGAATCGACGCCATCAACCCCCCCCCCCCCCCCCCCCCCAAACCACCACAATACTACGAGAACCTGAGATCACAAAGGACTCCCCAAACAAGCGACGGAACTGATCATCCCACCAGCGGGAACCTGCACAACCCAGCGAACGGAACTCCCCATCAACCTCAGATACGAATTAACCAAAATCAACTCCCCAGCAGGAAAACAGCTATACTAAATCACAATTAATTTACACACCACGAGGAACCAAACGCCATCAACCACCAGAAGGAACCGACGCCATCAACCACCAGACGGAACTCGACCATCAACCACCAGCGACGGAACTCGACGCCATCAACCACCAGGACGGAACTCGACGCATCAACCACCAGAACGGAACTCGACGCCATCAACCACCAGACGGAACTCGACGCCATCAACCACCAGCAACGGAACTCGACGCCATCAACCACCAGAACGGAACTCGACGCATCAACCACCAGACGGAACTCGACGCCATCAACCACCAGATACGGAACTCGACGCCATCAACCACCAGACGGAACTCGACGCCATCAACCACCAGACGGAACTCGACGCCATCAACCACCAGATACGGAACTCGACGCCATCAACCACCAGACGGAACTCGACGCCATCAACCACCAGACGGAACTCGACGCAATCAACCACCAGAACGGAACTCGACGCCATCAACCACCAGACGGAACTCGACGCCATCAACCACCAGCACGGAACTCGACGCCATCAACCACCAGCGACGGAACCGAGCCATCAACCACCAGACGGAACTCGACGCCATCAACCACCAGACGGAACTCGAGCCATCAACCACCAGCAACGGAACTGACGCCATCAACCACCAGCACGGAACCCGACGCCATCAACCACCAGACGAACTCGACGCCATCAACCACCAGATACGGAACTCGACGCCATCAACCACCAGACGGAACCGACGCCATCAACCACCAGACGGAACTCGAGCCATCAACCACCAGACGGAACTCGACGCCATCAACCACCAGCACGGAACTCGAGCCATCAACCACCAGAACGGAATCGACGCCATCAACCACCAGCACGGAACTCGAGCCATCAACCACCAGACGGAACTCGACGAAATCAACCACCAGGACGGAACTCGACGCCATCAACCACCAGACGGAACTCGACGCCATCAACCACCAGCACGGAACTCGACGCCATCAACCACCAGATACGGAACTCGACGCCATCAACCACCAGACGGAACTCGACGCCATCAACCACCAGACGAACTCGAGCCATCAACCACCAGACGGAACCGAGCCATCAACCACCAGCGACGGAACTCGAGCCATCAACCACCAGCAACGGAACTCGACGCCATCAACCACCAGATAGGAACTCGACGCCATCAACCACCAATACGGAACTCGACGCCATCAACCACCAGACGGAACTCGACGCCATCAACCACCAGACGAACTGACGCCATCAACCACCAGACGGAACTCGACGTATCAACCACCAGCAACGGAACTCGACGCCATCAACCACCAGACGGAACCGACGCCCACAGGACGGAACCAGCCATCAACCCACGACGGAACCGACGCATCAACACCAGAAAACAACTCGACGCATCAACCACGCAGGAACTCGACGCCATCAACACCAGCAGGAACCGACGCCATCAACCACCAGCGACGGAACCGACGCCATCAACACCAGACGGAACCGACGCCATCAACCACCAGCACGGAACTCCGCCCAACACCCAGAATACGCCATCAACCACCAGACGGAACGATCCATCACCACAGCACGGAACCGAGCATCAACCACCGATACGAACTCACGCATCAACCACCAGCGAGGAACTCGACGCCATCAACCACCAGCACGGAACCGACGCCATCAACCACCAGACGGAACCGACGCCATCAACCACCAGCGACGGAACTCGACGCCATCAACCACCAGATACGGAACTCGACGCCATCAACCACCAGATACGGAACTCGACGCCATCAACCACCAGATACGGAACTCGACGCCATCAACCACCAGATACGGAACTCGACGCCATCAACCACCAGACGGAACTCGACGCCATCAACCACCAGCACGGAACTCGACGCCATCAACCACCAGACGGAACCGACGCCATCAACCACCAGACGGAACTCGACGCCATCAACCACCAGACGGAACTCGACGCCATCAACCACCAGAACGGAACTCGACGCCATCAACCACCAGACGGAACTCGACGCCATCAACCACCAGAACGGAACTCGACGCCATCAACCACCAGAACGGAACCGACGCCATCAACCACCAGAACGGAACTGACGCCATCAACCACCAGACGGAACTCGACGCCATCAACCACCACCCGGAGATACCCGGAACTCGACGCCATCAACCACCAGCGACGGAACTCGACGCCATCAACCACCAGAACGGAACTCGACGCCATCAACCACCAGCACGGAACTCGACGCCATCAACCACCAGCGACGGAACTCGACGCCATCAACCACCAGCACGGAACTCGACGCCATCAACCACCAGACGGAACTCGACGCCATCAACCACCAGAACGGAACTCGACGCCATCAACCACCAGATACGGAACTCGACGCCATCAACCACCAGAACGGAACTCGACGCCATCAACCACCAGAACGGAACTCGACGCCATCAACCACCAGCAACGGAACTCGACGCCATCAACCACCAGATACGGAACTCGACGCCATCAACCACCAGCACGGAACTCGACGCATCAACCACCAGACGAATACGCCACAACCACCAGACGGAACTCGACGCCATCAACCACCAGACGGAACTCGACGCCATCAACCCAGAACGAACTCGACGCCATCAACCACCAGAGGAACGACGCCATCAACCACCAGAACGGAACCGAGCCATCAACCACCAGACGGAACTCGAGCCATCAACCACCAGCACGGAACTCGACGCCATCAACCACCAGCACGGAACTCGAGCCATCAACCACCAGAACGGAACTGACGCCATCAACACCAAACGGAACTCGACGCCATCAACACCAGAAGGAACTCGCGCCATCAACCACCAGACGAACCGACGCCATCAACCACCAGACGGAACTCGACGCCATCAACCACCAGCACGGAACTCGACGCCATCAACCACCAGCACGGAACTCGACGCCATCAACCACCAGCACGAACCGACGCCATCAACCACAGGCGGAACCGACGCCATCAACACAGCGGAACAATCAACCCAGCGGAACCGCGCCATCAACCACCAGACGGAACCGACATCAACCACCAGCACGGAACCCGACGCCATCAACCACCAGAACGGAACTCGACGCCATCAACCACCAGCGACGGAACTCGCGCCATCAACCACCAGCACGGAACTCAGCCATCAACCGCGACGGAACCGACCCATCAACCACCAGCGACGGAACTCGACGCCATCAACACCAGAAGAACCGACGCCATCAACCACCAACGACCGACGCCATCAACACCACGACGGAACGACCATCAACCACCAGGGGAACCGACGCCATCACCACCAGCGACGGAACCGACGCCATCAACCACCAGCACGGAACTCGACGCTATCAACCACCAGCGACGGAACTCGACGCCATCAACCACCAGCGACGGAACTCGACGCCATCAACCACCAGCGACGGAACTCGACGCCATCAACTACCAGCGACGGAACTCGACGCCATCAACCACCAGCGACGGAACCCGACGCCATCAACTACCAGCGACGGAACCCGACGCCATCAACCACCAGCGACGGAACCCGACGCCATCAACCACCAGCGACGGAACTCGACGCCATCAACCACCAGCGACGGAACTCGACGCCATCAACCACCAGCGATGGAACTCGATGCCATCAACCACCAGCGACGGAACTCGACGCCATCAACCACCAGATACGGAACTCGACGCCATCAACCACCAGCGACGGAACTCGACGCCATCAACCACCAGATACGGAACCCGACGCCATCAACTACCAGCGACGGAACTCGACGCCATCAACCACCAGCGACGGAACTCGACGCCATCAACCACCAGCGACGGAACTCGACGCCATCAACCACCAGCGACGGAACCCGACGCCATCAACCACCAGCGACGGAACTCTACGCCATCAACCACCAGCGACGGAACCCGACGCCATCAACCACCAGAGACGGAACTCGACGCCATCAACCACCAGCGACGGAACTCGATGCCATCAACCACTAGCGACGGAACCCGACGCCATCAACCACCAGCGACGGAACTCGACGCCATCAACCACCAGCGACGGAACTCGATGCCATCAACCACCAGATACGGAACCCGACGCCATCAACCACCAGCGACGGAACCCGACGCCATCAACCACCAGCAACGGAACTCGACGCCATCAACCACCAGCGACGGAACCCGACGCCATCAACCACCAGCGACGGAACTCGACGCCATCAACCACCAGCGACGGAACCCGACGCTATCAACCACCAGTGACGGAACCCGACGCCATCAACCACCAGTGACGGAACTCGACGCCATCAACCACCAGCGACGGAACCCCACAGATTACCAATTCCCTGAAACATTTTTAGTGTTCAAACTTATAAGAGGTTTTCGAGTCATAAAAAAAAAATACATGGAAAACATCGATGGCTTCCCCCGCGAGGTATATTACGGAATAGTTCCCACCCGCTCATAAAAGTGCTGAGGGAGGGGGGGTGGTAGACGAAATTTGTTTCTGAAATGCAAATTGAAAACGAGGAAAGTTTGAAGTTTAATCTGAAGATAATCGTTGCAAGCGCAGGAAAAAAAAAGTATTCTATCTACAGCTGTGAGCAAGTGTTGCATAGTTGTGATGTAGGAACACACTTGGTGAAGAACCCACCGTTATGATAGGGTATGTTCCGTCTTTTTGTAAAACTTCAGCATTAATTGATAAAACTCTACTAAACCAAGCATGCACGCACACACACACACACCAGGAGCCAGGAGCTGAGCCTCGACCCCAGCATATGAGTACACAGCCACGTCAGGACGAAAATAACAGTCAAAGACCAGTTAATCAGGCTGATGAAGGAAGGAGGGGAGATCATCAGAAACGACTGAGAAGTATATAAAGAGCTCAGCTCAGGATTCAAGGAGGTATTCACTGTATAGACAGAGGCTTCCAACAAACCGAGAGAGTAGGGTGCACCAACAAGTGCTGGACACACTGCACACCGAGGAGGAGGTGAAGAAACTGCTAGGTGAACTAGATACCTCGAAGACGGTGGGCCTAGATAACATCTCTTGTTGGGTCCTGAGAGAGGGAGCAGATGCACTATGTGTGCCACTAACAACAAACTTCAATAAGTCAATTGAAACAGGGCAACTGCCTGAGGTATGAAAGACAGTAAACGTAGTTCAAATTTTTAAGAAAGTAGACAGATAGGCAGTACTAAACTATAGATCTGTGTCACAGACATGTATAGTATGTAAAATTATGGACAAAATTATCAAGAGAAGAGTGATGGAACACCTAGAAAGGAAAGGGCTCATATATGACAACCAGCACGGCTTCAGGGAAGGAAAAACCTGCATCACAGATCTACTGGAGTTCTAGGATAAGTTAACATAAGTAAGAGAGGAGAAAGAGATAT
The DNA here is from genome assembly GCA_009830355.1 of Cherax destructor. Lineage (NCBI taxonomy): Eukaryota > Metazoa > Arthropoda > Malacostraca > Decapoda > Parastacidae > Cherax > Cherax destructor. Next base: position 339,389 of record WNWK01000668.1, on the reverse strand, counting down.
GGATAAACTTCATCTTCTTGGACTGTAAAGAAGTTTTTGATACAGTACAACACTAGAGACTGGTTGAAAAACTAGAGGAAAGGGCAGGAATAACAGAGAAAGTACTCCAATGGATCAGGGAATACCTGGCAGGAAGGAAACAACGAGTGTTGGTACAGGACGAGGTGTCAGAGTGGGTGCATGTGTCGAGTGGGGTTCCACAAGGTCAGTCCTAGGTCCGGTGCTCTTTCTAGTAAATGTGAATGACATGACAGAAGGGATAAATTCAGATGTGTCCCTGTTCGCAAATGATGTGAAGCTAATGAGAATACAAGTGGACGAGGATCAGGTGAGCCTACAAAGAGATCTGGACAGGCAGCAGGCCTGGTTCGACAAATGGCTCATGGAGTTTAACCCCAGCAGGTGCAAAGTCATAAAGTTTGGAGCACAGCCTAGGAGGTCAAAGATTGGAAAACTCGCACAAGGAAAAGGATCTTGGGGTGAGCATCATACCTAGCACATCTCCTGAGGCGCACATCAAGCAAATAACTGCTGCAGCATATGGACGCCTAGCAAACCTAAGAATAGCATTTTGACGTCTAAGTAAGGAGTCATTCAAGACATTGTACAGTGTGTGTGTCAGGGCCATATTGGAGTATGCAGCACCAGTATGGAACCCACACCTAGTGAAACACGTCAAAAAAATTAGAGAAAATGCAAAGGTTTGCAACAAGACTAGTCCCGGAGCTATGAGGTATGTCCTACGAGGAGAGGTTAAGGGAAATCAACGTGACGACACTGGAGGACAGGAGGGATAGAGAAGACATGATAACAACATATAAAATACTGAGAGGAATTGACAAGGTAGATAGGGACAGAATGTTTCAGAGTTAAGACACAGCAAGAAGGGGTCACAACTGAAAGTTTAAAATTCAGAGGGATGTTAGGAAGTATTTCTTCAGTCATAGAGTTGTCAGGAAGTGGAACAATCTGGAGTGATGTAGTGGAGGCAGCATCCATACATAACTTTAAGATGTTCGATAAAGCTCGTGGAGAAGGGAGAGAGTGTACCTAGCGAAGAGGCGGGGCCAGGAGCTATGACTCGATCCCTTCAACCACAAATAGGTGAGTACGTACACACACAAACACACAATTGGCAGAGATCTGGGAGACAACGAATATATTCCTCATATTTATGAAAGGACACAGACACTACTATCACAGACATGCATACTATGTATGGTGATGGACAAGACAATCTGTAGAATTGTTGAGCACTTGGATAGAAGTGGTTACACATACAGTAGTTCACACGAGTTTAGAGATGACATATGTTGCCTCACAAATCTACTGGCCTTATGACAAAGAACGGAAGTGAGGCAGAAGAGAGAGAGAGAGAGAGAGAGAGAGAGAGAGAGAGAGAAGAGAAGAGAGAGAGAGAGAGAGAGAGAGAGAGAGAGAGAGAGAGAGAGAGAGAGAGACAGACAGACAGACAGACAGACAGACAGACAGACAGACAGACAGACAGACAGACAGACAGACAGAGACAGAGAGACAGAGAGACAGAGAGACAGAGAGAGAGAGAGAGAGAGAGAGAGAGAGAGAGAGAGAGAGAGAGAGAGAGAGAGAGAGAGAGAGAGAGAGAGAGAAGGGGAGAGAGGAAGAACATAAGAATGGAGGAACACTGCAGAAGGCCTACTGGCCCATACAAGGCAGGTCCTTATCAAAACCACCACTACCTAAGAATTTATTCCCGTACTCACAACACCAATCAAACCCAGCCCCTCCCACTCATATATTTGTCCAATCTCTTTTTAAAGCTACCCAAGGTCCTAGCCTCTATCACCCTACTCTGAAGATTGTTCCACGCATCTACAACTCTGTTCGAAAACCAGTACTTGCCTATGTTCTTTCTAAATCTAAATTTATCCAATTTAATTCCGTTATTTCTGGTTCTTACTTGGTTCGATATCCTCAGTATTTTATTAATATCTCCTTTGTTTATGCCCATCATCCACTTGTACACCTCGATGATATCTCCCCTCATTCTACGTCTCTCCAGAGAGTGGAGATTCAACGCTCTAAGTCTATCTTCATACGGGAGATTTCTTATACTGTAAATCATTTTAGTCATTCTTCTTTGTATGTTCTCCAATGAATCTATATCCATCCTGTAGTAAGGAGACCAAAACTGAGCTGCATAATCCAAATGAGGTCTCACTAGTGATGTATAGAGCTGTAAAATAACTTTTGGACTTCTGTTGCTTATACTTCTTGAAATAAATCCTAGTAATCTGTTAGCCTTATTGCGCACACTTAGGCACTGTTGTCTTGGCTTTAGATTCCTGCTTACCATGACTCCTAAGTCTTTTTCACATTCTGTATGATCAAGCTCTACTTCACCTAGTTTATAAATTCGAGGGATATTTTCATTACCAAGGACTAGTACCTTACACTTGTCCACATTGAACTTTATCTGCCACTTTTCAGACAAAGACATTAATTTGTCCAAATCCTCCAGGAGTTCACTGGTATCCTCCTCAGAATGAATCATACGGCCTATTTTTGTATCATCAGCAAATTTACTCATGTCACTTGCAATTCCTTCATCAAGGTCATTTATGTAAATTATGAACAACAATGGGCCCAAAACTGATCCTTGTGGAACGCCACTAGTGACTAATCCCCATTCAGATTTGACCCAATTAATGGAAACTCTGCTTTCTATTGGTAAGCCATGCCTCTATCCATGCTAGAAGTTTACCTCCTATACCATGAGCTGCCACCTTTCTTAAGAGTCTCTTGTGAGGTACTCTATCGAAGGCCTTACTGAAATCCAAGTAAACTATAGCATATTCTTTATCACTGTCTACTGCCTCAAATGTTTTATTGAAAAACGTCAGTAAATTTGTCAGGAAGGAACGACCTCTCGTGAACCCATGCTGAGATTCATTAATCAAATTATGTTCTTCAAGGTGACTTCTAATAATATCAGCTATAATTGATTCTAATAATTTGCCTACTATAGATGTGAGGCTTATTGGACGGTAATATGATGGAATTGACTTATCCCCTGATTTGAATATAGGAACTACATTAGCTATCTTCCACATCTCTGGCACAACACCAGTTAGGATGGACGTATTAAACACATTCGTTAATGGCTGACTAAGTTCCATCTTGCATTCTTTAAGTACCCTGGAAAACAACTCGTTGGGTCCCGGGGACTTATTTTGCTTCAGTTTATCTATCTGTTTGATAACCATGTCCCTCGTGACAGTCATATTAGTTAACTTGAATTCTTCAGGAACTGAATAATTATTAATTTCTGGAATGGAAGGATGGATTACATAGTCTCTGACTACGACAAAATATTTAATACTATACCTCACAAGTGACGGACCAAAATTTCAGGACCCCAATGGAAATAAGTCACTTTGACTTTTTTGGGTTATCCTGGGTTCTCTACACATATGCTGCTATGTATGATAAACTGTTTATTTGTGTATACCTGAATAAACTTACTTAGTGGCAGCAGGAGTAACAGGGAATGATCTACAGTACCTTATGAGAAGAGAAAGAGTGACTGAGATGTCAGAATGGGAATGTTATAGGCAGAGATGCGCATTGGTATCAAGATCAGTACTGTTTCTAGTATATGTGAATGACATAACAGAAGGGACAGAGTCCGATGTTTTTCTGTTTGCTGATGTAAAATTAATGAGGAGAAATTAATGAGGAGAACTTGAACCACAGGATTGATCAGAGAAATGCAAATGCAAGGTTGCGAAAATCTGGGAAGAAACAAGATGACTAGAAACTGAGCATTGACTCAGGAGACAGATGTTGCAATCTCACTCAGGAAGAAAGACCTAAGCATAGTGCTGAGCATGTCATCAGAGGCACACATCAACAAAATAACCTTTGCTATTTTGGCAAATCAAAGAATAGCTTTCAGGAATTTCAACCAGTCTACTCAGGGCCCTATGTATGACGTGTGTTCAGTGTTGGAGTATACAGCCCCAGCATGGAACCCACACCTAATAAAGCATGTTAAGAAACTGAAGAAAGGGCAGAGGTATGCCCTTTCCTTTTAGTTCATGCCCCAGAGTTTAGAGGCATAAACTATAAGGAAAGGCTAAAGGAACTGAAAATAAAAAAAATAGAATCAGGGAAGACATGATAACGCTTTATAAAATACTCAGAAAACTTCAAAAGGAGGACAAAGATATTGTTCGAGAGGAGGGGAACAGATACATGAGGACAGTTTGAAAGTAAGACAGATGTCAGGAATTATTTTTTCAGCCTTACTGTAGTCAGGAATTGGGATGATACGGAGAAATATGTAGTGGAGGCAGGCCTATGTGTCTGTACATGTGTGTGCAGTTGTGCATACTTGAGTGTAGATGTGTGTACCTATGTGTACACGTGTGGTGGTGTGTTGTGCTGGATGGTGACCACCCTTGGTGCCACCAGCGTCTTCCACGGCTTCTTACGGATCCCACACACTCACTTGCTGCCTTAATTACCCCCGTGACCTAGACAGTAATAGTCAACAAGTTAAGGCCAGCGGTTGTTAGCTCCCTGTTGTTGTCTCGTAAAGGTCATGATCATTTTTATGTTCTCTGTTGAAAGAAACGTTTATGGCTGATATATATAAGCGAAAGCACCTCCGGTAAATGTGTTAATAGTGGTCAGTAAAAGACACCTGCTTCATGAAACACTTAGGAAGGAATACAGTCGCTAGTGATTTGTCTGCTTGTGTGTATATTGTTCAGTATATATATATATATATATATATATATATATATATATATATATATATATATATATATCAGCCTGACTCTCAGACTGGATAAAGAGCGAAAATGTAATGAAAAAGAAAAAAAGTTCGCTTGCTACTCCTGGAAGGTTTCCAAGGTCAAAATTTTTGGCTGGCTTCAAAGAAGCCACACAGGAATTGGTATACTCATGAAAAAAGTAAACTTACTCAGAAGAAATGACTGGTGTAGATACACTGAAAATACCACCCCGGTGGAACCACGACCCGGTTTCCATTTTATCACTTGGTCGTCCACAAACATACCTTCCGAATGTCTGCTGTGTTATTTATAATCGTATGTGGCAACGTGAAAAGGAACCTTCATCTAAGGCGACTATAAAATATCATTGACATAGCAAAGAAGTTAAATCAAAATGAGGGACAAATTTATCACATTTTAGGTTAATATTTTAGATCTGGAGAAAAAGATCAAGCTTTACTTGGATGATGATTTACAAGACTAACGTCAGTACTTCTGACACAGGGATCAGTCACAGATATTCTGACACTGGGATCAGCACACGAAGAGGCAGAGTCTAGAGTTAGTGGCAGAATCCACCAGGGATCTGATATATTAAACCATTCCATGGGAGGGAATAGAACCCGCGGTCAGAGTCATAAAACTCCAGACAGATGCGTTAGCCACTGGCCCAGCTGGCTACAAATAAGATTCATCCAAGTTAGATGAATCTTATTGTAGCCAGCTGGCCCAGTGGCTAACGCATCGGTCTGGAGTTTTATGACTCTGACCGCGGGTTCTATCCCCGCCCGTGGTATGGTTTGTCTGCAATCGTGTCATTACGAATCTGATATATTATCGAAGATATATCTTCATATCTTTAACATATGTTAACTTAGGAAGGCAGAAGGGTAGAAACCCATGATACATTTTTTTAATCTTTCTGAATCTTACATAAAAAAAATAGATATGCAACTGCCCTGTATATCTTGTCTGCGGTGTCACACATCTCCAAGGAGGGTCCTCCACCCCAGTGAGAGAGGCTCTTGATCCAAGAAACTGAACCCGACCTTCCTTGGATCGAACCTGGCTGCCATTCTCCAAGGCACTGTATGTCCCCCTAAGAGTTTAGCGGTTCCCCCTCATGACTGTAATAATGATAACTTCATGACGGACAGGTAAATATATTTGCTGAATTCTTTCTACACATATGTTGACATTTGCATTTTTCTTGACGTTAATTGCATTATATGCGTAATTATTATAAGCAAACGAAGGCAGGAAATAATTATTATCATCATATAATAATTTAAACAGTAAAATTTCATCATATTGTAATTTTGAAAACAATTTTTAGCTAGAATAAACTCAATAAATTTCTCTAATATTTAGTACATAGTCTTTAAGTTACTAGATTAAGCTGCCCCTAATGCCATGGCATGTCAGTGGCTCTCCTTGCACTCAATTTACATTGTAACTACCAATAATTATGTAATCTGCAATCTGCAATGAAATAAAATTTACTTTACTTTACTAACCCTATGATTACCTAGTGAAACCAACATGGCACAGTGGTCTCCTACTATGCTTATATCCGAGAGCAGCCCGGGTCGAATCCTGGGCGAGACGAGACGTCTGGATGTCTCCCAAAAGCTGGTGCCCCTGGTGTCTTCCAGATGTCTAGGAAGAAAAGGGTCACGAATGCATTCACTTAGGACCACCTTAAATAAAGAAGTTTCCTTCCTTAGACCTCGATCACTGTGTTGGAAGCGGTCGAGGTCCCAGGACCGAATTGGCCTCAAAAAAGGCTTCTTAAGTGAATACATTCGTGTTCATTTTCCCTCATGTTGTCGGCAGTTATTTACCTTCTTGCTACAGATACCCAGGAGTTAAACACAGATCATTTTAATAACGTGCAAGCTAGTGTTGCTACGCTCGGGGTCTCCAAATGACTGCACATCTTTCCTAAACACAAATAATGAAGAGCTTGATCGTAAAAGTTTATTTTACCTCGAGTTTTTTGTTGCCCTTCTCATTATCAGTCTAACTCACAATAGACTGGAGCTGATTAATTTGTTTTCCACAAATTGTTTCAATTTACCTTTTGTGCCAAAAAAAAAGGTCTGCCTTTATTCTCTTATAGTAATCATTTATGGCCTTTTATTCTAGCCAGTAATAAATCAGATTATTATCAGATTATGTAACAATTCCAATGGAGTGATGAGGTTCGAACCGGCGGCCTAGGGATCCTTGAATAATTACCCTTAGTGGTTTAAGGCGCCAATGTAGTGATACTAGCTTCCCTACCTCGTGACTCCTTTTTAAATTGCATGTAGATGTAGGCGTTGGATTGTCTGATTTTGTAGCACATGTGTCGTCTGGTATCCACACGAACCACACTTGTACTTCCAAGTATTTCGTGAGTCATGATGACGGCTTTGAGGGGACTTGAGCTAGAGTTCGTCACGCCCACGCTAGCAGGAGATTTATCTGTTAAAATCTTGCACTTGTGGTCACAGTGGTATATTTATACACCTCCCTATGGGATATAAATGTACATTGTTGAATGAATCTTATTGTAGCCAGCTGGTCCATTGGCTAGCGCACTGACCTGGAGTTTAGCCACTCACTCGCCATGGGTTCTAACCCCACCTGTACCACGGATGTTTACCCACAGAGCCACACCTCATACTGTCACCCGGCCTCTCTACTCGTCCTGGGGTGCAACACATTGCACGCCGACAGTATACACAAGCCAGGCACTCGGGGTGAAATTTAAGATCCCAGTATACAACTCTGGCGACCTGAAATCAAGTTGAGCCCGATGGGAGTAAATTATGTAGACATTCACAGTTAATTGGTCTTCCCAGAAACCTGATTATATCAGGAGGTTTCTAGGTCCAATGATTTGCACCCTAATTTTGCCTCCGCTGGGGTGCTGGAGGACGCCTGGGGTGCTGGAGGACGCCTGGGGTGCTGGAGGACGCCTGGGGTGCTGGAGGACGCCTGGGGTGCTGGAGGACGCCTGGGGTGCTGGAGGACGCCTGGGGTGCTGGAGGACGCCTGGGGTGCTGGAGGACGCCTGGGGTGCTGGAGGACACCTGGGGTGCTGGAGGACGCCTGGGGTGCTAGAGGACACCTGGGCTTCTTGGGGACACCTAGGATGCTTGGGGACTCCTGGGGTGCTAGAGGACGCCTGGGGTGCTGGGGACACCTGGGGTGCTGGGGGACACCTGGGGTGCTGGGGACACCTGGGGTGCTGGGGACACCTGGGGTGCTGGGGACACCCGGGGTGCTGGGGACACCTGGGGTGCTGGAGGACGCCTGGGGTGCTGGGGACACCTGGGGCGCTGGGGGACACCTGGGGTGCTGGGGACACCTGGGGTGCTGGAGGACACCTGGGGTGCTGGGGACACCTGGGGTGCTGGGGACACCTGGGGTGCTGGGGACGCCTGGGGTGCTGGGGGACACCTGTGGTGCTGGGGACACCTGGGGTGCTGGGGACACCTGGGGTGCTGGAGGACGCCTGGGGTGCTGGGGACACCTGGGGTGCTGGGGACACCTGGGGTGCTGGGGGACACCTTGGGTGCTGGGGACACCTGGGGTGCTGGGGACACCTGGGGTGCTGGGGACACCTGGGGTGCTGGGGACACCTGGGGTGCTGGGGACACCTGGGGTGCTGGGGACTGTCCAAATCAGTACTTCATTGCACAAATTTAATTTGATGTCTGGAAGTTAAATTTTGAAGATTAGGATATACAAGCATATACCAGGATATATCAGATCATACCAGGATATATCAGATCATACCAGGATATATCAGATCATACCAGGATATATCAGATCATACCAGGATATATCAGATCATACCAGGATATATCAGATCATACCAGGATATATCAGATCATACCAGGATATATCAGATCATACCAGGATATATCAGATCATACCAGGATATATCAGATCATACCAGGATATATCAGATCATACCAGGATATATCAGATCATACCAGGATATATCAGATCATACCAGGATATATCAGATCATACCAGGATATATCAGATCATACCAGGATATATCAGATCATACCAGGATATATCAGATCATACCAGGATATATCAGATCATACCTGGATATATCAGATCATACCAGGATATAACAGACAATATATATCGTATACGAGGATATAACACCTGGTATAACACCATGATATATCGGATGCCTCAGACACCATAATATATCAGATTATATAAGGATGTAACAGGATCAGATTATATCAGAATATATCTGGATACATCAAGATATAACCTTAAATTAGCAGTCAAGACGCAGTTGTAGGCATACCGATGGATACCGATGGATCTGGAGTGACCAAGGTTCAGAACCAAATTATTATTATTATTAGTATTAGTATCATCATTAATAGGCCCTAAACCCATCCAAGAAGAAAAGTTTTCAAGCGGAACGTCGTGGTCTTTGAATTTGTTGCCTTTTGTCAACAGCCATCATCATCTGCGGCACTAGTGCCAACTATGGCAGTACAGTTGCTGCTGCCAGCCATCGTTCGGATTATATTGAACCAGTGTTCCGAAATTCACCGCTGGAACCGCGCACATCAAGCTTGTGTCGCGTCGTGAAAGGTTAAATGAAAATAGTGATGAATCGGATATCCGCATCCGCGGAACATCCGCATAATTTCTTACATCCGTATCAGCATCCGCAAAAATAAGTAAGACATCCTCATACACATCCGCGGATATCTAAATTTTCACATCCGATACATCTCTAAATTAAAACAGGTAATAAACCAACATTTTGGTAAGTTTCCTCTTCACAGTCGCATTCTTTATTTACCCACGAATCTCGTCGATTTATTACGCGGTTTGTGATTTCATGTTTTGAAGGATGGAAAAAAAAAGTGAATATACCGTGGATGAAGTAGTACACGGGGATAAGTAATGACGACATTTCGGTCCGATTTAAACCACTCACTTGCCAGTTGTCCAAGTCGGGCCGAAATGTCGTCATTATATTGCCCAGCCTAAATGTGGGAAATTTGTGTATTTCGCATTTTTTTTTTACGAGGAAAGCCGTTCGGTACCCTGACCAAATGCTCCACTAAGTGGCTCTTCATATGACAAAGGCCTGTGCCAGGAGGAGATTTTTCTTGACTTAGTAAAACTCCTGTGTGATTGAATATGACAAGAAAACGTAGCTATAAGTTGTTTAAACAATGTGATAATCATCATATAAAGGAAACTATCATTTCCTACGCTGCTGTATTACCAACAATAAGGAATAAAAAGACATGTTGCAGAAAGAGCTTTTATTGGCAGAGCTTTTGTGTAGAGCTTTATCAGGTCATTACTTGATAAAGCTCTACACAAGAGAGAAACGTTGTCCAAATAAAAGCTTGTTCTGCAACGCTTAATTTTTTTATGGCTATTTTTTTTTCAAAACACTTGATAGGAGATGTGGAAGTGACTGAACCTGAGGAACCCCGGGTAAAATTGTGTACAAGTACTTCACGTTTATCGTGGTTTGAGAACCAGGCCATATGTTACTTGTCACAAGATGTTACGCAGAAATTGGGGTTTACCTGAGGCCTACTGCCTTGTCTAAGGGCAAAGGTTAAAAGTTACACAAATCTCCTGTAAAACTAGGCCTCCCAGGTCTATCCCCAGGTAAACAGCTGATATTACCATTGTTTAGTGCTCCAATGGGTTGAGGTATCAAAAGGTTCACACAAAAAATCCTAGGTAAGAAAATATAAATTTATTTAGATTAACACTATGTACACACTCCCCAAAACACCCACTCCTATTTATCTTATGGCTGAAACACCTCAAAACCAGATTCATAGGAACCGACACCTACCCTACTCTCCTGCCGAAAACATGTTATCCCAACTTCAACAGCTCTCACTCGACCAACCGAGCCCGGACCACATCAGAGCCCCCAGATAGAGTGCTGGTACATATTAGAACAGCCCACAGCGTGGACTTCCCAACCGGAGAAGTACAAAACTTAACTCAAATACACTGCTCCTGGCCACCATCTCCGCGCCATGCTGCCTTCATGTGTCTCTGTTTACCGCGACCCCAGCCAACCCTCTCCCCCAACCACAGTTGGAAAATAATTCCCTAGCTGGATTTCCTTAATTCACAGCTTAACACTTACTTACAGTATTCACCAAAAGCACAGCATATTTCTAAAATTATCCTTTATATTTATCTAAGGGTGATACATTATTATTACTATTTTTTCTAATTACATGAAATTTATGGCACACTTCTCCAAGAGCTACGTATATTAACATGTCATGCAGAAACCTGCATAACACAAGACTACGTGTGTCAGGAGCTGCACCTAAACGAACGCACCACCAGCGATACGCTAATACGTTTCCGGAAGTCATAAAGTTCGAATCAGTTTTCGGTTACGACAGAGTTACGCATTTGGCAAGGTTTGCAGGCCGGATATAGCCACTTCCTATGGGGGTATGACGGCTATAAGAGAAAATCTGAGCCGTCGATGTCACGTATAGCCGAACACGAAGGTTGTTGCAAACGACGACAAAATTGCATAGCATTTCGTAAACTGCATCGTAACCTGCCACTATAAATTCTGAAGTTCTTTTCGTTGGTTTTATAATTAGACTTACAGTGGATACTGTTGTTAGGAAACACTGCGGTGAATTCGAAAGGTTGGCTGAATCTAGTCGAAGTAGTGGCCCTGAGAACCTATTCTGGTTCATCTTTTAGCAGGTAAAAGTTACAACTGTAGTTGCAATGTTGAGTCTTTAGAATGATGCGATGCATCTGCTGGGCTTGTGCAAAGTAGTGGATGGAATGACATCTGACCTCAGAGTGGGGAGTGGAATGACAATTTACACCAGATTTTATTAGTGGGTGGAATGACAGTTTATGCAAAAGGAAATGATAACTTGGGCTAGAGGTATGAGTAGAAGAGGATCCTACGCAAAGAGTAATGAGTTGAATGACAATCTTTATAATAATAATAATAATAATAATAATCTTTATTTTTACAAGTACATGTACAAGGTATACAGGCCTAGTTGACATCAATGACATACTGCTAGATATAATTATGAATGCAGTAAGACGAACGATGCAATGTATCTACGTCTTCTTGGATTGGGCAGGAATATATATTTAAAAGCCTCGCATAAAGTGTATTCGTCAAGTCTAAGAAGATTGTATTTATGCCAACCTATGAAAACAAAATGCCCATCAGTCTGACGCCTGGAGCGGAATTCTTCTTTGCTGTGTTGCCTTTCTGATTTTTTTTATCTTTATTAGGTATTCTTTGATTTTATTACTTATTTTATCAGGAATTCAAATGGATTTAGCAATAATTCGTTTTAACAAAAAGGCACAATATCCTCACTGGAATAATAAACAAATAACCCGTATTCATATTAAAATTATCTGGATTTTTTGTTGATAAAAAAAATGGCCAGAATTATCAAAACTTGATCATTATACACGTAAACATATAAATACACGGTGACCCTGTAACGCGATTACGTTATAACGCGTTCTAAAAACGTTCAGCCAAAATATTAAATAAGGCTGGAAAACCTAGTATTACAATCGAAAAATTGAGCAAATGTCATAACCTCGACAAATAAGTCCAATTTTTATTCTTGCTGCAGAAAAAAAAGGCAGAGTTTGATCATGTTCGCGATTTCAAAAGCCTGTGTATGTCCCTAATTCCTTTCCTCATGGCAGCATTAGCCATGGCAGCAATAGCCATTCCTCATGGCAGCATTAGCCATTATTTAGTTTGTCTTCTTTATCTAGCTGTAGTATTGTGATCGCCGGTGCCTCTCAAACCTACCTCCCTCAATAATCTCTCACCCATGAGTGAAATTTCCCTAACATTAATGTTTGTTTCTCCTCGTGGTGATGGAGCGTAATAGTACAATTGTTGTGGTTGAGCTCCAGCTCTATATCAAGTATACCATTTTTTTTTGAGGGGGAGGATATGCCACGGTGAACCATATTAACTTAATAACTTTATTAATATTTACGTAAGAAATAGCCTGTGCTGTAATCTGTTGGTTTCATATTATTACATTATGAAGAAAGTATTACACATCATGATGTCCGTTTTCCTCTCTCGTCACTCACTAAATTATATATTGAGGCGAAGGCAATTACAGTGTCTAAATTTTATAAAGAAGTCACCGTATTCATGTATCTTAGGCAGGAATCTAGTTCTGTGAGAAACACCTTTGTTTATGTAGTGAATCCTGGCAGCTCAACTCCCGAGACTTGTTCTCTGTTGGTTCGCTTTATTACCACCATCTAAGAAGTAAATAATTCCTAAATGGTTATAACTATGACCATAATTTTTAATGGGGTGGAACGGTAAGCCAGCGGAAGGCCTCGGTCAGATGACCAAGAGCTCCAACGGCGGGTCATCATCTGACTAAGACCCGCGTCAGGAAAATGTTTCCTGACGAACCTTACCTAACCTCACCTAAGAAGTAAATCGCGTGAAACAGATTTAGAAGACCTGGAACGGAAACTGGGAGATAGATGACTTAATACATATATTTATAACTGTGTGAGAACTTAAATTCTTAAAAAAAAATACATTTTAGCACTTTCTAATAAAAAAATCCGTAATATTAAAATAAAATTTAAAACAGTTTAAGTTTAATAAAGTGAAAATCTATTTTACTCTAGCGGTTAAGACAAACTAAATTGCAAGAAGTAATTTAAGTAATAATATCACATATGAAAACTTGGGAATAGGTTGGATAACAACTTTTTCTTTGAATCGACGACTTTAAATTGTTTCCAACACTCTAAGAAGTTTTTCAAAACAAACATCTTAATTTGGACCCAATGTTTATGTTTAATTTGTATGACCGTTTCATCTGGGAGTTGACACACGTTCGCCTTCATGTTATGGCTCCATAATACATAAGATAAGCCTTTATCGCCCGGGGAATTTTATCTGCTCGTTGATGGTTCCAGGAATCATCGTTTCCTTGGCCTCTGTTAACAGTCCAGTCAAGACGTTGATGCCCACTGCACGCAGTCCAATATAGACATCACAGTCGGGCTGAACAAGAATTTCTTTCATTGTCTTATACAACCATACACTCCTGTCTTGAAGACAGGAGTGTCTTGAAGACAGGAGTGCATGGTTAATTTTCCCTTAAATCTGAATGACATTGGAAGGTCTTGAATCCATTAAGCTTATTATCTCACCATTAGTTTTCACTGGGATACACTGCATCATCTACTATGCGTCCCAAACTCATGAAAGTAATTGTTTTTTGGTAGAGTTGGAACCAGAACCTTCATCATCTATGTGTAAATTATGATGTAACTTTCTCACCTGCGCTCCTTGGTACAAGCTGAGGGACTTCGGCCATTCCCAAAAATTCTAAAATATTTGGCTGAATTGATATCGGCCGTGAAATTTTTATGTGCATTCTCCAGATCTTCAATTTCGCCTGCCTCGAATAGGACCACTAGTGAGCCGCAGTGTTCCAGGTTAGAGATCAAAGGTGCCATAAAGATTATCATCACTAGCTTGGCATCTCATGCGTTAAAATTTCTTGTCATGCAGTTTATCTTCGTGTTGCTCATTTGGTGAACGATATAACCCTCATACCCCAGACAACCTTATGGTTTTACAGGATAAGAGAAGGCATGTACAGGCAGGCCCCGCTTTACAGCACTTAGCTTTACGGTGTTTCGCTGTAAAGCTAAAGCTAAGTGCTGTAAATATATTCACCTAGCTCTATTGCTCCCTTAATATATAATAGTGTAAACATGTTATCGGGCATTTATATGCATTTGAACAGCGATCTTCGCTTTACAACAGTAGCCCAGAACCTAACCCGCTGTATAAGCGGGGCCCTCCTGTACTATGACAGTTTATGTGGCTGTGAGAAGAACAGCTACGTCACAGCTGGTGACTTAATTTTCAAGAACACAAGCTAGTTTTGCATCAGTGTTAAGTTAGATGTTGTAACACTGGCAGTTTTATTTGTGTACCTTAGTTATATTTTCAATTTGATGACTTTCTTAAAGTAGAACATTTTTGTTTTTTGACATAAACCAGGCACCCTACATGGTATTTGTTCTTATTTTTCTTTTCGCACTGATGATTGAAGATGTATACCACGCTTTCATATATTAAATATAGGGAGGTAGCACCTCTGGAACTGTCCTGGGGACCCTCATCCTCAGAGAAAAGAATAAACTTGCTTCAGGAAAAACTCAAGGTTTTTCCTGAAGCTTTTTGAATATTGTTTTCTCCTGCCACCCCCTATAATCTATATTCTATGAAGACTTTATTTAAAGACAAAATACATTGACAAAAATACAATAGGGAGTAGAACAACATAGCATCTCAGAGCTACATCTCTAATACTTTGTCCAGCTCCCCGGCGGTGGGCCACGTGCCCAGAATGCTGCATACATTTTCCCTCTGGATCGCAACACTGAGTCTCTGAAAGAGGAAGCTGGCCGCCCGGTGATCCTTGGTTTCTATGATGAGTTTTTCCCACTGCTCTTTGAGGAACTTTAGAGAACATTTGCCCCATGCTCCAAGGGTCTCCGATCCTATTGGGATGAAGTTATAGCAAGGGAAAAGGCCTTCATATTTGCGGGTCTTCTGGGTCTCCCTGTGGCTGGCAGCTCCACCCCCTTCAACTATGGAGTGTGGCAAGTAGGTGACTCCAATGTGGCGGCACAGATGTAGTCCCAGGCAATCTCCTTACCATCCTTCCAGGGTAGCATAGTAGCTCCATCAAGACACTTTTGACTCCGTCAGACCTCTGTATTTGGGGGTTCCCGTTGAGCTGGGCAACGGGCTGTGGCGAGGCTTCTCTTTATGATGTCGTTAACCTCCTCATGTCTAGCATACTTCCCTTCTGATGTGTGACACACGAGACCATGAAGTCCGAATTGATCAGCCGTCACCCTGCCGCAAATACACCTATGTTCGGTGAGTATGGGGGCGGCTAGGCGAAGAGCAACACCAGCCCGAATGGCCTGCGGGTCGAGTCGAGTGCCCAGAGAGGAACTGGGAACAGTTAGAAGGAAATCTCCTGAATGTTGTGCCTTCACTGCTAGGAGACGAGATTTGTTCTTTCCTGAAGCGTTGGTGAGCATTGTGTTGGTGATTTTTTCCATGATCGGTTTGTCCCAATGGGACTGTTTGTGCTCTTTGGGAGGATCTGGTCTGCTGGAGGAGTCGGCAAGGATGTCCCACCCCCCGGTTGCTTCAATGAACCTGGGGTCTTGAGCTCCTACAGCACCTCTCAAGCATTCGGGAACAATCTCATTAACTAATCCACTGGAAGCCAAACACGAAGACAGAAATGCAGGTAAAGCTACGTGCGTTGCTTTGCGCACCCCTATACCTCGCAGTCGCACTGGGAGGGTTGCCTGCTCCCATTGCTGATCTTCCAGTGACAGATTCAGTGCCTTCTAAAAAGGCTGATCTAAGGAGTGAGTCATATTCGTCAAGTGTTGAGTTGTCAAAAGAGGGTGCACACCTCAGGAAGTAAGAGAGTCTTGGCAGAGTAAGACACCTTGTGAGGAGATACAGGGCATCATGGGCATCGAGATCTCTTATTCTCTCCTCCATTCTTTTCAGGTCATTCAGTTTGTCCTTGAGGACTGTGTCGATGGCCTGGTTACCCAGCGGTGCTCCCAAGAGGGTGCTCATAGCTGGAGTGGTAGTAGAGGCTTCAGGGAGCATTGATTATTTCCTGGTTGGTTGTGATGATTTCACACTTGGAGGGATTGAGAATGAGTCCCAAGGCTTCTCCCTGTGTCTTCACCAGTTGTAGGTCCTCTAGCAGAGACTCTTCAGTACCTGCCAGAGTGCCATCATCCAGGTACCTGATGCTGAGCTCTCTGCATAGGCTGGAAGTTAGTTCTCTTACTGCCAAGCAGAAGAGAAGTGGAGCAAGTGAATCACCCTGCTGAACACCCTCTGATGAGGGAATTTCATGTTCGCCAAACAAAAGAACTGAGGGTTTGCTGTAGCCAGCTGAAATGAAGGGAAAAAGACTGGGGAACCGATCCTGAACGGCTGGCAAGACCACATCTCTTTTCACCATATTAAAGGCATTTCTATAGTCAAGTTTGACTATGGCCTTGTCTTCTGGTAAGTCCCTGATGTAGGCCCTTGCCGTGTGAGCTGCGGCTTCACTGCCTTAAGAGACTCCAAAGCCCAGTTGGTGTGGCTGGAGTAAACTGGCAGCTTCCAGACGAATGTTTCTTACTGCTGCTTTGGCAACGAGACAGCTAAGAGTGTTACCAACAGCAATGGGTCTGATTCCCCCATCCTTCTTTGTCAAAGCGCATAATGAGGCTCCAAAAAAGAAAGGTTTAATTTCTTCTGGAATCCGCCCAGCCAGGCAGTTGTTGACGAAGATTGTTAACTCGGAGAGAAGAATTGATGCAGATGTGCCGAGTACTGGATTTACCATCTCTTTGAGGTGTTGTGGTCGAATTCCAGTGTAACCTCCTGCAGATCCTGCTGGAAATGACACTATCGCCTTATAGACTTCTGATTCTGGCAAAATTAATTGTTCATTGATGAGGTCTTCCTCAGGGTTGTTGTTGAGGACTATGGTGTCCCATGTTGGATGCTTGTCTCTTAGTGCTTGGGCTGTGGCCTCATCTTCGGGAGAAACAGTGTCGTCACTTGTAATTATTCTGATTGCTCCCACTATGTCACCTTCTTCGATATTTTTGCTAACCTGTGTTCAGATTTTCTCGTTTTCAGTGGAATTTTTCTTGGGTCTACCTCTGTGATTCCTGCGATGATGGGGCAGAGGGACACAATTATCTGTTCTTGGGTAGTTGCGCACCGCCTTGATGACTGATGTGGTTAACAGTTTGCCTCGTCTTTCAGGAACTGCAAGACAGATATTGCCGAACAGGAGTAGGTTGCGCCATACCTTAATGGTGCCTCGGGCTTCTAAGTTGGTGGAACCTCCATTCACCTGCTTAAGAAGGTCTGTGAATTTCCCTGCTGCAAATGGGCGAGCCACTTTAGGAATGTGGGATAGGGTACTGCTAGCAGTGGATTTGAATGCCACTGAAGATCTTCGCAACTGAGGTTATCATTGGAATTGTCATCTGCCTGTGGAGGCTGTGGGCTGTTCTCTGCTGGGGGCGTATGTGATCCAGCACACCCATTGTGTGCACGAATAAGGCCGTTCCTGTTGGGTGTCCGATACTCTCCACACACCTGACATTGTTGGGCGCACTGTTTCCCTGGCTTTATGGCTGCCTAGCTGCATCATCTACCATACCTCAAACTGTGTGATGAGCCCGGGCTGAAGGGAAAATGGCACATGGCACATACCACAGGTGTTTCATGGTGGTGACTGGGAGTGGTGTGTATGCGCGCCTGTTTGGGGAAGGGAAAGGTGGAGGGGGAACACAGTTTTACCCCTCATCCTCCTCCGCCTCTTCCATGTGGCCCACCTCCTCTCAAAGACACCTCCAACCCATAGGTGACCGTTATGTTTCCTCCCTCACTGACTTCATATACAAAACCCTTTTCTTGATTCTGAAGGGAGAAGGCTTAACCTAATACCCCATTTTTTTTTCTTTTTTACCAATAGGTATATTTTATTACATAATATGGTACAAAATATATAAGAGAAACATTGTTGATATAAAGATGGCATATACAGTACACGAGGTGTGAGAGATACATGTCTAGTACATATTGTTACATCTTTGTCACTGATTATAATGCGAAAATCTCATCCAGCTCCTCAGAGCTGGGGCGCGTGCCCAAAATACAGCATGCATAACCCCTCTGAACAGCAGCGCTGAGTCACTGGAATAGAAAACTAGCTGCCCTGGGATCCCTAGTTACCCTGATGAGTCTTTTGCCCAGCTCCTTAAGGAACTTAGATGCATTCTTTCCCCATGAGTAAAGGGTCTCCGAGCCTATGGAAACAAACATATAATGATGGGCAAGTTCTCCGTATTTTCTCGACTTTTGGGACTCCCTGAAGCTGGCAGCTGCCCCTCCTTCCTCCCTGGTGTATTGGAAATAGGTATCAGCCAAGGTAGATGCACATGTGTAGTCCCACACCATCTGCTTGCCGTCTGTCCAGGCTTGAAGGGTGATACCATCTGGGCGCTTTTGGCTGCCATCAGATCTGCATAGTTGGGGTGGCTTCCTTACTGCTGGGCATCCGGCTGTTGTGAGGCTCCTCTTGATAATATATATATATACTATGTCGTGCCGAATAAGTAAAACTTGCGATTTTGGCTTAAATAGCAACACACTTCTTGCCGAATAGGGCAAGCGAAAATTTATGTATGCAATAATTTCGCAAAAATCATTCTGAATCTAACGAAAAAAAAATATTTCATTGTGTTTGTTTATTATTAAATTATTGTAATCTTATATAAAATATATTTAGTTGGATTAGGCTAAATTAAATTGCGCTTGTTATAATAAGGTTAGGTAAGTTTCCTAAGGTTCTTTTGGTACAAAATCATTAATTTTTAAATTAATATAAATTAAAAAAATATATATTTAAATGTATAAGAGAAAATTTTAGAAAGGACTTAATTTTAAATGAGTTCTTGCTAATTGACCAGTTTTACCTATTCGGCACGAGATATATATATATATATATATATATATATATATATATATATTTTTTATAACTGATTTTGGCCGAAAAATGTTTTTCATGTTGATGTGTTACATGTACTTTACATTAATTTTTTTTTTAAGTAATTTCTTTTTTGTCTGTGAAAACCCTACGTAAAGTATAAATATATTTCAATTTTTTTTAAAGGCAAGTTTTAATACTTTTTTTTATTAAATTACAAGGAAAATTGATAAAGATATATAATGTCATCTATGGGTCATACCATATAAGTTAAGTCGATTTGGAGATATTAATTTTTTTTTACACTCCCTCGACAAATTCATAACACTGAGCCTAGTTTAAGTTTTAGTTTACACATCATTGATTGTGACCAGCACATTCAGTGGCTTTGGGAGAATCATTCTCACGAGTTTCATACAGACTGGTGTATTGGTTTGCTCTCCACGACTAACATCCAATGAAACATTAATTATTAATGTTCCTCTGGCAGCATCTGGTAATCGAAACTAGTGCGTGGTCAGGTTACTTGACCATCCTATGACGAAAAGTTTTTATAGCGAAATATATATCCACAGTGCCTAGTCCATCTGATATTAAGTTTTAGCGGTGTTTGACACAGGTTCCTGCTTATTGACCTTTTGAAGGTTTAGCTCCAGTGTCAGGGTAATGGCTCAGCCTCTCGTCTGAGACACGGATCTTGGTCTCCTTGTTACAAAAATAATGAATGCCTGAAGTAAAAGCCAAATTTTAGAGGTAAATAACAGAGTTGAGTTGCAACTCTGTGGACCTTTAGGAGTGTTGAGGTACATCTCTTGGGCCTTTTAAAGACATTATCCTCATGCTTCGTACAAAAGATATAAAATTTTAGCAGTGTTGACAGGGTTAAGTTTAAGCTTCTGGGCCTCTTGAGGATTGTTGAATTGCAGCTCCTGTGTCTATATCTTCACAATGCCTCTCAAGATTGACAGGGTTAAGTTATATCGCCTGGGCCTTTTATTACGATAAAACGCTGACTAATGAATAAACTTAGGACGCCTTTATTGAAGACGTCTCAGTCTTAAAACCTCGATCACTGTTGAATTATAGCTCTGGGACCTGCTAATTATGTGCCTATCTATTTTTAAGGAATTTTACCTCTAGCTTCAAGGCCTGACACATTGATCTCAAACTTTAAATATGTTTTAGATAGTTCTTAAGATCCTGGACTGTCTGAGGGAGTTGAATTATAGCTCCTGGGACTCCTGATACTCTTAAGGGTTTGTTAAGAGTGTTGAGCTATTATTACTCAATGAAAGTTAAGGGCCTGAGTTATCAAGAGACGGGACGTACCCCTCTCAGACGCACAGTTCCCAAAATACATCTTATCATATAATTCTAGACGTAATAAAAACGAGAGTGGAGACACTTTAAATAATTCCATTTTGGATGGTAACAGCGGTTCAAATATCGCAAGGGAGGAACGGACATTTGAGAGGCAAGGTCATGACAGCAGCATCTGCTGATAGGACAGGATTACAACATATATTGAACACGTTTATATGGGTACAATGGGGGGCATTATTTCTTTAAGATACTTAGAATAGGATAAAATTCTCATCTGGAGTCGTGATACTGATAGTGTTTGTGTGTGTCAAATGTGTCAGAGAAGAGTCGGGTAGGGATGGGCAGGGTGGGGATGGGTATAGTCTTGTGGGTTATGGGCAGGGGTAGTGCTGGCTGGGTTGGGTAGTATAGTGAGGATGGTCGGCGGCCAAGACGGGGCAGTCACTGAGTCAGTTGGTGTGTGGTGGTGGCGGTGTGTGGATGTGTTAGTGTTGGCTCTCTCGCTGGCCCTGTCAGGCGCTCTCTCTCCTTCCTGGTGTCACTCGCAGTCACAGGTCGTGCATAAGTTTTGTTGATGGTGCTTACAATTGGTGTTTTGTATTAAATGCGGCGGTGAGTTAGATGATTAAGGAGCAGCAGCGTTGTATCTCAGTCTTGTGGATATCTTTTAAGTCTGGAGCATCGCGACCCGGTGTTATCGTCCTAGACGCGACCTTCACCACAGCTTAACAGGTTCGTTGCCACTTTTTTTTTTTCAATAAACTTTACTTTCTTC
The DNA here is from genome assembly GCA_009830355.1 of Cherax destructor. Classification (NCBI taxonomy): domain Eukaryota; kingdom Metazoa; phylum Arthropoda; class Malacostraca; order Decapoda; family Parastacidae; genus Cherax; species Cherax destructor. Next base: position 317,877 of record WNWK01000668.1, on the reverse strand, counting down.
TTCTGTCTTGCGCCGAATGACATAGACGGATTTTGTGTTTCCTGAATTTCAGATCTGGTAAACTTTTTTTTTATTCACAATGTTAACTCTTAACTTAAGGAACATTCCTCGATGATTCTAAAATAAATAATTGTTTGTGGATTAGAAATTAGAAATATATGAAGGCAAAAAGGAAAAAAATCTTAAGCTCTGAATAACTCTATTATCTCCTTGTCATACGTTTTGAGAGAATTATTCGTCATTAACATAAAGTTTTCATACTTTCAGAAGAAAGATCAAAATAATAAGTCCTGATACTATGGCTGGAACATTTCACATGGAACCAATAATTTTCAAAGGAAACATTAGCTAATGGTTCAGAACTCTCCGAAACTTTTAAAAATTTCCCCAATAAATTGTAGAAGTTTCATTTTTTTTTGTGTTCCTTGGCATGGGTGGTATAGTGGTTATAGAGGTTACTGAGGTGCCCGTGGTCAGGATTGAAGTGTTGAGTCTCACTCTACTGTACTTTCGCGATTTATTCAGTGCAAGTGTGACAAATGTTTTTAATCAGGTGAGTTTTTTATGGATAGTGATGACCTGGTGAAAGTTCAGATGTATTGTGGGCAGTGAACTCATTCTGCTGGGGTGACTGAGTCGCCGCCACGATTTTCTTTCCAAAGCATAATCATGCATAAAAAAAAGCGTGCACGAACAAACACACACAGGACAGGGAGAGAATGTTTCAGAGATGGGACACACGAACAAGGGGACACGACTGGAAGTTAAAAACTCAGATGAGCCACAGGGTTGCTAGGAAGTATTTTAGCCTTGTGAGGAAGTGGAACAGTCTGGAGAGTGATGTATTGGAGGCAGGATATAGACATAGTTTTAAGAAAAAGTTACACTAAGGCTCTTGGCAGGGAGAGAGTGGACCTAGTAGCGACTGGCGAAGAGACGGGGGGGCCAGGAGTTAAGACTCGACCCCTGCAACCACAAGTAGGTAAGTACAAATGAGTGCACGAATACACACGTGATTAAACACAAGGCGTGGCACCACGAGCATAGTTCTGTCATCACTAGAGATGGCACTGACCTCAGCATCACTAGAGATGACACTGACCTCAGCATCACTAGAGATGACACTGACCTCAGCATCACTAGAGATGACACTGACCTCAGCATCACTAGAGATGACACTGACCTCAGCATCACTAGAGATGACACTGACCTCAGCATCACTAGAGATGACACTGACCTCAGCATCACTAGAGATGACACTGACCTCAGCATCACTAGAGATGACACTGACCTCAGCATCACTAGAGATGACACTGACCTCAGCATCACTAGAGATGACACTGACCTCAGCATCACTAGAGATGACACTGACCTCAGCATCACTAGAGATGACACTGACCTCAGCATCACTAGAGATGACACTGACCTCAGCATCACTAGAGATGACACTGACCTCAGCATCACTAGAGATGACACTGACCTCAGCATCACTAGAGATGACACTGACCTCAGCATCACTAGAGATGACACTGACCTCAGCATCACTAGAGATGACACTGACCTCAGCATCACTAGAGATGACACTGACCTCAGCATCATCACTAGAGATGACACTGACCTCAACATCTTGTGTATCATACACTAGAGATGATAGTAACCTCAGCATCACCACGCCCAGTACACTATAGATGACAGTGACCTCAACATCACTTATCATACACTAGACATAAGTCACCTCAGCATCGCCACGCCCCATACACTAGAGATAACAGTGACCTCAGCACGTATCGGACTAGATATAAGTCACCTCAGCATCACCACTCCCCATACACTAGTGATGACAGTGACCTCAGCATCACTTATATACTAGAGATGAGTCATCTCAGCATCACCACTCCAAATATATTAGTGATGACAGTGACTTCAGTATCACTTATCATACACTAGAGATGAGTCACCTCAGCATCACTACTCCCCATACACTAGTGATAACAGTGACCTCAGCATCACGAGTCACCTCAGCATCACCACTCCCCATACACTAGTGATGACAGTGACCTCAGCATCACTTGTCATACACTAGAGATAAGTGCAGTCAGCATCACAAGAGGACTCGTGCCACAGTCTCCTGTCTTCTCACTTGCATTCGGTTGGCACCTCCCAAGCAAAACAAACGGCATCTTGGTCCACGTTTCACTATTTCTTATCTAATACGACACGCAAGAAATAGGAAAAAATATATATATAGTTTAAAAAAACTTGGGAGAAAGTAAGTATAAGTGATTCTTGTTGTAGTAATGAACTTAGTAAAAGTGATAAGTGGGATAGGGTTGGGGTCACTGCTTAACTGTTTTAATAAAAAGCTCCAGAAGTGTTGACTGCTAACTATATTCCGTCATATAGCTAGCTATGTTTTCCTCCTATATTGCGTTATATAGTTAGCTTTTTTTATATTATCAGGGACAGAAATACAAAAAATTTCACACGCACACATGCGAAATTATTGCATACACAAATTTTCGCTTGCCTTATTCGGCAAGAAGAGCGTTGCTATATGTAGATACTAGCTATTAATAGTACCTGAATACAGACGATGGAAGGGTTCAGAAGTGGAGGTGAGGGTGTGAGACGAGTGGTGGGAGACGAGTGGTGGGAGACGAGTGGTGGGAGGGACACAGCAACAGGTGTGATGTCTCCACCCCCACACACCCCCACACCCTCCACCACCCACACACACAAACAAACAGAAACAGTGGTTGAAACAACGCCAGTGGAAATAATGTAAACAAAGTGACTTTATTGGGATATCCTGCGCTGCTAACCCTCTGGGTTAATAATGTCAATGAAATGTTCTTCATCGCGCACTCAAGAAGTGAAGGAACGTCAACCATCATCACAACCTGAAAAAAATGGACGTTTGTTAGTGAATGTGGTAGAGCGAAGCATGTGTATGGTGTCCCAAAGCTATGGAAGGTAGCAGAGTGGATAGAACATTAGTACAGTAGCCCGTTATTTATATTGTGGCAGAGTGCACTATACCAAGCCGTGGCTGTGCTTGTGCACCATACCAAGCCATGGCTGTGCTTGTGCACCATACCTAGCCGTGGCTGTGCTTGTGCACCATACCAAGCCGTGGCTGTGCTTGTGCACCATACCAAGCCATGGCTGTGCTTGTGCACCATACCAAGCCATGGCTGTGCTTGTGCACCATACCAAGCCATGGCTGTGCTTGTGCACCATACCAAGGCGTGGCTGTGCTTGTGCACCATACCTAGCCGTGGCTGTGCTTGTGCACCATACCTAGCCGTGGCTGTTCTTGTGCACCATACCTAGCCGTGGCTGTGCTTGTGCACCATACCAAGCCATGGCTGTGCTTGTGCACCATACCTAGCCGTGGCTGTGCTTGTGCACCATACCTAGCCGTGGCTGTGCTTGTGCACCATACCTAGCCGTGGCTGTGCTTGTGCACCATACCAAGCCATGGCTGTGCTTGTGCACCATACCAAGGCGTGGCTGTGCTTGTGCACCATACCTAGCCGTGGCTGTGCTTGTGCACCATACCTAGCCGTGGCTGTGCTTGTGCACCATACCTAGCCGTGGCTGTGCTTGTGCACCATACCAAGCCATGGCTGTGCTTGTGCACCATACCAAGGCGTGGCTGTGCTTGTGCACCATACCAAGCCATGGCTGTGCTTGTGCACCATACCAAGCCATGGCTGTGCTTGTGCACCATACCAAGGCGTGGCTGTGCTTGTGCACCATACCAAGCCATGGCTGTGCTTGTGCACCATACCAAGGCGTGGCTGTGCTTGTGCACCATACCAAGCCATGGCTGTGCTTGTGCACCATACCAAGGCGTGGCTGTGCTTGTGCACCATACCTAGCCGTGGCTGTGCTTGTGCACCATACCTAGCCGTGGCTGTGCTCGTGCACCATACCAAGGCGTGGCTGTGCTTGTGCACCATACCTAGCCGTGGCTGTGCTTGTGCACCATACCTAGCCGTGGCTGTTCTTGTGCACCATACCAAGCCGTGGCTGTGCTTGTGCACCATACATAGCCGTGGCTGTGCTTGTGCACCATACCTAGCCGTGGCTGTTCTTGTGCACCATACCAAGCCGTGGCTGTTCTTGTGCACCATACATAGCCGTGGCTGTGCTTGTGCACCATACCTAGCCGTGGCTGTGCTTGTGCACCATACATAGCCGTGGCTGTTCTTGTGCACCATACCTAGCCGTGGCTGTGCTTGTGCACCATACATAGCCGTGGCTGTTCTTGTGCACCATACCTAGCCGTGGCTGTGCTTGTGCACCATACCTAGCCGTGGCTGTGCTTGTGCACCATACCTAGCCGTGGCTGTGCTTGTGCACCATACCTAGCCGTGGCTGTGCTTGTGCACCAGCAGAAAAGAAAACTATTGGATGGATAGACTTAAAAAAACTCAATTTGAACAAAATCATGCAAGGCAGAAGGGACTGTTAGAAAAATTAAGCCATGAAAAATGTAACCTTGAAAAAAAAGGAAATCAAAGTAATTTGAAGTTTTAATACAACAAATGGAGAAAAGATAAAAAAAAAAGAGCATACTAATATAAAAGTGAGAGGAGATGGATCAGGAATTTACTAAAAATAGAGATGAAGATAAGAGGCATGGAATGATGACACAAAACGAAAATGGAAAATAGTTATGTAGGAATAACTAAATAAACGATAGCAAGTTTAGGACATTTCTTAAAATGTCAACAAAAGCTCTTGAGGAGGAGAGAGGAAAGGCGGGGGGGTGGGGGGCTTTTTGAGAATATGAAGCTAAAATTGAAGATAGTCGTGTCAAAATCATCAAAGAAAAATAAACAGCGATATAATAGTAAGTGGAATGAGCAAAGGAATTTACTGCAAGGCGTAAAATTAATATATAAAAAAGAAAAGGAGATGGCAAATAATTTCAAATTATTGAGGGAAACTGTATAGAAAAGAGAAAAAGAAATACTGACAATAGTTGCGGCGAGAAGCGAAATAAAACAAAGAATAGAAAGACACAAGAACCTGCGACGGAGGAGAGAGTGAAAATCAGAGATTTTATAAACCCCGCTGAGAGCTTAAACCAGGAAAGAAATGAAGAGGAAAATATTTTTTTTTTACAAGGTAACAGAATTGTTAGTAACGCCCTCTGTCCCCCCACCTTAATCACACGTACATAAAAACACCACACCAGACCAAGTGTCTGTCGACAAGTGCCTTTGACAAATAGTAAATAACACAAAATCTCTCTCTCTTGTCTCCCTCTCTCTGTCTCTCTCTGTGTGGTCTTGCCCACAGTATCACACATTGATTATCGACGCCCATCATGGGTGTGGTGAGCTCTCAACCCTCCAGTCATACATCATTCTTAAAGTACACTTCTCCCGTGACGTATGTGAACCAGTAAACAACTGGAAGCCATTCACAGTGATGGATGTTATTATATCACAGATAAATACTTTCCAATCGAAATCGAAGGTAAATCTGGCCACAGAAGGTTGCGTTGGGGTATTGGGGAGAGGGGGAGGAAGAACGTGTGGATGGGGAAGACGGGGAAAGAACGTCATGGGGAAAGGCTCAGTGGTGATAAATTAGTGTTGCCAATCGAGATTATTTTCGAAGTACGCCGTAAAGTTAATTAGATGTTGTATTTAGATTTAGTCAGGAGAGAGAGAGAGAGAGAGAGAGAGAGAGAGAGAGAGAGAGAGAGAGAGTGAGTTCACTGAGCAGCACCAGTCATCCTGTCTCCTTGGTGCTAGTCAAGGGCTCTTGATTACCAAAAAAAAAAAATTGGAGCTTCCTTCCTCTTCGGATGAAATCCGATTAGCTGCCAATTCCCAGGCTCCGTATGAACCCACCTCTGCCCACTTCCCTACGGGCCTAGAGCTTCTCTCGGAGCACGAATAATTCTTTTGTGAGCGTACCTTTATTTTAGGTTTAACAAAAATGTCTTCGGGTAAGAGTGCAGTGTGGTTTCAGAGAAATGCAACTGGTTTTAAAACAAATTTTATGAATTAGGTGATACATGAGAGTACTTCACAGCAGCCATGTATATATGAACCAATGGACTGGCTACTATAGCACACACTTCATTATAAATAATAAGGGTTTTATATACACTGAGAGAGGTAGAGTAGTGTATCGTCGCTCACTGATGTACACTGCCCCCACTGGGAGAGGTGCAGCAGTGTGTGTGACGATACACTGCCCCACTGGGAGAGGTGCAGCAGTGTGTGTGACGATACACTGCCCCCACTGGGAGAGGTGCAGCAGTGTGTGTGACGATACACTCCCCCCACTGGGAGAGGTGCAGCAGTGTGTGACGATACACTGCCCCACTGGGAGAGGTGCAGCAGTGTGTGTGACGATACACTGCCCCACTGGGAGAGGTGCAGCAGTGTGTGTGACGATACACTGCCCCACTGGGAGAGGTGCAGCAGTGTGTGTGACGATACACTGCCCCCACTGGGAGAGGTGCAGCAGTGTGTGTGACGATACACTGCCCCCACTGGGAGAGGTGCAGCAGTGTGTGTGACGATACACTGCCCCACTGGGAGAGGTGCAGCAGTGTGTGTGACGATACACTGCCCCACTGGGAGAGGTGCAGCAGTGTGTGTGACGATACACTGCCCCACTGGGAGAGGCACAGCAGTTTATGAGAGTGCCGTCCCGCTATAAACACCCGACCATTCAGGTTTCCAAATATGGCAGCACTGAACCAGAGACCAGTTTTGTTGACGAGAATTGTGGCTAAAGTAGCAGAACAGATCAGGAAGGAGAAAACAATAGAGCACTTAAAATTAAATGAACACTGACAACCAGCACCGATTCAGAGGTGGCAAATCTGGTCAACAAATATATATTTATATTACAGAATACTATGTAAGGGAGGAGGGAAAAAGACACATTTTTTTTTAAACAGAAAGCAATCGGCTCATTTATATAGTGGAGGCTGATATACAAACCATAAGAGCCGGTAAAAGTAAGAGAGAAGGAGCTGAAGTGAGTACAAGAAAACTTGTATAATAAGAGTCAGCTTTAGTAAAATGAAGCCAGGGTGAGGAATGGAGTGCCTCAAGCATCGGTGCTGGACCCCTGCTGTTCCTGGCCAGGAGAGGAGTGGACCTTCCCAAGCATCGGTGCTGGACCCCTGCTGTTATTCGCCAGGGAGAGGAGTGGGCCTCCCCAAACATCAGTGCTTGGACCCCTGCTGTTCCTGGCCAGGAGAGGAGTGGGCCTCACCAAACATCAGTGCTTGGACCCCTGCTGTTCCTGGCCAGGGAAACGAGTGGGCCTTCCCAAGCATCAATGCTGCTTGGACCCCTGAATCTTCTGGCCAGGGAGAGGAGTGGGCACCCACCCCCCAGCATCAGTACTAATGTCATTCCTTTGTGATGGTAAATAACAAAAAGGCACAATACAGTAACTGGAACAATACACAAATAACGACGTTTCGGTCCGACTTGGACCATTTACAAAGTCACACTGACAGAAAGGAGACAAGGGGGCAGTATACATAGGCCAGCAGACAGGGACGGGACAAGAGAGGTAATTTTGTGATAAGCATGATCTTCCCTGTTAATATAATATCAGCAGGTCTTCAAGGCCAGGAAATAAGAAAAAAATCGCTCGATATAAACTAAGAGGCTAGTGCCGGACATATGACTCGTGGTGCCCCGGTGGCCTGGTGGCTAAAGCTCTCGCTTCACACACGGAGGGCCCGGGTTCGATTCCCGGCGGGGTGGAAACATTTTGACGTGTTTCCTTACACCTGTTGTCATGTTCACCTAGCAGAAAATAGGTACCTGGGTGTTAGTCGACTGGTGTGGGTCGCATCCTGGGGGACAAGATTGAGGACACCAATGGAAATAAGACAGACAGTCCTCGATGACGCACTGACTTTCTTGGGTTGTCCTGGGTGGCTAACCCTCCGGGGTTAAAAATCCGAAGAAAATCTTATCTTACAAGCATAAAAAGGTGAGTACACACACACACACACACACACACACACACACACACACACACACACACACACACACACACACACACACACACACACACATACACACACACACACACAATCGGACGAGGACCAGGCAGAACTACAAAGGGATCTGGACAGCCTGCAAGCCTGGTCCAGCAACTGGCTCCTGGAGTTCAACCCCACCAAGTGCAAAGTCATGAAGATTGGGGAAGGGCAAAGAAGACCGCAGACGGAGTACAGCCTAGGGGGCCAGAGACTGCAAACCTCAATCAAGGAAAAAGATCTTGGGGTGAGTATAACACCAGACACATCTCCTGAGGCGCACATCAACCAAATAACTGCTGCAGCATATGGGCGCCTAGCAAACCTAAGAACAGCATTCCGACATCTTAATAAAGAATCGTTCAGGACCCTGTACACTGTGTACGTTAGGCCCATATTGGAGTATGCAGCACCAGTTTGGAACCCACACCTAGCCAAGCATGTGAAGAAGCTCGAGAAAGTGCAAAGGTTTGCAACAAGACTAGTCCCGGAGCTAAGGGGTATGTCCTACGAGGGGAGGTTAAGGGAAATCGACCTGACGACACTGGAGGACAGGAGAGATAGGGGAGACATGATAACAACATATAAGATACTGAGAGGAATTGACAAAGTGGACAGAGACAGAATGTTCCAGAGATGGGACACAACAACAAGGGGACACAGATGGAAGTTGAAGACTCAGATGAATCACAGAGATGTTAGGAAGTATTTCTTCAGTCACAGAGTTGTCGGGAAGTGGAATAGTTTAGGAAGCGATGTAGTGGAGGCAGGCTCTATACATAGCTTTAAGCAGAGGTATGATAAAGCTCATGGCGCAGGGAGAGTGACCCAGTAGCGGCCAGTGAAGAGGCGGGGCCAGGAGCTTTGACTCGACCCCTGCAACCACAACTAGGTGAGTACAACTAGGTGAGGTGAGTACACCCACACATACACACACACACACACACACACACACACACACACACACACACCAATAGAGTGCAACTGTCATTAACACCATCTAAGCATTGTAGTATTTTGTTTTATTCACTATTAAATTCTGCTCAAGTGTAGTAGTATGACATCCCTAATTGACTGATTGAAGGTCACCCTGTAATATAAAGTAACTCTAGCTCATTTGAAAGGAACCCTTTAAAAGCTCTATTAACTACTGAACCCCACAGTGAAATATATAATAATATTCCCATGGCTCAACTGAAGTCTCCCGCGTCTGGCTGTCGGATTTTTAACACCTCATTAGAAAATCCATCCTGTGTGACTGTGCGATGATAAAAACACATACGAAAACTATCCTGCGTGGAGAGTATGCTACGAAAATATTCTCCTAATTCCGACCTTGAAGTTATCACATAACCAGTGTAGCGACACAATGCAGGCTACGTGATTTTAATAGAGTGCGTGTTGCAAGTGCAGTCGAGCAAACTCAGTTGCTGAAGATCACTCCCTTCTTCATGCTGGTGAAGAGCTCTCCGTCCAAGAAATTGCAGCTATCCTCCCCTTACCTGGATCACATCTGATTACCTCCCAGTCCCCACAGTATGGCACCCCGGGGCTCAGCTCTTGTGTTAGTTACTAGTTGTCAAAAGCACTTGTCGAAAGACACTTGGCCAGGTAGGAGGGGTGGGTAGGTGGGGGTGGGTAGGAGGGTGTGGGTTGGAGGGGGTGGGTTGGAGGGGTGGGTAGGAGGGGGTGGGTAGGAGGGGGTGGGTAGGAGGGGGTGGGTAGGTGGGGGTGGGTAGGAGGGTGTGGGTAGGAGGGGGTGGGTTGGAGGGGTGGGTAGGAGGGTGTGGGTAGGAGGGGTGGGTTGGTGGGGGTGGGTAGGAGGGGTAGGTAGGAGGGGGTGGAGGGGGTGAAAGGAGTGCTCGCAGAAGTATTGGCAAAATTACATGAGTGGAATTTATTGATACAGTGATGGATTGTGCTTTCTCTTATGTATGTGTTATTTGCGTGCGTGCGCAAGCGTGCGTATGTAGTAGTAGTGGTAGTTCCTAGTAAAAGGCATTTATCGATAGACACTTGGCCTGTTGTATGTGGGGTGGAGTGTGTGTGTGCACTCACCTATTTGTACTCATCTGTTTGTGGTTGTAGGGGTCGAGTCACAGCTCTTGGCCCCGCCTCTTCGCTGGTCGCTACTAGGTCCACTCTCTCTCCCTGGTCCATGACCTTTGTTGTATCTTTTCTTAAAGCTATGTATGGATCCTGTCTCCACTACATCACTCTCCAGATTGTTCCACTTCCTGACAACTCTATAGCTGAAGAAATACTTCCTAACATCCCTGTGACTCATCTGAGTTTTCAACTTCCAGTTGTGACCCCTTGTTGCTGTGACCCATCTCTGAAACATTCTGTCTCTGTCCACCCTATCAATTCCTGTCAGTATTTTGAATGTCGTTATCATGTCCCCCTTTATCCCTCCTGTCCTCCAGTGTCGTCAGGTTGATTTCCCTTAACCTCTCCTCGTAGGACATACCCCTTAGCTCCGAGACTAGTCTTGCTACAAACCTTTGCACTATCTCAAATTTCTTGACATGCTTGACCAGGTGTGGGTTCCAAACTGGTGCTGCATACTCTAATATGGGCCTGACATACACGGTGTACAGTCTTGAATGACTCCTTACCCAGGTGTGTGTGTGTGTGTGTGTGTGTGTGTGTGTGTGTGTGTGTGTGTGTGTGTGTGTGTGTGTGTGTGTGTGTGATAAAAATATTTTTCCAATCGATGTTTAAAAACGAGTTGATAAGGTAAATTTGTATGTTTATATCTTATGTTGTCCAGGTGTCAAGGTATTAAATTATGTTCGTTTAGAGATTAATTTATTTTATCCACTATTGTCTTTGAGAAATATATATATATATATATATATATATATATATATATATATATATATATATATATATATATATATATATATATATATATATATATATATATATATATATATATATATATATATGTCGTGCCGATTAGGTAAAACTGGTCAATTAGCAAGAACTCATCTAAAATTAAGTCCTTTCAAAATTTTCTCTTATACGTTTAAAGATATATTTTTTTATTTATGTTAATGTCAAAATTTATAATTTTGTACCAAGAGAAACTTTGAAAACCTACCTAACCTTATTACAACAAGCGCAATTTAATTTAGCCTAACCCAACTAAATATATTTTAGATACGTTAACAATAATTGAATAATAAACAAACACAATGAAATATATTTTTTTCGTGAGGTTCAGAATGATTTTTGCGAAATTATTGCATACACAAATTTTCACTTGTCTTATTTGGCAAGGTGAGCGTTGCTATTTAAGCCAAAATCGCAAGTTTTAACTAATCGGCACACAAAACTTCCTTTACCCCCTCCCTCCAACCTTTCCTAGGCCGACCCCTACCCCGCCTTCCCTCCACTACAGATCCATACACTCTCGAAGTCACTCTGTCTCGTTCCATTCTCTCTACATGTCCAAACCACCTCAACAACCCCTCCTCAAAACGATTGTCCAGAGAGCTGAGGAGGGGTTGTTGAGGTGGTTTGGACATGTAGAGAGAATGGAACGAGACAGAGTGACTTCGAGAGTGTATGGATCTGTAGTGGAGGGAAGGCGGGTAGGGGTCGGCCTAGGAAAGGTTGGAGGAGGGTAAAGGAAGTTTTGTGTGCGAGGGGCTGGATTTCCAGCAAGCATGTGTGAGCGTATTTGATAGGAGTGAATGGAGGCATATGGTTTTTAATACTTGACGTGCTGTTGGAGTGTGAGCAAAGTAACATTTATGAAGGGATTCAGGGAAACCGGCAGGCCGGACTTGAGTTCTGGAGATGGGAAGTACAGTGCCGGCACTCTGAAGGAGGGGTGTAAATGTTGCAGTTTTATAACTGTAGTGTAAAGCACCCTTCTGGCAAGACAGTGATAGAGTGAATGATGATGAAAGTTTTTCTTTTTCGGGCCACCCTGCCTTGGTGGGAATCGGCCGATGTGTTAATAATAAAAAAAATAATATATATATATATATATATATATATATAGAGAGAGAGAGAGAGAGAGAATGAATTATGATGCACGTGAGGACAAACCAGTATTCATAGGTGGCCACACACTGTGTGCTGAGCCCTGGTGGCCACACACTGTGTGCTGAGCCCTGGTGGCCACACAGTGTGTGCTGCGCCCTGGTGGCCACACACTGTGCTGAGCCCTGGTGGCCACACACTGTGCTGAGCCCTGGTGGCCACACAGTGTGTACTGAGCCCTGGTGGCCACACAGTGTGTGCTGAGCCCTGGTGGCCACACAGTGTGTGCTGAGCCCTGGTGGCCACACAGTGTGTGCTGAGCCCTGGTGGCCACACAGTGTGTGCTGAGCCCTGGTGGCCAGACAGTGTGTGCTGAGCCCTGGTGGCCACACAGTGTGTGCTGAGCCCTGGTGGCCACACAGTGTGTGCTGAGCCCTGGTGGCCACACAGTGTGTGCTGCGCCCTGGTGGCCACGTCTGCACCACCACCACCACGCCACATCACCTACATCACCTGCACCACCATCATCCACACCTACATCATCACCTGCATCACCCACACCTGCACCAAAACAATCACCCACACTTGCACCACCACCATCACCCACACCTGCACCAAAACAATCACCCACACTTGCACCACCACCATCACCCGCACCTGCACCACCACCATCACCCGCACCTGCACCAAAACAATCACCCACACTTGCACCACCACCATCACCCACACCTGCACCAAAACAATCACCCACACTTGCACCACCACCATCACCCGCACCTGCACCACCATCATCACCCACACCTGCACCAAAACAATCACCCACACTTGCACCATCACCCGCACCTGCACCACCACCATCACCCGCACCACCACCATCACCCACACCTGTACCACCACCATCACCCACACCTGCACCACCACCATCACCCACACCTGCACCACCACCATCACCCACACTTGCACCACCACCATCACCCGCACCTGCACCACCACCATCACCCGCACCTGCACCACCACCATCACCCGCACCTGCACCACCACCATCACCCACACCTGCACCACCACCATCACCCACACCTGCACCACCACCATCACCCACACCTGCACCACCACCATCACCCACACTTGCACCACCACCATCACCCGCACCTGCACCACCACCATCACCCGCACCTGCACCACCACCATCACCCGCACCTGCACCACCACCATCACCCACACCTGTACCACCACCATCACCCACACCTGGACCACCACCATCACCCACACCTACACCACCATCATCACCCACACCTGCCCCTTCACCATCACCCACACCTGCACCACCACCCACACCTGCACCACCACCATCACCCACACTTGCACCACCACTATCACCCACACTTGCACCACCACCATCACCCGCACCTGCACCACCACCATCACCCGCACCTGCACCACCACCATCACCCACACCTGTACCACCACCATCACCCGCACCTGCACCACCACCATCACCCACACTTGCACCACCACCATCACCCGCACCTGCACCACCACCATCACCCGCACCTGCACCACCACCATCACCCGCACCTGCACCACCACCATCACCCGCACCTGCACCACCACCATCACCCACACCTGCACCACCACCATCACCCACACCTACACCACCATCATCACCCACACCTGCCCCTTCACCATCACCCACACCTGCACCACCATTATCACCCACACATGCACCATCACCCACACCTGCCCTACCACCATCACCCACACCTGCCCCTCCACCATCACCCACACCTGCCCCTCCACCATCACCCACACCTGCCCTCCACCATCACCCACACCTGCACCACAACCATCACCCTCACCTGCAACACCACCATCACCCACACCTGCCCTACCACCATCACTCACACCTGCCCCACCACCATCACCCACACCTGCCCCTCCACCATCACCTACACCTGCACCACCACCATTACCCATACCTGCCCCACCACCATCACCCACACCTGCCCAACCAATATCACCCACTCCTGCACCTCTACTATTACCCACACCTGCACCACCACCATCACCCACACCTGCACCACCACTATTACCCACACCTGCACCACCACTATTACCCACACCTGCACCACCACTATTACCCACACCTGCCCCACCACCATCACCCACTCCTGCACCATCACTATTACCCACACCTGCACCACCACCATCACCCACACCTGCACCATCACCCACACCTGCACTACCACCATTACAAACACCTGCACCACCACCATCACCTACACCTTCACCACTATCATCACCCACTTCTGCACCACCACCATCACCCTCACCTGCACCACCACCATCATCCACACCTACACCACCACCCACACCTGCACCACAACTATCATCCCCATCTGCTCCATCACCCACACCTGCATCACCATCTTCCACACCCACACCTGCATCATCATCACCTACACCTGCATCACCATCACCCATACCTGCTCCACCCACACCTGTATCACCACCACCCACACCTGCACCACCTCCCACACATGCATCACCACCACCCACACCTGCATCACCACCACCCACCTGCACTATCACCCACACCTGCACCACCATCATCGCCCACACCTGCACCACCACCATCACCCACACCTGCATCACCCACACCTACACCACCACCCTCACTCACACCTGTACCACCACTACCACGAACACCTGTACCACCACAACCTGCACCACCAACATCACCCACACCTGCGCCACCATCATAACCCACACCTGCACCGCCACCCTCACTCACACCTGCACCACCATCACCTACACCTGCACCACCACCCTCACATTAATTTAGTGCCTGAGATGAAAAGTTTGAGCTAAGGAACATTAAAATAGGATCACACACAAACACACACAAACACACACACACAGACACACACACACACACACACACACACACACACACACACACACACACACACACACACACACACACACGACACACACGACACACACACACGACAGGGTGACAGCAGTAATTGTACAGTCTAGGGGGCCAGAGACTACAAACCTCAATCAAGGAAAAAGATCTTGGGGTGAGTATAACACCAGGCACATCTCCTGAGGCGCACATCAACCAAATAACTGCTGCAGCATACGGGCGCCTAGCAAACCTAAGAACAGCATTCCGACATCTTAATAAAGAATCGTTCAGGACCCTGTACACTGTGTACGTTAGGCCCATACTAGAGTATGCAGCACCAGTTTGGAACCCACATCTAGCCAAGCACGTAAAGAAGCTAGAGAAAGTGCAAAGGTTTGCAACAAGACTAGTCCCAGAGCTAAGGGGTATGTCCTACGAGGAGAGGTTAAGGGAAATCGACATGACGACACTGGAGGACAGGAGAGATAGGGGGGACATGATAACGACATATAAGATACTGAGAGGAATAGACAAGGTGGACAGAGACAGAATGTTTCAGAGATGGGATACAGCAACAAGGGGACACAGTTGGAAGTTGAAGACTCAGATGAATCACAGGGATGTTAGGAAGTATTTCTTCAGTCACAGAGTGGTCGGGAAGTGGAATAGTTTGGGAAGCGAAGTAGTGGAAGCAGGTTCCATACATAGCTTTAAGAAGAGGTATGATAAAGCTCATGGCGCAGGGAGAGTGACCCAGTAGCGGCCAGTGAAGAGGCGGGGCCAGGAGCTATGACTCGACCCCTGCAACCACAACTAGGTGAGCACAACTAGGTGAGTACACACACACACACACACACACACACACACACACAGAAGAATAAAAGGCAAAGGACCCAGGAGAATAAGGAGAGCAGTCGTAGAGCCAGAAATGAATATGCACATGTAAGAAGGGAGGCCCAACGACAATATGAAAATGACTTAGCAACGAAAGCCAAATCTGACCCAAAGCTGTTGTACAGCCACATCAGGAAGAAAACAACAGTCAAGGGCCAGGTGATCAGGCTAAGGAAGGAAGGAGGAGAGATCACAAGAAACGACCGCGACGTATGTGAGGAACTCAACATGAGATTCAAAGAAGTGTTCACAGAGGAGACAGAAGGGACTCCAGAAAGACGGAGAGGTGGGGTACACCACCAAGTGTTGGACACAATACATACAACCGAGGAAGAAGTGAAGAGGCTGCTGAGTGAGCTAGATACCTCAAAGGTGATGGGGCCGGATCACATCTCTCCATGGGTACTGAGAGAGGGAGCAGAGGCGCTATGTGTACCACTAACAACAATATTCAACACATCTATCGTAACAGGGAGACTACCTGAGGTATGGAAGACAGCAAATGTAGTCCCAATTTTTAAAAAAAAGAAACAGACATGAAGCACTAAACTACAGACCAGTGTCACTGACATGTATAATATGCAAAGTCATGGAGAAGATTATCAGGAGAAGAGTGGTGGAACACCTAGAAAGGAATGAGCTTATCAACGACGGCCAACACGGTTTCAGGGACGGGAAATCCTGTGACAAAAATACTGGAGTTTTATGACAGGGTGACAGCAGTAAGACAAGAGAGAGGGGTGGGTAGATTGCATTTTCTTGGACTGTAAAAAGGCGTTTGACACTGTTCCACACAAGAGATTAGTTCAAAAGCTGGAGGATCAGGCAGGGATAACAGGGATGGCACTCCAATGAATCAGGGAATACCTGTCAGGAAGACAGCAGCGAGTCATGGTACGTGGCGAGGTGTCAGAGTGGGCGCCGGTGACGAGTGGGGTTCCACAGGGGTCAGTCCTAGGACCGGTGCTGTTTCTGGTATTTGTGAACGACATGAGGGAAGAAATGGACTCCGAAGTGTCCTTGTTTGCAGATGATGTGAAGTTGATGAGAAGAATTCAATCGGACGATGACCAGGCAGAACTACAGAGGGATCTGGACAGGCTGCAAGCCTGGTCCAGCAATTGGCTCCTGAAATTCAACCCCACCAAGTGCAAAGTCATGAAGATTGGGGAAGGGCAAAGAAGACCACAGACAGTGTACAGTCTAGGGAGCCAGAGACTACAAACCTCAATCAAGGAAAAAGATCTTGGGGTGAGTATAACACCAGGCACATCTCCTGAGGCGCACATCAACCAAATAACTGCTGCAGCATATGGGCGCCTAGCAAACCTAAGAACAGCATTCCAACATCTTAATAAGGAATCGTTCAGGACCCTGTACACTGTGTACGTTAGGCCCATACTGGAGTATGCAGCACCAGTTTGGAACCCACATTTATCCAAGCACGTAAAGAAGCTAGAGAAAGTGCAAAGGTTTGGAACAAGACTAGTCCCGGAGCTAAGGGGTATGTCCTACGAGGAGAGGTTAAGGGAAATCGACCTGACGACACTGAAAGACAAGAGAGATATGGGGGACATGATAACGACATATAAAATACTGAGAGGAATTGACAAGGTGGACAGAGACAGAATGTTTCAGAGATGGGACACAGCAACAAGGGGACACAGTTGGAAGTTGAAGATTCAGCTGAATCACAGGGATGTTAGGAAGTATTTCTTCAGTCACAGAGTGGTCGGGAAGTGGAATAGTTTGGGAAGCGATGTAGTGGAGGCAGGATCCATTCATAGCTTTAAGAAGAGGTATGATAAAGCTCATGGCGCAGGGAGAGTGACCCAGTAGAGGCCAGTGAAGAGGCGGGGCCAGGAGCTATGAATCGACCCCTGGAACCACAACTAGGTGAGCACACACACACAGCACCTTCCTGCCCCACACTTGGTCACATTCTTAAGCAGCTTCGCAAACAACCTCAGCGACCATAACTTACCGCTGGGCCCACAAGTGCCAAGTGCCAACGATCTGCTCTACTTTGGCACTCAAGCACATGACCCGCCACTGCCTAAGTCTGGTTGCTGGGCACCACCTTCACTCTAATACTGATTCCGCTTTTTTTTATCCTTAAACGAAATTTCTTCCTCTTGTATTATTTTTTCTTTGATGTAAATCTATTTTGATGTCTAATACCTAAAGGAATGTCATATGTGCAGAGTATTAAACAGTATTATGCTCAGGTGGGTTGCTCAGGTGGGTTGCTCAGGTGGGTTGCTCAGGTGGGTTGCTCAGGTGGGTTGCTCAGGTGGGTTGCTCAGGTGGGTTGCTCAGGTGGGTTGCTCAGGTGGGTTGCTCAGGTGGGTTGCTCAGGTGGGTTGCATAATGGTCAAAATGTTGTGGGTTTACGATTTTTTTTTTTCCTTTTTGCTTCCATGTTTTTGTTTTCACCTTCGTAACGTCTGATCCGATAGAATGCAAATTTTCGACGCTGGTGAATAGTAACTTGGGAAAGATTCAGGGTGCTGATGAAAAGGGCAGGCGGCTTTATCTGGTCTTGGCTTCCGTGTGATAACTTGAGGAAGCCTCTGCTGGTGGACTACATCTCACCTACATTGTTTCAGACTATTGAACAAATACTCTTCTCCAGGCTGAGGGACTGACCCCCTCAAAACTACGTCTTCAAGGGTGATGGACTGATGACATCGTCTTTACATCTCTACTGCTTCTGCCTTTATTTTCTGTACTCGACTGAAGAAGCCTACTGTGTAGGCGAAACGTTTCGGAATAAAGATACCTAACTGTTGCACATGTGTCTTACTTACCAACCTCTGCTGATCGGCTGGTGTAATTTACGAGAAGATTTAACTTGCTGTTGGAATACGTGGTAAGAAAGCTTGCTATTTTTCTCTGTATGTATCATCTAAACCTCTTGACTCTTCAAGGCTTTGTTTACAAAGGATATCCTTTTTTCTTAGTCTGCACTGGGGGTGCGAATTGACCAACTTAATTCTATAGTTAATGAACGCACATCTGCATAAAGTGTACATATTAAATTAGTACGTATTAAATTAGTTATATCCAGTACGGTGTACCGGATATAAACTAATTTAATATGTACTGTTAGGAGAGGAAGAGGTGAAGTGAATGAGATCATCAGTGTGATACTGAGTCTCGGGATACTACTGCACGAGGTACACTGCTCCTTCAACAGTATATTTATCCTGTTCCTGTACAACCTCAGTGTCAGAAAAACGCCCCCGTGATATGGTGTGTGCCAGTAGTTTGGCGTGTAAGTAGTTTAATTATGAAAGGTTTCAGGACATCTAGGGTCTGTTTTTTTCCCGGGTGATATGTGAGCTGACCTGATCAGCTCGCTGCTCTGTGTTCCTTGTGACTCGCGTAACATTCTCATGCGCTCCAGCGGACATTTATTGTACCATGGAGACGGAGTTCTGTTTTCCTAGCTATTATGAAACGCTATATTGACGTTGTTTGAAAGTGCAGTGACACTCATTTAGGAGTCACTTGCCATGGGTTCAAACCCCACCCGTTCTGCGACTTCTTCTAAGCAGCACTGGTGTCTTAAGGGAAAGACATCGGTGTTCAAATGTTGTGAGTTGACCACAAGTAGATACCATTTCTTCAATACATTTTTGATAGCAAATACAATGCTCCTTGACATTATGTATTCACAGTTTAAAACAAATTATATAACTGGGCACCAGGACTTCTTTGCACCGTTGAAGTTATTGGTTAAGAGGTGTTGTTAGTCTACGTCAGGTATATTACCTCCGCTTTTAACCCCCCCTCCCAAGACACGACCAACAGTCACATAACACCACGAGAAACAACAAGCAAGAATAACAACAGGAGAAACAAACAGGCAGTAACTATTGTTGCGAGGGAAGAAGGAAGCTGCTGCTGCTGCTGCTGCTGCTGCTGCTGCTGCTGCTGCTCTGCTGCTGCTGCTTCTCCCTTACATCCACCCTCATGCAGGACTTCATCGCTCATAGGGTGGACATCCACTTTCAGGTGGGACATCATTATCACTCCCAGGGTGGACATCCACTCTCAGGTGGGACATCATTAACACTCCCAGGGTGGACATCCACTCTCAGGTGGGACATCATTATCACTCCCAGGGTGGACATCCACTCTCAGGTGGGACATCATTATCACTCCCAGGGTGGACACCCACCCTCAGATGGGACATCATTATCACTCCCAGGTAGGACATCAACTTTCATGTGGGACATCATTATCACACCCGGGGATGATAATAACCAGACGATATTGGCATCTCACCAGCGTGATGAAGTCTCTGTGTAATTTTCTGAGCCAGCGAAACCTACAACAGAGTCCTATTTTTCTCATTTTCTTGAGTAACCTTCTTCTTTTCACCCCTTTCTTTCAAAGCGGTTCCTTGATTCACGAAATCTTTATAAGAGAATTGTAAACAAATCGCAGAAAGGGTTTGTCTCAACCCATGGCCGGCGAGTCCTGGAGGGGAATCCTTGATTAAAATAACGAATGGGTCTTACCATCCCTTTCCTCTGACCAGACCTGATTATCTCCCATTCTCCCAGGTGCTGATTACCTTGACTACAGGCTGAGGGGACTGATTACCTCAAACTCCTTCTGATCTTCGCCATTCTTCTTTGTATTGGACTGATGAAGCCACTGTGTGGCGAATCGTTTCCACAATAAAGTTAACCAAATGTGGCACAAGTGTCTATCAAAACACACACACACTTGAGAACTTGTCGGTTCTCTGAACCATTTATCTAAAGTCGTATGGGTCTGATGCTGTCCTCTTAATTTTAAATGTTTACAAGTATCACAGTTTAATTATAGTATTTACAATAATTAGTTTTTATAATTAACACCGTTTTAATATTATGATCCCTTTGTCTACATAATTGTAGCATTGATCAAAACGTCAATATTATATTTATTGGTCGTTTGTGTTGTTTATGTAATATTTATGAGACTCAAGTGAAGCTGAGAATCTTAGTACTGCCTTCAGGGACTTAAATAGTCGAGTACACAGCACCAGCATGGAGCCAACACCTGGTCAGAGAGAGGGTCAGTAACTCCAAGAGGTCCTCAAGACCGTAAGGAGGCGAGTCACAGAGATGAGAAAAATAAACTGTGATGAAAGATTAAGAGGAACCGAACCTATTGAACTTAAGGAGAGGATCGTGGGAGACATGATTACGATATGAAAGGTAATCAGTGGATGTGACAGGGAAACTAGGGACACTAAAATGCGATTATGTAATATACAACGCACACACACACACAGGAGCTAAGTCTCGACCCCTGCAACCACAATCAGGTGAGTACAACTAGGTGAGTACATACACACACACACACACGTGTGCTAGGCACGGACTTCCCTTCCCTGTGCCAGCAATGTGTTATCAATCCTGCGTGTGAGATATGTCCAGGTTTAGATTTAACGTGATGATTGATGGGCAGGCGAGGGTGTAGGTTTGGTGGACCGCCTTATTGTTTCCCCAGTAATGTATTGGTGGGTCCTGACTGTGCCTCCTCCCACACACCAGCAGAGTGACCAGTTGTTTGGTGGACAGAGCTTTCGGCTCACAACCAAGTGGTGTCTGGATGGATTCCCGGTCCGGACGAAGCGTAGGAGAGAGTTTTCTGACTTACCTGTCGAACCTCTTCACTTAATAAACTAGGTACAAGGTGTTAGTCAACTATTGTGGAGTTGTTTCCTGAGAAAAATTAAAGTGTTGGGGAAAAAACGTTTCGGCACACTACAGTGTATCTAGTGGTAATGTCACAGGAGTTACCACTGAAACATATTGCTCCCGCGTCACCCTGTGTCTCTGCATGTGAGTTTAAGTGTTATATTGATCTTTGTTCATTATACTACTGATGGCGTATAAAGGTCTATGTGGATGGAATAATTATCTGCCCGAAATGCTCAGGCATGTTAGTGGCTTTCTTTGTGATTAACAATATCTTACGTAAATTTCACATTGTGTACTATGCAAAGAATTAAGTCGACAACGAACCCTCTTCCCTTTCCCCATCCGCTGAGATCAGCGAGCCAGCACACCTCCCAGTCACCTGACGATCTAGGGTTGTGCATCACCACTAGATGGCTCTGGTTACTGTGAGTATTGCTGACAGAAGTTACAACAGGATTGTGATTAATTTTATAAGTGCTTAATAAATACATACTCTGTGCACACAAAAGTCTGTATTAATGCAACCTCCTAGCATCATATCCGTCTCATTTACTTTTATTAAAGAGCAACAAGTTAACCATGTGTCTAATCCATAAGGTGTGTGTTAGCGTGTTTTTCTCTGAGTGTAACCCCCACCCGTTCCGGGGTTTGTTTTTAGTCGTGTTATTGCGATTTCGTGAGTCATGATGCGATATACACAATGAGAAACATCCACACCTCATAGGTTACTGGCGCAGCTGCTATTGGTAACAGCACAAAACTGAGAGACATCGCAAGGATTTAATGGGTTAATTTTATTTGTCTCTGTCCCTCGCCTTTCTTCACTCCCTTCTGATTAAATTTGCAGGGTCAGGTGCTGCTAGTAATGCTGCTTCAGCCGCTGGTGTTTCTTGTGCTGCTGCTAGTGCTTGTGCTTCTGGTGTTAGTGTTGGCTCTATTGTTGTGGGTGCTATTTTCTTTTCCCTGTTTTTTTCCGTTTTTCAATTTCTTTTTGCCAACCCTCTTTCCATTTCTGGAGGGTGCTAAGGCATTTAAATTTCATGATACTGATGATTATATTGTCATATTCACACACATATATATATATATTTGCGTGTGTGTGTGTTCACGCACTCAATGTCCACTTTATTAGGTACAACAGCTTTCTAGTACTGGGTAGGCGCTATGCCCCCCCAGAACGGCCTGACTTCTTTGTAGCATGGATTCAACAACGTGTTGGAAACATTTCTTATAGATCCTGGTTCATGGTGACATGATACCATCATGCTGTTGTTGCACATTCATGCTGCAAATGCCCCGTTCCACGACATTCCAAAGGTTTATGCCAAATTCTGGGCCTACCATCTGCATGCCGCAGCAGAAATCACGATTTTTCAGAACAGGAAACGTTTTCCCAATCTTCAACTGTCCAGTTTTTTTTTTAGCTGACAGGAGTAGAACCCAGTATAGTTTTCTGCTACTGTATTCCATCCACTTGAACGTTTTACGTGTGCGTTCAGGGATGCTCTTCTGTATACCACTGTTGCAACACGTGGTTATTTGAGTTACTGTCGCCTTCTTGTCAACTTGAGCCAGTCTGGCTATTCTCTTCTGATCTCTCATTATTAAGGCGTTTTCGCCACAGAACTGCCGCTCACTGGATGTTTAGTGCTTTTCAAACCATTATCTATAAACTCTAGAGAACTGTGAGTGTAAATCCCAGATCAGCAGTTTCTGAGATGAAACAACACCGTCTGGCATCAACAATCATTCCACTGACCATGTCTGCCTGTTTTTAGACATTGAGTTGCTGTCAGTTGATTCGCTGATTAGATAATTGCATTAACGTGCAGGTGTACCAAATAAAGTGGCCACTGAGTGTACATATGTACACTAGTGCAAAGATTATTTAAAGATAAAACTTACATTTAACATTTGGTATGTATTTAGTGGCCTGTTTTATTTGTTTTCTTAATATTTGGTTACGTCTTCTATTTTATTAATTCACAACTTTTGTTTGACATTCCATCTGCTTTTATGTTCCGTTGTTTGAGCCTTTTATCTCCTACTACGATCTGCAATTTGGTTTGCAATCTCGCTTCCTGTTCTTTGCTCTTGGGTTGGGGAGGGAAAATCTGGGATTGTTATGGGTGAGGGGATTTAGGATGCTGTGAAGAGTTAGCGAGGATGGTGCTTGGGGAAGTGAGCGATGGGCACTGGCTCCATTTATAGGGCACTGGAAAAGAGAGGTGTGGTTGGGTTATTGTTCTGGCATGGAAGAGGAGGGTAGACCCTCGGGTATGATTGTTGAGGGCTGGCCAGGGGCTCTATCACAGGAGACGATTTTGTATGATTGGTTTTCCTTTTATTCTATCGCAGTACAACCGCTTCCATGTTTCTATTTTTTTTTAAATCGTCTTATTCTTTACCTCAAATGCTTCATCTAGATCTACGTATAACTTGCCATACCTTGTTCTCTCTTACTATCCTATTCCTATCATGGTGTTTAGGATACAAAGATGAGTTGTGTGTGTGTGTGTGTGTGTGTGTGTGAACGTTGTTTATGCATGTGCATACATGTTCTCGTGTTGTAGAGCGGGGACAGTGCCGGCACTGTCCCCGCTCTACAACATTTGGTCTTACTGTGAGCGCAGAGCTCAGAACTAATTTTGTTACTTGGATATTTATTATTATTACATAGCTTGGCAAATATTTTATAATAGGGGGAAAATACAATAAGTTTTCATGACGTATACTGAAATTAGTTTAAAGCATTACAGTTAAGCTTCATGAAGCAGATTATTGTTATTGACATGATTATCAGTTTTCTCCAGGGGCGGTATTGCCTTATCGATCTCCAGTTTTGTAATGGTGTATTGGTGAGATGTGTTGATGGGAAGCGAGTGGTTGATGATCATAAAGTGGCGTCACACCTCATTCAACATCACTTTAGTCTCCTCCTGTCTGCTTCATTAAGTTGGTGATTATTCTGGGTTATGTCGCTGCCTCCAGATAAGTCGCTGCTAAACGACCTTCCACGAATTAATGAAGGCTTCCAGAGTAACAAGCCTTCGCAAATGACCAAGGATTTGCAAATTAATGAGGCTTTGCAGTGCAAGTTGACCTACCACATTAAAGTAATCTGTTAGTTTTGGTTGTTCCAGAGGTGTAAGACCAAACTCATTGAAGATTCTGTGTAAATTTATCTCTCTTGGAATAGCGAGGTTAATGACCTGTTTTGTCCCAATGTTACCTTGATGGAGTATTATGTTTGGGTCTGAGGAAACAATGCCAAGCAATATGAAAAGATGTATAATTTCGTCGTGCTTATATATCTATTAAGTTATGGTCTTGAGCATAGTATTCTGTGTCTGTATCGTTTGTTGTTCTTGCTCTCTGTCTTTCCTCTTCTGTTCCCTCACGACCTTCAGCCCCTAGCTCTCTCACTTGTCCTCATCCTCCTCCTCTATACCCTATTCCCTCACCCCCTTCTCCCTTTCCCCCACTTTTTAACCTCCAAGGCTTCTACACGCTTTTTCCTTTCCCTCTCCCTTCTCCACCCTCGCCATCATCCCTTCGCCAACTTCCTCACGTCCCACCTCGTGGTCGTAACTACATACACACCATTAGTCGTGAAATACACAATGTGCCTTTAAGAATCAGTAACCTTGTGGAAGTAAGACGACAAAAGATAACAAAGAACCTTATATTAATATAACTTTTGGCCACTGGGAACTTCATCAGACACAAGGAGCACAAAATCAGCAACATTTACAGCATACTCGCAGAGGGTCAGCTGCAGGTCAGGCGACTCAGGGTGAAGGTGAGGTACTCACCTGGAGATTCAGTAACGCTGGATGACGTTCGTATCCTAAATTTGCTTGCAACAGTTAAGACAACTTTAGACACAAATCCAGATTCACTCCTGTTAATCCTTTTGGGGGTATAGTTCCTAGGTCTTTTGTGTATCTGTTAACTAGGAGGCCTAGTTCTTAGGCCTTCTGTGTATCCATGTCCTTGAACTACCGTCCACAGGATGGATATAGAGTGCACAAAAAATAGCCGCTTCGTCAGTGACAAAATCTAATATGACTATGGGTTCAGGTCGCGGCAATTTGTGTTTTCTAGCTTGTATAATATTTTGTAGTCGAGTCCGGGCTGTCATGACTCCCCAAGGCCCAGTCCCAGACCAAACGTACTGGTTGATGGCCTGATCAGGCAGGCTGTTGATAACAGCACGCAGTCCAACTTAGGCACCACAGATCGAATGGTAGCCAACTAATTTGAGGAACTTTATCACGTTCCTCTGGAAAACAGCCAGAGGGTGTGTTGGTAGTTCCCCTTATGCATGAAGGTATAACATTACTTCACAGTACAATAAAATCCACCCCAGCCCTGTGTTCACCATACAAACACTAATGAGTGTAAGCTGTACACTGGTTGTAAAGGGTTTAGCCACGACTTGGCTAGGTCATTAGTGGTGCTGGTAAAATAAGATAAGACTTGTTTGGATTTTTAACCCGGAGGGTTAGCCACCCAAGATAACCCAAGAAAGTCAGTACGTCATCGGGGACTGTCTGTCTTATTGCCATTGGGGTCCTTCGATTTCGTGACCCAGGATGCAACTCACACCAGTCGACTAACACCTAGGTATCTACGTACTACTAGATAAAGAGGGATAGCTGGTGTAAGGAAATGTGCCCTACGTTTTCACCCATGTCGGGGATTGAACCACGGACACTCAGTGTGTAAGGCGAGAGCGTTGCCAACCGAGCCATGGGACACTAACTGTTGTTGTGGGTGAGTAGTACTGGTGGTGAGCACTATTGGTGAATACAGGTAGTGGAAACTAGTGGTAGTTACTGGGCCTCAACGAAGTTAACAGTAAAAAGCTGTTAATCACCACAGCTTCTCGGACCATTGGTCTACCCTGATTTAACGCCGCTCAGACATGCCACTTCGAGTGTTCCTCGAAAGGCTCGCCCAAGTTCTTTAAGTGATTGTCAGAGATAGAGAAGTGTGCTTGTAGACCAAGTGTTGTGAAGATATAGTATACTAAGTGTCAGTCGTCGTGGTGTTGCTGCTGCTCTGTTATTGCTGCTGATTGTGCTTACCTACTTCTCTTGTTAGTGTATAGATGTCTAGCTCTTGGGCTCCTCTGCTTGACCAGTAATCGACCGGTGATATACCCCAGCAACGTCAAGGGTTTCATCATATACTCAAATTAATTTATCAGCGCATTCTTCTTGCCCATCATTCTCATGCTGAAGACGTTTGTCTCCACTACCTCCTCTTCCTCGAAGGAATTTTTTCCTCTATCTCTAGGTAATTTTGATGTTTCTTATCCATTTGTGTCACTACTTTCAGATCAACTAATTTGTCTTTGTTTATCGACTTCGTGGATTGTTCTCAAAATTTTATTTGTTGGGACTGCGTCCCCTCTGAGGAGTCATCGTTCTCCAGTGTTGTAAGAATTGGTTACGTAAAAGGACGCAAGTGCAACTGATGTGACGTTTTATTGTGGCAACGTTTCGCTCTCTAGGAGCTTTATCGTTGTGGATACTTTTCATCTTGGGGAAGTGTCTGGCGACACATCTCAACTGTGACCCCACACTGGTGCTGCACACTCCTTTATTGACCCCACACTGGTTCTGCACTCACCATTACTGACCCCACACTGGTTCTGCACTCACCATTACTGACCCCACGCTAGCGTTGTATTACTGAATTCATATATCTAGTCTGTATTATGGTAAGATATTCCTTGTGGAAGAATCTGACGTTCTTACTGGTTTTTTTTGGTTTTTTTTTAAGTGTTGCTTTTACTGCTGAAGTTGTTTTGTTTACTGTAGGGATATAAGCTTGGTTATCTGTCTACCCCTCGCTCATGTTCCCGTAACACAAGTAACTGTCTTCATCTCAAGAGTTGTTGTTCTTCAAGTGGTTTTTTTTTTCACTTTGAAGTTAAGTAGCTATCTATTGGGCAGTTATTTTAACTTGCCCATGTCTTTCGGCAAGTTTGTAGAACAATTATTGAGACTTTCGTGTTTTCCTACAGTTTTTTTCTTTCCCCAGTCGATGTTTCAGTATAGTTTGCTGCTTTACATCAAGACCAGAACATGTCAGGAAGTGATCCTTGGAGATGTTGACTAGTTACATCTTCCCAGCACATCTCTTCTCCTGTGAAACACTACGTCAGTAGCCTTCCGACGGCCATTGAATGTACAGCCAGTCTACCCTTTCTGTTGTCATCCTATCATAGAACTTTTATTAAATTATTGAAGTATAATTTCTCTTTTTTTCTTCTCATAATCTCCGGTGTAACGAAAATCTAGTACATAATACCGGCGCATGAGCCAAACATTTAGGACATTTTATTATGGAACTGTATCTATCAGTCCCGGGACTTTGTTTACACTTTATATATGTAAGAAATTGTTGTCTGAACTGTTGTCTTCCCACATCCAGCTCCGAGAGGTGCTCATTTTCTCTAAGGCATTTTTATATGTGTTTGAATTACGTTCCGTCTAAAAGAAACAATTTGTTAGTTAACCCGGACTACCATAAAATAATGTACACATAGAAATCAAATTCCACCCATACAGTAAAATACAACATTGTCTCCTAGGACAGGTTTTTATAAAACCTTCAGTTTTAAAAGTGGACAGGTCATGAAGTTTCTGCATAAGCCTATGGCAGATTGTAAAATAAGTGTGTGCTTGTGTTATCCACCTATAAGCTAATTAGATCTGACTCCTATCACTAGCAAGGCAGTACTATAATTTATTCATAGCTTAAAGAATACAATTTCACGAGTGATCTGGATCGATAAATTCAGAAGTCTATGCATTTATAGAGAGTAACGTATGTCGAAGCCACGGAAGCAAAATTTCCAATGCGATTACCATGTGAGGATGATGAGTAGTGACACAACTAACTCACCACCAGTGGTGACACAACTAACTCACCACCAGTGGTGACACAACTAACTCACCACCAGTGGTGACACAACTAACTCACCACCAGTGGTGACACAAATAACTCACCACCAGTGGTGACACAACTAACTCACCACCAGTGGTGACACAACTAACTCACCACCAGTGGTGACACAACTAACTCACCACCAGTGGTGACACAACTAACTCACCACCAGTGGTGGAGATTATGTTAGCAGAGAGCATGTTGATGTATGCTGGCACTCTCCGCCTGGCCTGAGCTCAGGTGTACGCTATATACACTATATAATTTACGAAATCGTAATGACACGATTATACAGTACATGTAGTATATGGATTTAGGGACGGCACGATAACAGATTTTTTGACCGATACCGATGCTTAATTTTAGGCTGATAATGATACTTTGACTCACTCTCTCTCTCTCTCTCTCTCTCTCTCTCTCTCTCTCTCTCTCTCTCTCTCTCTCTCTCTCTCTCAGGCCCCACATAGCCATACATAGCATTAAGAAGCTCTAGGTACGATAAGGCTTTTGGAGCCGGGAGTGGACCTAGTAGCGACCAGTGAAGAGGCGGGGCCAGGAGCTGTTAATCGGCCCCAGCAACCACATATAGGTGAATGTACAATCACACACACACACACACACACACACACACACACACGGGTTTACCACTTCAAAGGCAAATCCTTAACAGAGATAATGTCAGTCGGTCGAAAGTTATAAGGCGGCGGTCCCAGTAGCTGGAGCTCAACACCCGTAACCTCGGCTGGGTGAATATGCAAACGAGTGCAGCGAAGCAGGGGAGACACGTCACAAAGTATCGTCCACCGAGGAGTCAGAGGGCGGAGTAGACAGAGCACAGTAGACAGCACAGTAGACAAGCATAGTAGACAACACAGTAGTAAAAGATAAACAATAAGATGACACATGGTGAGTCAATGACACGTAAACAAACATCAAATACACATCGACAGAATAAATGTAAACACGTAGCCAGAACACCAAAAGGAAAGTAAGACAGAATAAACATAGACTCGTAGACAGCTCACGGGAGCTGTCTTAGAAAGCGACGACACTCAATACGGCAGAATCTGAAGACACTACACAGGAATCTAACTGAGCAAGTTTTGATAAAAAAAATTCACTATACGTATATATATATATATATATATATATATATATATATATATATATATATATATATATATTCACGTAAATACACACACACAATGAACCTCTGTGTAATATATTTTAAGGTTGACTGTGTAAGTCTTGACTTCCTCCTACGTGTGGTTCCCCATTAATTTCCACCAGGCTAAGCTCCTCTCACTACTCCACTGGGAAGATGTCACTGCCACACATATGCTGGACCATTAGTTGTGGCTCAGGGGACGAGTGGCACCTTGTGGCACCTTGTGGCACTCAGGGGACGAGTGGCACCTTGTGGCATTCAGGGGACGGGTGGCACCTTATGGCACTCAGGGGACGAGTAGCACCTTGTGGCACTCTGGGGACAAGTGGCACCTTGTGGCACTCACACTCAAGGGACGAATTTGTGTAACTTTAATGCACTCCGGCCATATGCACATCAAATATGTTATTGCCTGTGTATTTTGTATAGCTATACACATGTGTATGAGTGGTCATATGTGTGTGTACACACGTCAGTGAGAGTGATGTTCCATCACCCCGAATGTTGTATAAGTATACATACGTGTGTATTTTCACTTGTGTATTTTGTATGGGTTTTCACACGTGTGTGTGTGTGTGTGTGTGTGTGAGCATTGGCGTCATCACCGTGTATGTTTTACGGGTATATACGTGTGTATGAGTGAAGGCTTATGTATGGGTATACACAGGTGTGTATAAGCAGCATTGACAGATGCTTCAGTGTAAATACGTACCTTGATTTTTCTCTGGCTCGCATTGTTCTCAACACAGTAATATATATACACAGGTTTGAAGGGTCGTATTAAGGGGCTAAACCCGTATGGGTTATATTCAGCTCGAGGAATAGGGCACGCAGGCTCGATCCTCCGTCTGCTAATCGAAGCCCAATTTCTAAGCAGCCAGACCGTAGTTTTTCCAGGCATGTCGACAGACACAAGCATGCAAAAACGCCCCTTCGTCTTGCACGTTTCCCTTCAATTCGATCGAAACGTTGTTGAAACTTAAGAGAATCTCTTCGTTAGCACTATGTAAATGTTCCGCTGGTCTGATAACTTTGTGAGCGTAAGTAGTAACGCTCACTCGGTGCGATGTTTTGGTAGGTCGTGAATGAGGCCACGAGAGCCATCACTGTAATAGCTTTAATTTTATTAAACTGTTGTATCTGATGAATTAAAATTGCAGACTGACTGTTCACATCCATCACCTTGAAGTTGATGTACCAGGCTACACAGCTGGGCACATGGTTGCTGACACACGCTACCATCATGGTTGCTGACACACGCTACCATCATGGTTGTTGACACCACTACCATCATGGTTGTTGACACACGCTACCATCATGGTTGCTGACATACGCTACCATCATGGTTGCTGACACACGCTACCATCATGGTTGCTGACACACACTACCATCATGGTTGTTGACACCCACTACCATCATGGTTGCTGACACCCACTACCATCATGGTTGCTGATACCCACTACCATCATGGTTGTTGACACGCTACCATCATGGTTGCTGACACACACTACCATCATGGTTGTTGACACACGCTACCATCATGGTTGCTGATACTCTACAGTAAGTTTTTAAAGTCTTTCATTCAGTGTCAACCTTCCAAGGATTCACAGAAGTGTGTAGTGTGTGTGAATGTAACTTCCTATGGATAACTCATCCAGCAGGCACCCTAGCTGGTCAATACTGAGACGAGCCCAGGTAAATATCGTGTATTTTTTATATGTAGGAATATGTACAGAGAAGTACATATGAGCTTCGTAGCTCAGTGGTACAGCATTGGACTTGCTACATGCCATGACTATGCTTCGAGTCCCCGCTCATTCTTCCGTGATTTCTTAACGTGAGAAATCACGTATGAGACTGAAAGCTATTGCTTTTCAATGCTCACACTCCAACAGTTCCCTCGGTCACTAAAAACATTTGTCTCCACTCCTATCTAGCACGCTTGCATACACTTGGATGTTCAAACCCCTCGGACACAAAACTTTCTTTACCCCTCTCTCCATCCTTTCCAAGGACGACTTTTACCCTGCCTTCCCTCCACTACAGATTTATTCACCATCCAAGTCATTCTGTTTTGATCCTTCCTCTCTAAATGTCCAAACCACCTCAACAGCCTTTCCTCAGCCCTCTGAATAATACTCTTAGTAACTCAGCACCTCCTCCTACTCTTCAAAGTACAAATTCTCTGCATAATATTTACACTACACAGTGCCCTCAGACACTTCTCCACTGCCTCCAACCTCCTTGCTGTATCATTCACAACCCAAGCTTCACACCCATAAAAGAGTGTGCTTGTACACTATACTCTCACACATTCCCCATTTTGCTTCCATGGATAACGTTCTTTGTCTCCATAGATACCTCAGTGCACCACCCACTTTTTTCCCTTCATCAGTTTTATGGTTCACCTCATCTGTCATATATCCATCCAAATAGCTGAACACATTAACACCCACCCACACACACATGTATATATATATATATATATATATATATATATATATATATATATATATATATATATATATATATATATATATATATATATATACCTGTGTGTCCACATTGGCTGACACCTACATCCATCACAGTGTCGGGCGACAGGGAGGAGCTGCTGACCACAGGGAGGAGTACAAGATCGGCAAGTACAGGGACATAAGCCAACAGAATCAATTTGTTCCAGTGGGATCAGAGACCTTGGGATCATGGGGAAAAAATGCAACACGTTTCCTTAAAGAACTGGGTTCCAGACTCATCGACACCACCAGGGACCCAAGGGCAGCCACTTTCATGTTCCAGCGCCTCAGCGTGGCCATTCAGAGGGGAAATGCATGCTGCATACTGGGCTCGCGTCCGGCTTCGGAGGAGCTGAAAGAGATTCATAATGTTTGATATATTGTGCCAATGTAATCATGTTCATGTTTGTGTTTTCTGTCAATGTATTCTGTCTATTAATAAAGCATACATTAATAAAGCATACATACATTAATAATACACCAGGGATACTAGCACTGGAAGTAATAGCACTTGCAGCAGGAAACACAGCATCAATATCAGAGAAAGTATTTAATGAAGAAACACTAAGAACAACAGGAGCAGCAGTTGTTATAAAGGTTGATCGGATTTAAAACCTACATTGTCCATATTTCTTTTCTAGCAAACTACCTCAGTGATCACTTGCAGACGAAGAGGCTTGCCCAGCATTATTTCTTACTCCATTTATTTTTATTTATAATTGTGAATATAAGCGGTAGGTAGGGAGACTTTTTTCTTGAAAGCCTTGAATATAGAGTTCCTGGGACACAGTGATTAGTTAAATCTATGTCAAAATCAAATTAATTCCTGCTGAGGCTTTATCTTAATACTAAGATTTATTTGAGACTTATTTTTATGAAAAAAAAAAGACTAGAGCACTTAGGTAATGTTTATTTTAAGCACTGGGAGAAGAATGAAATTAGATCTTAGGCAACCACACCATCGTATGTGCTCGCAACTTGAAGCAAGCCTAGTTCACTAGGCTCAAGTTGTTTGTAGGACTGTACAGTCCTTGGTTTAGAGCGTCGTGAATTTTCACTCGCCATGAGGCGAGCTAAAACAACACGGGTTCGATCCTCCGGCTAGCCGCAGTGTTATTAATATACAGTACTTATATATATATATATATATATATATATATATATATATATATATATATATATATATATATATATATATATATATATATCGTGCCGAATAGGTAAAACTGGTCAATAGGCAAGAACTCATTTAAAATTAAGTCCTTTCTCAAATGTACTCTTATAGGTTTAAAGGTATATATTTTTTCATATATGTTAATGTTAAAATTAATAATTTTGTACCTAAAGAAACTTAGAAAACTTACCTAACCTTATTATAAAAAGAACAATTTAATTTAGCCTAATACAACTAAATATATTTTAGATAAGTTTACTGTAATTTAATAAAACACAAACACACACACATACACGCTGTGACTCGGGGCCAGGAGCTGTGACTCGACCCCTGCAACCACAACTAGGTGACTAGGTGAGTACACACACACACACACACACACACACACACACACACATATATATATATATATATATATATATATATATAAATAATGATTCTTGTGTGGTTCGTTCTTTTGTTTTTTCGTGTATACATATTTAATAATAATAATGTCAATAATGCTGGTCCCCGCTCCCCGAATACGTAAAGGTTTGGCGTACACACATTTTTTGATAATATAAATGCAAATTACCTTCAGTAGACTACTGAGGACAAAATATACATTAATAAAATTATAGCGTAATGGACTGGGCAAGTAGCCTGACCTTCAAGTGGAACGGCCTTTTTTCACGCGTTGAAATTCGTCGACTTCTGCACGATGTAAACCTCGACATAAATTTCGTATTTGTTTTCCTGGTTTCCTTAGTTTATCGTACATTAACCTGTATATACATATAGTTAACTGAAAATGTTGAAACAACATAAACAGGTGGTCTTACGTCTGGGAACTCCGTAGAGGTCGCTGTCCCTTTAAACGTTGATCTTCCCACGCAAGGAAGATTATCATGTTCGTTTGCCAGAATTGGACAATCTAATCCAATAATTTACTTCCGGTAACAAAGGAATTCGTCTTGCGCTTCTCTGTTTATGAAGAAATGCAAAATAGCCCTAGCAGGATCACTCAGTAGTCTCTGGATAAAGATCTTAGATTAAGGTGAAATCCCAGAGACCTTAAAATGTGTAGACATTGTAATTCCTTTGTGTAAAGAAGGCAGTAGAGTACTTGCGCAAAGAATTACAGACATTTAGTGTGCTAAAGTGTTAAATTACTAGTTTGATGTACACGTATGAAGTACACAGCCCAATTTAAAGTGAATTAGGAATGAGAAGATCATAATTTTGACAATTATTAGATTTCTTTGACAAAATAACAGAAACTTTGGAAGAAAATCATAAGGAAGATGCGAATTACACAGTTTATGTCAAGTCATTTAACAAGTGCGACCATGGGATAATAACACGAAAATGAGGTTAATAAGTAAACAATAAAAAGGTCACAATACTATGACCGGAATAGTACACAACCCGCTCTTAGGACACTAAACCTTACGACGATTTTTCAGTTCGACTTGGACCATTAACTATTCTTACTAGTTAATGAGTGGAGTTTTTATGTTTCTCATATTCATAGCGGATGTTGATGTTTCTCATCCTCATAGTGGATGTTGATGTTTCTCATCCTCATAGTGGATGTTGATGTTTCTCATCCTCATAGTGGATGTTGATGTTTCTCATCCTCATAGTGGATGTTGATGTTTCTCATCCTTATAATGGATGTTGTTTCTCATCCTCATAGTGGAGGTTGATAAGAAACACTAGCCACAACTTCGTGTCATCCTTTCCTGACGATACCAAAACAGGCCTATAAAATTCGCCTAGGCACAAGGCAGAAAAATTATGAACAGATGTCAATACAAGTCTCACTCGCCTCTTTAAAACATTGCGACGTTTAATAATGCCTAATTCATCCTGCTTAAATATGAAAAGAACGAAGAACTGAGAGAGAACACGGGATACATGATACATACTGACCTTATCATGAAACGGAAGGGATATGTAAAAGACTTGGGAATAACAGCGTTGGGTGACTTATTTAGAGAACACAAGACAAATGCATGAAAAGGACAGAATAATATCAGGGCGGATAATGGGAACGTTTAAAATAAGATAAACTCAGTGATGATACTGTTCAAATCACTTGTGCTCTCACGTTTAGAATGTTGTTTCGTGTTCACAGCTCCGTTCAAGGCAGGAATATGAACACACACACTTCTCTCGTACAGCATCTACTGTCTTCTATCTGATATCACTCGCGGTGTGAGTGCTAAATATATTATTCCTTCATTAGCTAATGCATAAATACTATTTATTACTGATGGTAAGTGTGTTTATCGCGGTGAAGTTTTTATTACACGAGAAGCTGCGTTTGCTGGAATTTATGTAAACTATTGTAAAGAAAAGGTTTGGCAGCCAGAGGTTCGTGACCGAGAAGGTAAGAATTTAAAGCTTATGTTTGAAAATTCTGTCCGTGGTACAAGGTTCAAGTTATTTAGATTATACGTTTAGGAGGCAAGGTGTTGCATTATAGGGACTGGTGTTAGAACGTAGCTTCACGGAGTGTATTGTATAGTGTGTCTTGTATATTGTATATTGTGTAGTGTGTCTTGTATATTGTATATTGTGTAGTGTGTCTTGTATAGTGTTTACAGTGTGTATTGTGTGCTGTATATCGTGTGGTGTGTATATGTATTGTATAGTGTGTACTGTGTATAACAGTAATTAATGCTGAGTGCTAAACCCACGTGGGTCATTCAGCACAAGACTTAGTGTAGGCTCGATCCTCCGTCTGCTGACTGCGAGATACTCACTTCCTGTTTGTACTCACCTAGATGTCAGCCTTTGTCCTCACGCCTGGAGCAAAATGACTTCCACAGACATTTGGGGAAAGGTTGGTCCCATGACTTCTGAACTGACCAGTACTGTGTACACTGTGTACTTGTAGTTTTCTTTGACCTGTACTCCGTTAAACGCAGGCGAGAAAGATACATCGTAATCTACACCTGGAAAATCCTAGAAGGACTGGTCCCAAATCTTCACGCAGAAATCACTCCCTACGAAAGCAAATCACCCGGCAGACGGTACAACATTTTCCCAATGAAAAGCAGAGTCGACATGAATACACTAAGAGAAAACACAATAAGTGTCCAGGGCCCAAGACTGTTCAACAGTGCTCAATCAGCCGGTCTGTGGCTCGTGCGTTGGATT
This sequence comes from Cherax destructor, assembly GCA_009830355.1. NCBI lineage: Eukaryota > Metazoa > Arthropoda > Malacostraca > Decapoda > Parastacidae > Cherax > Cherax destructor. The sequence continues at coordinate 281,362 of WNWK01000668.1, read as the reverse complement.
ACGTGCAGCCAGCAGTAACAGCCTGGTTGATCAGGCCCTGATTAACCGGGAGGCCGGGGCTTTGACCCCCGTCCCCCGCAACCTCCATGTAGATAGGTATTTTGTATATTTTGTAATGTATTACGTGTGGTGTGCACTGTGTGTAGTGTGTACTGTGTATTGTGCACTGTGTAGTGTGTACTGTGTATTTTGTAATGTTGCACCGGTTCTTCAGCTGATAACCACTGTACAGTATACATCGTTAAGACCTCTTATGTTTTCCCAAAGTTAATTTTCAGTAGCCAGGAGTTATCTTAATGGGCTCATTTTAAAGCCAGACCCTGTCATTATGTAGAACTAATTTATGAGTATATAATTTACTAACCAACTTAAATTATGATATAGGGTGGAATTGTGATCCAAAGAGACCAAGACTTTTCAGCACCGACCCACCTTAACTGTCTTCAAGGGGGAAATGGATCAATATGAGTCGGTTCCTGATCAGCTGGGCTGTGGTGCCTACTTTGGGCTGCGTGTTGCTCGCAATAACAGCCTGGGTGATCATGCCATCACCCCTGGAGATCTGGTTGATGAGCCAGGTAGGCCTCTACCTCCCTACCATACTCCAGCTGTGATGGCTATGTGGGTAAGAGAGCCGGTATTACCTTCAATCTGGTTGATTACACAGCAGGAAGTCTCGCCACATGCCGGGGGTTGAGAGGGTTGAAGAACCCTGGAAACAGGTCAGAGGTAATGTACGCTCATAAGTGGGGCAGTCCGTTGTAGAGTAAACAGGGTTTTCCAGTGGGCAGTGGCGAGCAACATGACGTTCAATGGTGATAAGTTCCAGCTGCTTTGGTATGGAAAGAATGTAGAACTCAAAAGAAACACTATATACAAAACTCAAGAGGGTCATGAAATAAGACAAAGATCACGACAGCCAGGAGGATGACTGGATGGGTATTGAGAACTTTCAAAACAAGTGAAATAATGCCAGTGGTGACACTTCAATTCGCTAGTGCTCCCTCATTTAGAATACTGCTCAGTGCTGACGGCCCCGTTCAAAGCAGGAGAAATATCAGAGCTGGAACAAATACAGAGATCGTTTACGGCTCACATTGAGCCAGTAAAGCATCTAAATTACTGGGAACACCTTCAAGTCTTGAACATGTACTCATTGAAGCAGAGAAGAGAGAGAGATATGGTAATATATACCTGGAAAGTACTTGAGGGCATGGTCCCAAAGCTGCACACTGCCATAACAACATACTGGAGTGAGAGATATGGGAGAAAGTGTAAAATAAACCCAGTGAGTAGCAGGGGTGCGGTGGGCACAATAAGGGAAAGTTGTATCAACATCCAGGATCCCAGACTATTCAACATCTTGCCAGAAGATATCAGAAACACGGCTGGAACAAGTTTAGAAGCCTTCAAGAGGAAACTGGACAGGTATCTTCACCAGGTGCCAGATCAACCAGGCTGTGATGGATATGTGGGGCAGCGGGTCTCCATCAGCAACAGCCTGGTTGACCAGGCAAGCACCAGACGAGCCTGGCCCATGCCCGGGCTCCGAGAGTAGTGAAACTCTCGAAACTCTTCAGAGGTAAGGTAAAGGTAGGTAGAGTACGGACATAGATGTCGTCCGTATGTGGAGTACATCTTTAGGACAAGTACATTCTACGTCCGTAGGGAGTGTACGTCCGTAGGGCGTGTACGTCCGTAGGGCGTGTTCGTCCTTAGAGAGTGAACATCCGTAGGAAGAGTAGAGAGGGGGGCGCTAAGGTCTGCTGGTGGGCAACCAGTTGCTGGTTTTTGATGATCGAGATTGGTAGACAGGCATTTAAAGAGACCTTTATTATTATTATTATTATTATTATTATTATTATTATTATTATTATTATTATTATTATTATTATTACGTTGACTATCATATACAGGGTATTTCAAAACCATGGACCCAATTTCGAAGCGGACTGCTTTAAAATTGAGCCCATCATTTTGAAACACCCTGTATATCTTTGGTATGTCCATGTGAATATGAAGCCGATTTATTGGCTACTTGTCACTTATATATATATATATATATATATATATATATATATATATATATATATATATATATATATATATATATATATATATATATATATATATATATATATAATAGTGAAATTCCAAGTGCATTCGTGATTTCTCACATTATCAAGAAACCACTGACACGTGGTTTCTCGTGAGATCCTGAATGCAAAAAAAAAAAAAATATTAACAAGCTTAACGAAGCCCATTGTTGTGCCAGACGGGGTAGACGTGGCCGTCCAGGAAGACGCTAAAGCCTCTCGTATTTCAATTAAGGTTATGTCTTCTACCAGCCTTTCAAAGATCTCTTGGGGAAAAAGCACAATATCATTTTCCTGTCTGACGGACCGTGGACAATTTAAAGATTTATTTTTTAGACTAATAAACAACCCCCAAAAAAAAAAAATCATTGTAGAAAACAGACATTTGTAAACTTAAAACATCTATCAAGAAAATAATTACCGTCGATCTTTTTTCTAAAATAAAATAATTTCTTTACTGTTTTCAAATCAGCATTGAAAATAAATAAGTCCTCCTTGTTATTCAAGCTTTGCTTCTTCCAGCTTTCTGTGTACCACGTCAGCTTGTTTTTATATATGTCGTGCCGAATAGGTAAAACTTGCGATTTTGGCTTAAATAGCAATGTTATTCTTGCCGAATAAAGCAAGCAAAAATTTGTGTATGCCAAAATCATTCTGAATCTAACGAAAAAATTATGTTTCATTGTGTTTGTTTATTATTAAATTATTGTAAGCTTATTTAAAATAGATTTAGTTGGATTATATATTTAGATATATTTAGAGGCTTTTGTGGCATTTATGGATTTGGAAAAGGCGTATGATAGGGTGGATAGGGGGGCAATGTTGCAGATGTTGCAGGTGTATGGAATAGGAGGTAGGTTACTGAAAGCATTGAAGATTTTATACGAGGATAGTGAGGCTCAGGTTAGAGTGTGTAGGAGAGAGGGAGATTATTTCCCAGTAAAAGTAGGCCTTAGACAAGGATGTGTGATGTCACTGTGGTTGTTCAATATATTTATAGATGGAGTTGTAAGAGAAGTAAATGCGAGGGTCTTGGCAAGAGGTGTGGGGTTAAAAGATAAAGAATCAAATACAAAGTGGGAGTTGTCGCAGTTGCATTTTGCTGATGACACTGTTCTTTTGGGAGATTCTGAAGTGAATTTGCAGAGGTTGGTGGAAGAGTTTGGTAGGGTATGTGAAGGAAGAAAATTGAAAGTGAATATAGGGAAGACTAAGGTGATGAGGATAATAAAATGATTAGGTGACGAAAGACTGGATATCAGATTGGAGGGAGAGAGTATGGAGGAGGTGAATGTATTCAGATATTTAGAAGTGGACGTGTCAGCAGATGGGTCAATGAAAGATGAGGTGAATCATAGAATTGATGAGAGGAAAAGGGTGAGTTGTGCACTTTGAAGTCTGTAGAGACAAAGAACTTTATCCATGGAAGTAAAGAGAGGAATGTTGCAACAAGGAGAAGGCTGGAGGCAGTGGAGATGTCATCTCTGAGGGCAATGTGTGGTGTGAATATAACTCAGAGAATTCGTAGTTTGGAAATTAGAAGGAGGTGCAGGATTTCTAAAACTATTATCCAGAGAGCTGAGGAGGGATTGTTGAGGTGGTTCGGACATGTAGAGAGAATGGAACGAAACAGAATGACTTCGATAGTGTATAAATCTGTAGTGGAGGGAAGGCGGGGTAGGGGCCGGCCTAGGAAAGGATGGAGGGAGGGATGTAAATGAGGTTTTGTGTGCGAGGGGTTTGGACTTCCAGCAAGCAAGCGTGAGCGTATTTGATAGGAATGAATTGAGACAAATGGTTCTTAATACTTGACGTGCTGTTGGAGTGTGAGCAAAGTAACATTTATGAAGGGATTCAGGGAAATCGGCAGGCCGGACTTGAGTCCTGGAGATGGGAAGTACAGTGTCTGCACTCTGAAGGATGGGTGTTAATGTTGCAGTTTTATAACTGTAGTGTAAAGCACCCCTCTGACAAGACAGTCTTGGAGTGAATGATGATGAAAGTTTTTCTTTTTCGGGCCACCCTGCCTTGGTGGGAATCGGCCGATGTGTTTATAAAAAAAATAGGCTAAATTAAATTGCGCTTGTTATAATAAGGTTAAGTAAGTTATCCAAGGTTCTTTTGGTACAAAATTATTATTTTTTCTTTAGCAAATGATAAAATATATCGTTAAACGTATAACAGAAAATTTTATAAAGGACTTAATTTTAAATGAGTTCTTGCTAATTGACCAATTTTACATATTAGGCACGACATATGCACAATAAGGAGTTTTTCAAGAAATTTGGATAGAATTCTACTGGTTCCCACGAGTACATTGAGAGACAGCACCATAAGTGTCCGGGGCCCAAGACTGTTCAACTGCCTCCCAGCATACATAAGGGGGATTACCAATAGACCCCTGGCTGTCTTCAAGAAGGCACTGGACAGGCACCTAAAGTCAGTACCTGACCAGCCGGGCTGTGGTTTGTAAGTCAGTTTGCGTGCGGCCAGCAGTAACAGCCTGGTTGATCAGACCCTGATCCACCACGAGGCCTGGTCTCAGACCGAGCCGCGGGGGCGTTGACCCCCGAAACCCTCTCCAGGTAAACTCCAGGTTCCAACCCTTGCAGATCTAACCAGTATTTTGGCGTTCTCTTTTATAGTTTATATTCACGATGAGCGTCGATTAATTGAATGTGTAGAGCAAAGAAATTTATTAGAAAAACTAACGCCATGTGTAGAAGGTGTTGATGGTTGTCAGCCTTCAGGCGACTCAACAACAATGGTACTGAGGCATTCGCTGGAATTAAATATATAATAAATCTGTTTCTTAAGAAAAGGTTAAAATTATTAAACCTTACGAAAAAAAACTATCAACAATACTCCTTCGTTCTTAACAAAAAACAATAAGCCAATACATTAACCACAAGATGGCGCCCTCATCGCACTTTAATTAAGGTTGCTAAAATAACGAGTGTCTAAAAGAGAATAAGTTGAGGGAGGCCAAATCGTCCTCGAATTGGCCATAATTTTCAAGTGGAAGTGAATACGGGATGGAAGATCTCACCAGGTAACGAGAAAACCCAATTAGCGTTGAAGGTCGTTGACGCCCCTTTCCCTCCTCACCAAAATACATAATTTCCATTTTCCCTTCTAGTCCACTGATGTGTGTTCCAGAGTAGCTGTGTAAGACTCCTGACTGCGTAGTTATCCATCCCCCCCCGTCTTCCTTTCTTTCTCCATGACTCGACCCCTGCAACCACAAATAGGTGAACAAACACACACACACACACACTATATAACATATGCTACGCCAGTCAGTGTGTGCAACACCAGTGTGGCGCCCACACCTGCCTAGTCTTGTAGCTGTGTTCACCTTTAAATTACCATATATGATCAAATTATTCAAATACTGAGTTATATTCACCAGCGGAGGAGAGCATCTTATTAATGTCTGAACAACGTCACCACTACGTCTTGTGAAGACCCCACCACTACGTCTTGTGAAGACCCCCACCACTACGTCTTGTGAAGACCCCACCACTACGTCTTGTGAAGACCCCACCACTACGTCTTGTGAAGACCCCACCACTAAGTCTTGTGAAGACCCACCACTACGTCTTGTGAAGACCCACCACTAAGTCTTGTGAAGACCCCACCACTACGTCTTGTGAAGACCCACCACTAAGTCTTGTGAAGACCCACCACTAAGTCTTGTGAAGACCCACCACTAAGTCTTGTGAAGACCCACCACTACGTCTTGTGAAGACCCACCACTACTTCTTGTGAAGACCCACCACTAAGTCTTGTGAAGACCCACCACTAAGTCTTGTGAAGACCCACCACTAAGTCTTGTGAAGACCCACCACTAAGTCTTGTGAAGACCCACCACTACGTCTTGTGAAGACCCCACCACTAAGTCTTGTGAAGACCCCACCACTACGTCTTGTGAAGACCCCACCACTACGTCTTGTGAAGACCCCACCACTACGTCTTGTGAAGACCCCACCACTACGTCTTGTGAAGACCCCACCACTAAGTCTTGTGAAGACCCACCACTACGTCTTGTGAAGACCCACCACTAAGTCTTGTGAAGACCCCACCACTAGTCTTGTGAAGACCCCACCACTACGTCTTGTGAAGACCCCACCACTAAGTCTTGTGAAGACCCACCACTACGTCTTGTGAAGCCCCCACCACTAAGTCTTGTGAAGACCCACCACTACGTCTTGTGAAGACCCCACCACTAAGTCTTGTGAAGACCCACCACTAAGTCTTGTGAAGACCCCACCACTACGTCTTGTGAAGACCCCACCACTACGTCTTGTGAAGACCCCACCACTACGTCTTGTGAAGACCCCACCACTACGTCTTGTGAAGACCCCACCACTAAGTCTTGTGAAGACCCCACCACTAAGTCTTGTGAAGACCCCACCACTAAGTCTTGTGAAGACCCACCACTAAGTCTTGTGAAGACCCCACCACTACGTCTTGTGAAGACCCCACCACTAAGTCTTGTGACCACTCCAATAATAACTTGTGACAACCCCCCACGTAAGTCTTGCCTACATAACACCATCCATAATCAAATAAAAAAAATTACTAATGATCATGGAGTCTTTAAATTCAAAAGTTACAATAACGAGGCAACACAGTGCAAATAAAGACTTAATAGTGTTTACATTGTTTATACAGAATTTTTTTTTTTACGAGGATCGAACTGGTAATGTTAATGCAAATGTTACGTAAAATTTGTTACTATGATCCTACGTTACTCTCAGTAATGTGTTGAATAATTGAGTAACTGGGATGTGCCAGTCTGTAGTTATCAACCAGCGCTGAATGACCCTAGTGGGTTTAGCGCTTCTTATAATAATAATGTAGTATTTGGGCATTTTAATGCTGTCTTAAAAATTATTAAAAATATTCCGATTAATTTCAACATAAATACAAAAGTTTACAAATTCCCCAAAAAATATTAAAGCGGAAAATGAGTCATAAGAAACAAGTAAAGAAGAAATAGGGTAAAGTAGGGAAACATACGAGACTATTTTCTTAATACTGAAATCATCTTCAGTAGCAGCAGCAGCCAGGCTCGGCAGGTCACAGTAGCAGCAGCAGCCAGGCTCGGCAGGTCACGGTAGCAGCAGCAGCCAGGCTCGGCAGGTCACAGTAGCAGCAGCAGCCAGGCTCGGCAGGTCACAGTAGCAGCAGCAGCCAGGCTCGGCAGGTCACAGTAGCAGCAGCAGCCAGGCTCGGCAGGTCACAGTAGCAGCAGCAGCCAGGCTCGGCAGGTCACAGTAGCAGCAGCAGCCAGGCTCGGCAGGTCACAGTAGCAGCAGCAGCCAGGCTCGGCAGGTCACAGTAGCAGCAGCAGCCAGGCTCGGCAGGTCACAGTAGCAGCAGCAGCCAGGCTCGGCAGGTCACAGTAGCAGCAGCAGCCAGACTCGGCAGGTCACAGTAGCAGCAGCAGCCAGGCTCGGCAGGTCACAGTAGCAGCAGCAGCCAGGCTCGGCAGGTCACAGTCAGCAGCAGCCAGGCTCGGCAGGTCACGTACAGCAGCAGCCAGGCTCGGCAGGCCAGTCAGCAGCAGCCAGCCTGGCAGGTCACAGTGCACAGCACCAGGCTCGGCAGGTCACAGTAGCAGCAGCAGCCAGGCTCGGCAGGTCAAGTTCCCAAACTTTAGCAGTATCCTAATTGACAAGGCTCGGCAGCCGTGGTTCCCAACCTCGACCTGTACTCTAACTAACTTACTATGATCAGGCGCAGCATCTTTTCCTCTCCACCACCTGAGGACTTTGAACTCAAATTTATATCATGAACGCAGGAGGCAGTGGTTCCTGCCTCGGACAACACCAGGACTCTGAGACGTAACATTATTATGCGCAGGAGGCAGTGGTTCCTGCTCGGACACACCAGGACTCTGAGACGTAACATTATTATGGCGCAGGAGGCAGTGGTTCCTGTCTCGGACAACACCAGGACTCTGAGACGTAACATTATTATGGCGCAGGAGGCAGTGGTTCCTGCCTCGGACAACACCAGGACTCTGAGACGTAACATTATTATGGCGCAGGAGGCAGTGGTTCCTGCCTCGGACAACACCAGGACTCTGAGACGTAACATTATTATGGCGCAGGAGGCAGTGGTTCCTGTCTCGGACAACACCAGGACTCTGAGACGTAACATTATTATGGCGCAGGAGGCAGTGGTTCCTGTCTCGGACAACACCAGGACTCTGAGACGTAACATTATTATGGCGCAGGAGGCAGTGGTTCCTGCCTCGGACAACACCAGGACTCTGAGACGTAACATTATTATGGCGCAGGAGGCAGTGGTTCCTGCCTCGGACAACACCAGGACTCTGAGACGTAACATTATTATGGTGCAGGAGGCAGTGGTTCCTGCCTCGGACAACACCAGGACTCTGAGACGTAACATTATTATGGCGCAGGAGGCAGTGGTTCCTGTCTCGGACAACACCTGGACTCTGAGACGTAACATTATTATGGCGCAGGAGGCAGTGGTTCCTGCCTCGGACAACACCAGGACTCTGAGACGTAACATTATTATGGAGCAGGAGGCAGTGGTTCCTGCCTCGGACAACACCAGGACTCTGAGACGTAACATTATTATGGCGCAGGAGGCAGTGGTTCCTGCCTCGGACAACACCAGGACTCTGAGACGTAACATTATTATGGCGCAGGAGGCAGTGGTTCCTGTCTCGGACAACACCAGGACTCTGAGACGTAACATTATTATGGCGCAGGAGGCAGTGGTTCCTGTCTCGGACAACACCAGGACTCTGAGACGTAACATTATTATGGCGCAGGAGGCAGTGGTTCCTGTCTCGGACAACACCAGGACTCTGAGACGGAACATTATTATGGCGCAGGAGGCAGTGGTTCCTGTCTCGGACAACACCAGGACTCTGAGACGTAACATTATTATGGCGCAGGAGGCAGTGGTTCCTGTCTCGGACAACTCCAGGACTCTGAGACATAACATTATTATGAACCTCGTTCACTTCTTGCTAGTGTAACTACCATCATCGCCTGGTTCACTCTGCCTTCCGTGTTCCACTTCTCCCTCCCTCATCACAATTATTCCTTCCACTCTTCTACTCTCTTAATATCTTTCAGCTTTCCCCTCTCGTCGTTTTTTACGGCACTCACCCTCTATACCAATTCTATGCTTGTTCCCTTTCTTCTGTCCCCTCTTAACTACTTTATTGTGTCCCCTTTCATTTTGATCTAAATGCTGAGACCATAATCCATCGGTGTGTGTGTGTGTATGTGTGTGTGCGTGTGTGTACTCACCTAGTTGTGGTTCAAAGGGTCGATTCATAGCTCCTGACCGCCGTCTTCACTGGTCGCCACTAGGTTCACACACTGCCTGCTCCATAAGCTTTATCGTATCTCTTCTTAAATCTATGTACGGTAAATGCCTCCATTACCTCACTTTCCAGACTATTCCACTTCCTGAAAACTCTATGGCTGAAGAAATACTTCCTAACATCCCTGTGACTCATCTGAGTCTTCAACTTCCAATTGTGACCCCTTGTTGCTGTGTCCCATCTCTGGAACATCCTGTCTCTGTCCACCTTGTCGATTCCTCTCAGTATTTTATATATCGTTATCATGTACCCCCTGTCTTCCAGTGCCGTCAGGTCGAGTTCCCTTAACCTCTCCTCGTAGGACATCCCTATTAGCTCCGGGACTAATCTTGTTGCAAACCTTTGCACTTTCTCTAGTTTCCTGACGTGCTTGGCCAGGTGTGGATTCCAAACCGGAGCTCGATACTCCAATGTGGGCCTGACGTACACGGTGTACAGAGTCCAGAACGACTCCTTACTGAGATGTCGGAATGCTATTCTTAGGTTCGGAAGGCGCCCGTATGCTGCAGCAGTTATTTGGTTGATGTGCGCCTCAGGAGATGTGCGCGGTATTATATACACTCCAAGATCCTTTTCCTTGAGTGAGGTTTGTAGTCTTTGGTTCCCTCCCAGACTGTACTCCGTCTGCGGTCTTCTTTACCCTTCCCCGATCTTCATGACTTTGCACTTGGTGGGGAGGAACTCCAGAAGCCAGTGCTAGACCAGTCCTGCAGCCTGTCCAGAACCCTCTGTAGTCATGCATTGTCCTTCGACTGAATTCTCCTCATTAACTTCATATCTTCTGCAAACAAGGACACATCTGAGTCTATTCTTCCGTCATGTCATTCACATATACCATAAACGGCACCGGTCCTAGGACTGACCCCTGTGGAACCTCACTCGTCACAGGCGCCCATTCTGACACCTCGTTACGGACACGTACCGTGGCTCGCTGATGCCTTTCCGTCAGGTATTCTCTGATGTATCTGTATGTGTGTGTGTACTCACGTAATTGTGGTTGCAGGGGTCGATACATCGCAACTGGCCCCGCCTCTTCACTGGTCGTTACTAGGTCACTCCCTGCTCAGTGAGCTTTACCATACCTCTTTTTAAAGCTATGTATGGATCCTGCCTCCACCACCTTCCTTTCCAGACTATTTCACTTCCTGACCACTCTTTGACTGAAGAAATACTTCCTAACATCTCTGTGACTCATCTGAGCCTTCAACTTCCAACTGTGACCCCTTGTTGGCGTGTCCCATCTCTGAACATCCTATCCCTGTTCATCTTGTCGATTCCTCTCAGTATTTTATATGTTGTTATCATGTTTTCCTGTCCCTCCTGTCCACCAGTGTCGTCAGGTCAATTTCCCTTAACTCTCCTCGTAGGACATGCCTCTTAACTCCGGGACTAGTCTCGTTGCAAATCTCTGCAATTCTCGAATTTCTTGACGTGCTTGGCCAGGTGTGGGTTCCAAACTGGTGCTGCATACTCCAATATGGGCCTGATGTACACGGTGTATAGAGTCCTGAACGACTCCTTACTGTGATGTGGGAATGTATTCTCAGGTTTGTTAGTCGCTCGTATGCCGCATCAGATATTTGCTTGATGTGCGCCTCAGGTGATGTGTTATATGTTATACTAACCCCAAGATAACAAAAAGGCACAATACCGTGACTGGAACAATACACACACAACCCGCACATAGAAAAGAGGAGCTTACGACGACGTTTCGGTCCGACTTGGACCATTTACAAAGTCACACTAACACTAGTGTGACTTTGTAAATGGTCCAAGTCGGACCGAAACGTCTTCGTAAGCTCCTCTTTTCTATGTGCGGGTTGTGTGTGTATAACCCCAAGATCCTTTTCCTTGAATGAGGTTTATGACCTTTGGCCCCCTGGACTGTATTCTGTCTGCGGCAGAATTATCAAAACTTATTGCTTGGTAGCGTTTATTCTGTTAGTGGGTTGGATTTGTGAAGGACGTGCCTAGTATGGGCCAACAGGCCTACTGCAGTGTTCCTCCTTATGTTCTTATGTTCATACGACAGTGACACGTCTTCCATACAACAGTGATATGTCTTCCTCCCATACGACAATGACACGTCTTCCTCCAGTATATCGGTGACACGTCCTACTCCCATACATACATTCCCCCTTTGCATAGACTGTCCTCAGCTAGCCTACCCTTAACTCTGACCTTCTAGCTACTTGTGACACTTAATTTCAATGCGTGAGCATTTCTCGGGTCTCGTCACCTCTCTCTCTTCAAAAGGGTTTGTCTTGATGTCGGTAAAGGGCTGTGGATCTAATCAGTGGAGTTATTCTCCTCCCTTCCTTGAATCAAACCTCATTATCTTCCATTCCCGAGGTGCTTTATTGTCCCATCAAGTTTAATTCTTCCACTTGAAAATAATAATGACGCTAATATACAGCTGAGGTCCTGATCTGAGCTTCGATTTTTTTTTTTTTTTTAGATTTTGCCGCTGAAGAGGCTAGTTTATTGTGCATCCCAGTCCATCCTGTGGACGGTAGCGCAAGGGTGTATGAATATACAAAATTATCTAGGAAATACACCTCAAAAGAGTTAACTGGAGTACATCTGGATTCTGTTGCAAGCAAATTTAGAATATTTGCTTAACATATCTGGTATCTTAATTCCATTAATTAATTACCTTGACATATCACATAGGCTTTGAGCTTATTGATAGATTATTATGTAAATACTCCATTATTAAATGAACCGTACAGTTTCACTTTGAGCCAATGGAAAAACTTTTTTTTTTTTTGTAATCAGCTTCACCTAATCTGGATTAGACTTATATTCCAAGTTAGCTTAATTTGAGTTGCGATTTTCTTTGGTTACAAAAAAAAAAAAATCTCCATAGGCCCAGATCACTGTTTTCACTGTACGTCCCACTTGAAGTTGCAGTTTACATAATAAAATAACACAATGACTTCATCGATATAATAATAATAATAATAATAATAATAATAATAATAATAATAATAATAATAATAATAATAATAATAATAATAATAATAATAATAGTAATAATATATGAAACACAAATTTCACTTTTTTTTTGCAGTAAATTTTCCACATTTGTGCGACATTCAAAAGATCTCCAACAGCACCAGCATCGTCAGCTTCACCTCTCCAACACTGCCAACATCTTCACTTCACACAAGACAGCGAAACGTGATCCCACTTCACTAAAGAGGTGACATCACTCTTGACTACTTGAGAGACCATTACCCTGGCAGTCTTGCCTCTCCTCGCCTGTCCCAGTGTGTTAAGGGTTCCCGCTTGTTGCGACTTCAAGAGAATGCAATACAAGAGAATGTAGCAGTGGGGGTCTGGGACCTTCTGTTGTGGAGTGTGGTGGCCCAGGGTCTCCTGCTGTGGAGTGTGGTGGCCCAGGGTCTCCTGTTGTGGAGTGTGGTGGCCCAGGGTCTCCTTTTGTAGAGTGTGGTGGCCCAGGGTCTCCTGTTGTAGTTTGGTGGCCCAGGGTCTCCTTTTGTAGAGTGTGGTGGCCCAGGGTCTCCTGCTGTGGAGTGTGGTGGCCCAGGGTCTCCTGTTGTGGAGTGTGGTGGCCCAGGGTCTCCTTTTGTAGAGTGTGGTGGCCCAGGGTCTCCTGTTGTAGTTTGGTGGCCCAGGGTCTCCTTTTGTAGAGTGTGGTGGACCCAGGGCTCCTGTTGTGAAGTGTGGTGGCCCAGGGTCTCCTTTTGTAGAGTGTGGTGGCCCAGGGTCTCCTGTTGTAGTTTGGTGGCCCAGGGTCTCCTTTTGTAGAGTGTGGTGGACCCAGGGCTCCTATTGTGGAGTGTGGTGGACCAGGGTCTCCTGTTGTAGAGTGTGGTGGCCCCAGGGCTCCTGTTGTGGAGTGTCGTGGACCAGTGTCCCCTACTGTGGGATGTGGTGGACCAGTGTCTCCTGTTGTGGAGTGTGGTGAACCAGTGTCTCCTACTGTGGGATGTGGTGGACCAGTGTCTCCTACTGTGGGATGTGGTGGACCAGTGTCTCCTACTGTGAGATGTGGTTGACCAGTGTCTCCTGTAGGATGTGGTGGACCTGGGTCTCCTATTGTGGGATGTGGTGGACCTTGGCCTCCTACTGTGGGATGTGGTGGACCTGGGTCTCCTACTGTGAGATGTGGTGGACCTGGGTCTCCTCTTTCGTGTGGGAGTCCTGGACATCTTGCTGTGTTGTGGGAGTCCAAAAATTTTGAAATTAAAAGTAAATCTACTATATCAATATTATGAAATAATAATAATTCTAAGACGTACATGAACGTACTTTTATATCAGTAAAAAATAATATGATAGAAACTCAAATTAAGTTGTAATAAACAACTGTCAATTAATAAGATATATTGTAAATAATTAGGCAAATAATCTTTACATATATAATTGTATTTATTATTATCATTATAGATTAGCAGCAAGCAGTAAATGTGGGAATTATAGAAAGAATAGTGGCGATAACGTTAACAATAATTATTATTAAAATAATTATGTCAGATGTAATATTTTATGCCACACTATGTATATAAACTTTTAAAAAAGGCTAATATAGTATATTTAAAGTTTATACAGTATTGTAGTTGGCATCAGAGCTGGTTTAAGTTTTAGTGTTATCTGAAGTATCAGCCTAGCGGAAGCCGCAGCCTAGCCCAGAAAAAGTTTGTTAATACAAATTGTGTTGTCGGCTGGAGTTGACTGTTTACACACACACACACACACACACACACACACACACACACACACACACACATTCACATTTACACTCTAGCCCAGCATATCATGTTGCCACACCCAGGTCGACGGCCATGCAGAGCACATATGCAGTGGGGTGACAATGACAGGTGTTGGTGAGGCAGTGAACAAGACCTCCCAGTTGTATCTCATTGAAAGTCATCCTTGTATCATTGCTTGTCGAGGCTAGGTGAGGTACAACAGGAAACCCTTGTTGTGGGAGGTACTGAAGCTTCCTTTGCTTTCTTTCCTTACTGGTGGCGATAGTGGTGGCGGTGCTGCTGCTGATGGTGGTGATGGTGAAGGTGGTGGTGGTGGTGGTGGTGGGGCTGGTTTTCATGGTATTGGTGGTGGTCCTGCTGTAAAATTTATTAATATCTCGAATAAATGCATGGCGCCGTTCCTACACACACACACACACACTGGGAAAGAGAGGTTGTACAGTAAATTAATATATACAATACTGACAGCTTGATGAACATGGCGCATGTGCAGTACCTGGGAATGTTTATTTATGAAGACGTTTTGCCATCCAGTGGCGAAATGTCTTCGTAAATAAAGATGTGTGGGAGGCTGCCCAGCTCTGACTTAGCTTGCATATCCTCCTAGCCAGTGAAACAACCACGCACGTTCCAAAACCATATCTTATCATCACAACGTTTCTTTCAGCGTAGAACTTTGTTAAATCATGACTTGATAAAGCTCTACTGAGAGCGAAACGCTGTCCCAGTTAGAGCTTGTTTACAAGGTATCTTTCCATTACTCATGGCGTCACCTCTCCTCTCACGACACTGCATCATCTCCAAACACTGATACACAGGATTGAATTTCTTCAATGCAAGATGTTTATGTATATCAGAAATAGCTGGGGTCCAAGCACTGATCACTGTGTGAACCCTCTCGTCATCCATATACACTTCCTATTCTACCATCACCCTTCTGCCTTCCCTTCTCTAAATATTCCCGTATACACAGGAGTATCTTTCCTTGCTCTTTTTATGTATCAGCTTTCCATGGGATACTATGAAGAATGCTTTCTCACAGTTGAGGAAGATACAGTCTACTCAGTCTTCTTTCGTCTGCTTTATCTCCCTCATTTAACCATAAAACTCTAGATTTGTGAAACAAGCTTATCCATCTCTATACCGTTCTAGATATCTAGTGTATAATTTATTTCAACTATTCTATTTTTTATTTTTTTTTCTAGTATCTTAGCCAGCGTACGTCCTACTACTTATCACTGACTCAACTCACTCTCACTCTCTCACTCTTCCACACTTACTCTTATCATTTACTCCTTTGCTCTCATTCTTATATTCTTACTCTTTCATTCTACATTTTCATTCAGTCATTCACTCTTACTTTTTCACACTTAATTCTTTAACTTTCACTAATTTTTTAACTTGAACTCTCACTTTTTAACTCTCATTCTAAAAGTTTAGTTATTCCTGTCTCCATCTTATATATACTGGGATTACACTTGCACTTTTCCATCTGTCTGCCACTTTCTCTATTTCCATCGACCTGTTGTACGTCCTTGCTAAAGTTAGGTCACAAAATTTCTTTCCTCTCAAGACGTTAGTCGATTTGATTATTCTCTTTTCACCGCATCTAAGTTCCTGCGAAGCTGCTTCACTTCCTTCTGACGTTGAAATTTCTTCTAGGTTTTTTTTTGTGCCTTTCTCTCCTTATTGACACCTTCCTTGATAATTTGATAAATATCTGTTTGAACGTTCTGTTGAATTTGGGGGGGACGGTAGGGTGCATATCTCATTGTAATCTTTTGTTAGGTCACTTCCCTCAGTCTTGGGTGTTATTACCTAATCTCTTACTGGCATTTTTCGTTTTGTTTGGTTATACTGTGTATGTGCTATATGTCTTGCTTAAGTATGTCACGTTAGTATGCTCGCACAGGTATACATGCTCGCGTGTATGAGTGCAGGGATATGTGAATCTGATGGCCAAGCTGTTGAAACATGTGTCACACGTGTCTGTGAGAGTCTAGTTAACTAAGGTGTTGACACCTGTGTCACACGTGTCTGTGAGAGTCTAGTTAACTAAGGTGTTGTGACCTGTGTCACACGTATCTGTGAGGGTCTGGTGTTGGCACCTGTGCCAGGCTCGCTGAGAAACATTAGATGATTGGAGAGGT